>VXAA01004693.1:145149-162029 GCA_013399115.1 Anseranas semipalmata | reverse complement strand
CCCCCCCCCACTTCACCAGGCGTGGGCTTCGCCACCAGGCAGGTGGCCGGGCTGACCAAACCCACCACCATCATCGAGGTGGCGGGCGACAAGATCACGGTGAAGACCCAGAGCACCTTCAAGAACACGGAGATCAGCTTCAAGCTGGACGAGGAGTTCGACGAGACCACGGCCGACGACAGGCACGTCAAGGTGAGGGCCGCCGCGCGTCTCCTCCCGCCTGGAGCTGCGGGCTGGCTCCTTCCCTCCGTCCTTTTTTCCTTTGCAATCGTTGCCCCCAGGGCCTGGCGCTCGGCCATTTCCTCCCCCCTCTCCGCCCTCGCCCCCGCTTGCAGCTGGGTTTTGCGGAAGGCGATGCCGCAACCGGCGCCCGGAGCTGCCGAGACGGGTGGTTGTGTTGCAAAACAGATTCGGGGGCCACCACGGGGCTTGTTGGGCACGAAATTCCTTCCTGACCCGGGGGGCCGCAGGGAGGAAGGCGCAAGGGCTGGGTGCAGAGCGAGGATGGGCTGAAACGGGGCGAGCGCGAGCAAGGCGGTAGTGCCGGGCAGACACTTGGCAGCACGTCCCTGTCCCCCGCTTTGCTGCGGCCGCTCGGCCCCCCCCGGTGCCACCCCTCTCGCAGGGGGACCGGGGCAGCAGCAGAGCACAGGTTTGGCCCCTGGGAGCTATTTCCATGCACAGCTTCGACTGTTTATAACCGGCCTGCCCGCTCCATCTCGTGACGGCTCTGCAGCGAGCACAGCCGCCCTGCTCGGGCTGGTGGAAACTATGCTGAGAGCACTTTGGCTGCTGGTCTGTGGCAGGGACGTGTGAAGCAGCCAGGGACGTGCCCTTCAGACGCCCCTCGGCTGGCGGCCAGAGGGCAAACAATAGCGGGGGGGCCTGGGCTGGCAGCCCCCGGGCGGCTGAGCAGGGAGCCGTGGAGCTGCCGTGCCTTGGGGTGCCCTGAGCTGAGAAGCAATCAAATCGTGGGGGACCCAAGAGGTGTGGGGTGCAGGGCTGTGGGGCACCCAAGCCATGGGACACCCAAGCTGCTGGAACATCTACGCAGTGGGGACGCCCGAGCCATGGGGACACCTGAGCCATGGGAGCACCCAAACCACAGGAAGACCCAAGCCATGGGGCCACCCAAAATATGGGGAGACCCAAATCATGCAGGACCCCAACCCGTGGAGGCACCCAAGCCATGGGCTGCAGGACCCAAGCCATGGGGAGAGCGAGCTGCAGGGGGACCCGTGCAGGGTGGGGACAGGAGCCATGAGACAAGCCAAGCGCGGTCCCTGGGTGCCTGGGCTCCGGGAGGGCAGCAGCGCTGGGTGCCAGGGGGGTCACAGGGGACAAGAGGCTGCAGGGGCTGGGGCAGCTGGGGACATGCGGTCCCTGGGGTTGGAGCTGAGAAATGCCACGGGGAGGTGGAGGAAGCCCTGCGGTGCCACCAAGCACCGGGTGCAGAGACAGCGATGGGGCAGCACCTCGAGGAAGGGGGCACGGGGTGGGATGGGGCCAGGCAGCCGGTGCCACTGCCCGTCCTGGCACAAGCCCATGCCGGGCTGCCCCGCGGCGCAGCCGAGCCCGCTGTCACGCTAACCTTGGCACCGGCCGGGCAATCGGGGCTGAGTCAACAGCAGCGGCTGTGCAAACAGGAGCCCGGATGAGCAGGGGCTTGTTTGCCAGCTCAGCCCCCCCCAAAAGCCCTTGCCAGTCTCGGGAGAGGCAGGGCTTTGGTTCAAAGCACCCAGAGCCGCACGGATCCCTGCACCACCCCTTTGATCCCCTCCGGCACCAGAACCAGCTTGGGAGTGGCTGGGAACAGGTCCTGGCGCCCCGGAGCAGGATGCGGCCCCGGGCAGGGCTCCCTGCGCCAGCCGCTGGCCAGGGAGGGCAGGGTCACCGCGACGGTGCCCACGGTGGGGTTATTGGTGTCCTCTGCTTCACCGAGGGCAGCCGGGGCCATGACCCAGCCAGCGGCCAGAGCAGGATTCGGCCCGTGCTGAGCTGGGATGTCAAAGCCAGGTGGGATGCCAGCACCGGGGCAGGACTCAGGGCTCTCAGGAGACACCTGCAGCCAGTCCCCAAGCCCCACAGGAGGACGTGCGGCATCCGAAGGCACGGGCAGCGCTCCCCGGCTGGGGGGACGAAGCAGCTGGGAGCGGCAAAGCCGCGGACACGAGGGTAGCGGTGGTTTTGCTCTCTTTCTCCACAGTCTGTGGTCACGCTGAACGGAGGCAAACTGGTCCATGTACAGAAGTGGGAGGGGAAGGAGACATCGCTAGTGCGGGAGCTGAAGGACGGGAAGTTGGTTCTGGTAAGGAAATAAAAAGGGTTTTAGATCCAGGGCTGCTCAAGCCCCCCGCCGCGCGCGGTGCAGCCCCCCAGCGCTCACCTCCCCGCTCTGTCTTTGCCCTCAGACCCTCACCATGGGCAGCGTCGTCTCCACCCGCACCTACGAGAAGGCGACATAGATGCCATTCCCAGCTCCCTGCCCGTCACCCGGTGCCGGATCCATCACCGAATTGCCTCTGTCCTCCCCGCGCGGCGCACGGCTCGCCGCGGTGCGGGAGCCCTCCGAACCCGTTGGGGCCGCCGTGCCCTGATGCCATGGTCTAGCGGGGCTGGTTGGGGTGTTGTATTTGTTGTTGTTTTTTTTTTTTTTTAATGGAAGAACCCACGTGGAAAAATAATAAAAGCGATGTTGTTACAGCACTGTGACTGGGGTATGTGGAAAAAAGGCTTTTTGGCACACGTAGCCACAGGCTGTCGCTGTCCCCTTCACCCACCGTGCAGCACATGCTGCCTTCTCCCCGGGCACCCATGGGTCTCACAAACATTTCGTCCACAGGGCAACCACCCTCGGGTGGGAAAAGCCCGGCCTCGGCCACTGCCCCACGGACAGGACCAAAATGAGCCCACTCTGGGACAGGCTCTGCAGCCCCCGCCGCGGTACCAATGCGCACTCGGGGTCCCTGCCGCCCACTGTCACCGCCGCAGCAGTGACAGATGGACACACAGCCTGGGTTTTCCAGGGCGGAATATTAGTTTACTCCAGTAGCAGCTCTGCTATAAATCATGCAGGGTACAAGCACACGCCATGCCAACAAAAGTGATCTTTCCAGCACAAATCCGGGGGGGTGCTGTCTGCCAAAGCACCAGCTGATGTGACGTGCCTGACCGCAGAGAAGCCGAGGAGTCAAGGTCAAGAGCACATTGTGTCCTGGTCCGGGTCGGGAGCAGCCCGAAGGCAGGCTGGGGGGAGCTGGGGGAGCTCAGGGGCCGAACCCCTGTGCCCAGCCCCGGTCCTGCCCTGCCAGGCTGGGATCTGGGTGAGCAGCACTGGAAATGGCCCGGTTTTACAAAGCACAGGGACATGGGGAAGCTGCCTCCAGCAAGCCCCGAGCCCTCCTGCTGCGTTAGCTGCTGCTAAGTGGTGCGATGGCACGCGCCCAGTGCCACTCTTGTTTCCCCTGGAGCCAGAGGCAAGCGACTCGGCCACTCCCATTTCAAATTTCAAACATGCGCTCCAGGAAGGGATGAGTTGTGCCCCCCAGCCTCCCTCTGAGGTCACCAGGCTGGAGTGAGTGGCTGCAGAGCACAGCGGGGCTGCCCAGCCCTCCGTGCTGCCCCCCCCACCCCTCAGCTCCAGTTACGAGACTGACACCGCGGTCACTGCTTCAGGTCATCACCAAAAGGCACCCTGAGCCCCGCCACCTGCTCCACCAGGCTTCTTGTGGGGAATCACGTCCTCGCAGCCAGCCCCAGGGAACCTCTGCATGCTCCGACGTGGGATCTCTCTCCTCCCTGTGCTAAGCAGACTTCCAGCACTCTGTAATGCAGTCACCTCCCCTCTCACGCAGGTAGTGCTCTGCTGGAGGCTGCCCTTTTATGCACTGCCCAAGATGAAGTGTGGGGTGTACAAAAGAAAAACTGTACAAAGTACAACTGGAGACTTGAGAGATTTGTTTTCCATCCTTTACAAAGGCAGCAAATACACCACAGCTAATGTTTACTTAAAATATCTCCACTCACCACTTTGCTTCTTACTCTCCCACTCTCAATATTTACAGACAAAATGAATGCGGCAGGGGGAAGGTTTGTGTGCCAAACCATGAATTGAGCCCCTCCAGGCAGGGCTAGCAACACCTTGCGTGGGGAAAGGGGCAAGCGCACAGCTATCGGTGCCCCTTCTCGGAGCTGTGCTGCAGCGACGGCGTTGGTCAGGGCTTTGATCGGTCACCGCGCTGATCCAACGAGCACGTGTGCAGCCAGGCTGGGGCACAGGGCTGGGAGCACGGCCAGGCAGCGGGGCCAGGCAGCGCAGCTCCACCTTTTACAGGCAATGGGATCGGGGGCTGATGTCACACACGCTCGGTGCGACTGCCTGACGCTGTCCAGGGGGCCTGCAGAGCGCCCGCAGCTCACCCAGCCAAACGGGAGGCTACAGGACAGGAGAGCTGCTGATGAATGGGTGCAATTAGCCAATTTTGGCAGGCGTGCCCACTGGCCTTGGTGGGAGAAAATGGCAGCCCACATCTAAGATAACAGAAGAAAACTTACAGCAAAGTCAACAACTTTAACAGCGTTACTTTTGGAAGAAGGAAACTCCTCGACTTGGTGCGAGGAGCACACTGATTCAGTCCTGCTTGCTCCCAGCAGCGTATTCTGGGGATTCACAACACCGGTGCCCCTGTCTGCCCGCCATCACTCTTTGGGCTTCTTCTTATGCTTCTTTTTATGCTTCTTTTTCTGAGCCTTGCTGGTCTTCCCCGAATGCTTGGCCCTCTTGCTGGCTGGCTGAGCCCCATCGCTGTCTGAGTCAGAGCTGTCCGAGTCAGACTCGGAGGACTGCTTGCTCTTGTGCTTCTTTTTCTTCTTCTTCTCCTATTGAATGAAGCAAAACAAATAAAGCCTTGCACGTGGGAAAACCACCACTTGTGTTCACCAGGGCACCAAGCCACTCGCCATCGTGAGAGCCTGAAAAGCTGTGGCAGAGCTGAGCCTGTCCTGATGCAGACGATGCACACAGCCCCTGCCCCAGCTGGTCTGGACTTAACCACCCGTGTCAGCCCACAGCTGCAGCAGGCACCGCACGGCAGCCAGCAGGCAGCGGTGGGGTACCGAAATGTAAACCCAAACCTGAACACCGTTAGTCAAATCACAGGGAGAGAGCCCTTACCACCCTTCCAGAGCTTACTCCATTATTTAAGGCTATTCCTTTTTATAGAGGTTGGCAGGATGAAGCCTTTTGCCACTGAAATGGGTTTCTAAAAGAGCCAGCTACAAGTGAGTGCTATCCCCGCTTCCCCACATCAGCAGCAGCCCACAGACTGCCAGGAAACGGCTGCTAATGCACTGGAGCACTAACAACAACACACCCTTCTCCTCGCTGCAAAGCCCGAGCACAGCCAAAATCCAAGAAATGCCAGCTGAAACACCAGAGGAACAGTCTGGAAACCTAAACCATCACACTTACGTACCTAGGATGCACTGAGAGAGGGAAGGGACCGCTCCACAGGGCCCCTCATCCCCCAGCACGACCGTGCCGCGGGCTGTCAGCGCCCCATGGCCTGAGAGCAGCCGTGACGGGCTGTATCGCACACCAGCCCTCCCACCTCCAAGGCCTGAAACTGCTTTTTCAACATCAAGTTTCCCTCAGCCCTCCCTGGAGGGGAGCTGGGATGAAGAAAGAGCCCTTTAGCAAGCAGCCTCTCTTTGCACAATCTCAAAACAAATTGCACACATCCACGTGCGGGCAGAGGTCGGGGGCATCGCTGAGCCCCCCAGGCTGCATTTCTGTGAAGCCCCGAGGCAAAAGCTACACAGAGTTGAAGAGTGACCTACAATTTACATGCAGAAAGAGAAAATTAATCTTGTAAGGAACTTTGAAAGGGATCTAAACCTCTCAATTTTGAGGCATTTTGCAATAACCACCAAGCACAGATTACTCTGAAATCAGTACTGCAGTACACCTTCTCCTCAGATCTTACCAGGCAGAGAATCCCAAGGCAGACAAAGACTTGGGATCGGGAGGATCCGATCCAGCTGTACACCATGTCTGCACATGGGGCACCAGCTCTCTTGCCCTGGCAGAGGTGGAGGGAGGGACACTCAGCTCCAGGATGTTGCATTAAACAGGGAAAGAAATCGCTCAGAAGGCACCAGCTGGCATGGTCTGCTTTTGTGCACGAACCAGCAAGCATCCAAAGCTGATCCCAGTTCAACTCACCTTTTCCAATTGCTTGCACAGCCACAACATTGTCATGTAAACCAACTCTCGGAGCAAGATTGAAGACTTTTTTCAAGCATATTTTAGGAAGATGACTTGAAAAAGAAATGATCATCCTGCAAAAGTGAGGCATTTTCTCTAACATCCCTTGATTCTGGGAAGTAAATTAAAGCAGCACGCAGGAGAGTGGGCCCATGATGCACTATTTTGTAAAGCATACTGAGATTGTTAAGAGCAGTAAAGGTTCCAGCTTTCCATCCAAGCCCAGCAATACTGGCCTCCAGTAAGGATTCACTTGTTTCTTCCATTGCTGCATCAACATTAAAAAGATGCCTTCCCCTGCAAATGGGGATCACGAAATTTTATTATAGTTCAAGGACATAAAAAGGACACAAGGAAAGAAGCAAAGTAGGGTTTCATGAAGCAGAGATGGGCCAGTGCAGCAACCCATGCCAGTGCAAGTGCCTGCAATAGGCTTAGACAACACCAGCAAGGAGTGCAGCACAGCAAGCGAAGCCTTCTGCTCTAAGCCATATTCTGGTGATTTTGCTTGGAGTGAGCTACACATACACGTGTGCTAACGGCTCTGGACCTGCACACTAAGTCTGGGCACAGTCTGTCCCAAACTTGCTGCACACCAGCACCCTGTTCTCTCCCATAATTTAGCTGTGCAGCCAGGTCCACGTGATAACATGTATTAGTGCTAGCTGTACTAGATGAGCTTTTTTCCCCCAGCTGTAGTCCAGCTCCTTTCCCCATACGCATACTTTACCTTTACTGCATGAATGTTATTTAGACTCGTTAACTGTGGCAGGGTGACACAAGTCCTGCGCTCTTCATGCATGGCTTGGGCCCAGGAACATCCCTCCCTGAAAGCACCAAACCAAAGCGTGGGTTTGTAAAAACATAGCTGGGGTGAAAGTGAGCTCATGGAAACAGCCTCAGCGTGGAACACGAGCAAGGAGCCGCGGCCATCGCCAGAGCTGGGCACTGCCTCTGCAAGGCTGAGCTCTCTGTTAGCAGCAGCGAGTCTGCTGAGCCTCTGCCAACGGGTGGGAAAAGCCCATTTTGATGCATCTCTAGACTGGGAAGAGGAGTCCTGGCAAGCCAGGCGATAAGCCATGTTCTCCCCTCACCACCTCTAACTTAAAGAGGTTGAACGATGCCCTGTTCAGAGCAGGCTCTGAACAGGCTGTGGGGAGCAGCACCATCGGGAGATGGATGGCTGTCAAATGACAGTCCCAAACACAACACTTTCAGCCTTTGTTACATAAAACATGTTTTACATTCCACTGGGGAAGGGAGTGTAACAGGAGAAGCCTGGAGCCCCCAGGCCAACAGCTCTGCTTATTTTCTTCACCAAGTGTTCCCAATGACCTCAAGGTCATCCTTGGGCTTGCAGAGAGTTTTACTGGAAGAGCTTTGCTGTAAATCACCCCTGCCTTGGTGGGGCTGATCACGCCATGCACTCATTTCATGATGAAACCAGAAGAAGCAGCAAGCCCAAAGGCACAGTTGCGCAAGTCACAGGACTACAGGCAGAACAAGTCCTCCGGGAGGCCTCCCCCCTTGGCCAGCTGCTCTGTACATCCACAGCCAACCCAGAAGAACAGCTAAGCCAAGGGAGAGAAACGGAACGCACGGCAAGATGAAGGGAACAGCAGCCAAAGGTACACACAGATACCCGCACAAAATCAGAATGACTCATGTGGGCAAGTACTTCCACCTGCTCCAACACAACCAGGCACAGAACTGGGTGCTGAAGGTCTGAACCCAGCGCTGACACTGGTTTTGTGGTGTGTCCCGAGTCACTCCACCTCCCTCGGATGCCTGCAGCGCTGCCCAAGGCTTGCTACACACCCACCCCACCCAGGGGAAAACACCCGTCCCAGCTGAAAAGTGGCTGGAAACCATTCACCTAAAGAAAACTTGCTTCACAGAAAGAAGCCTGAGAAAGGCAACATGTGCCTATTCACCCACAAGATTGCAAGCTAAGAAACCAGCACTCATCTGTTAGAAACAGCTGCTGAGCACAGCACAAAAAATGAGGCAAAGATGGGGACAAAATCCCCTGCGATAACTGGCTTTTACATCCTGGCTCTGCTTCATCTGCTGTTGGCTTGAAGGTGCTCAGACAGCTCACCAAGGCAGGTGAGAATGTTAAAAGCCACATCCATGCTGTATCTAGGTATGCTTTTATGGTGTATTTCACTCAATATTTCACTCAGTTGCTGGTAGCCCTCCAGTGCCACACCTCTCACCGTGAAGGAGAAGTCGTCTTAAGATTGCTGAGGGAAAAGAGTGCCTCAATGCAGACAGCAGAGAGAAGACTGGGTTCTCCCCCTCCTCCCCACGAGACGTTTCTTCCATTAGCTTCAGCCACTTCCAGGCAGGTGCCGGTTCCATATGAAGATTAATATACTGGCTTACAGGAAGACAAGCCGAGTATGTATGCATTTCATTTAAAAAACAACACATTCTCCTTTAACAGTGGGGACACAAGCAGCCCAGCTAAAGACATCAATTCAGCATGGATTGCATGTCATAGCACCAAATACACGCTATCAATTAAGGACAAAGAAGGAAAGGAGCTGGTAGCTTATTTAATGTCAAACAGAACTGTTTTAGGGAGACAATAGCAAAGACAAGGCATGGCTTGGAGCTGACCATTGAGCAGAGTCCTCTGGGGTCCCAGGGAAGAAAGCAGGGAACCGAGCTGACCACACACCCAGCAGACTTTTGGCAGGTGCCAGTTTTTGTAGCTCCACAATAGCATTATGGTAACTGATCTCAACCAAAGCCTCCTAGGCATGCAGCAAGGGTGGAAGCAAATCGCTACCATCATCTTCTTCTAAAGACTGTTAAGAGTTAAATCTTCCAGGGAAAAGGATGCAGCAAGGAGAATTTTCTCAAGCTTTTGCAGTATGTCCACATGGTGAGAAAGTCTGAGAAGACCTTAGGCTAACAGAGTATCATTCCAGAGCTTGGGAAACTTTCTCAGCATGTGAAGGCTGAAGATAAGACAGGATGTCACATCAGTCCCTTCAGGATTACAGGGAGAAGTACACACGTGGATATTGTGCTTAAAAAAATAAAAATAATCACACTCCCTGGTTTTGGGACACTTTTAGAGTAACAGCTAAACCATTCACACCAACACAGGAAGAAAACATTAGACCACAGACTAAGCGCAGCCCAGTACTGGCTGACTGGCATTCCATGCCCTGCTGGGTGCTGGTCACACCCTGCTCACCAGGAGCTCCCAGCGCTGTGCAGGTAAACCTCTCTCTGGTTTCCACATCAGTGCCACAGGAAAAGGCCAAATTCTGCCTCCAGCACCAGCAGCAAAGCCTCTCCACACCCAGAGCTGCAGACTGGTCTCCAGAAGGGATTGCTGCTCATGGATGAAGCCAAGCTCGGCTCCGTTCTCAGGCACACCCAGGCACTCCCCTAGCACTACAAACACTGCATTTGTGTAAACGTCCTGAGAGAATCTTGCCCAAGCAAACTCCAAATGTAAAGATGCTCACAGAGGGACAACAAGAATTAAGACTACTACAGTTTATGTCCTGTTCAATTTGTGCAACGATTAGAATTCTGCCAAAATGGAACAAAACGTGCTTTGAAATCCCTCAGATGCGAGAACTGTGTTGAAAGCTGGCATGCAGAAGAGCAGCAGGCTGAGCTAGAGCCCGACAGCACTCACTTTCCTGTTGCTCTAGGTACTGTGAAGAAGCTCGTACTAAGAGGGGACCACATCAGTTTATCAGGCTGTTTCCTGTTCTTTGTAAGGAAAGTTGCTTGGGGCTACATTCTAAGAATGTTACAACAGCTCATTCTTTCTAAAAGTATTTGATTTTGAGATAAGAGGGGAGTGTCCAGAACTCTCCAAGAAGTTTAAGTATTTTTCACCAGCACTTTGCAGAGTTATGGTTTTATTTAGAGACTTTGTCTGTCCTTGCGAAAAAGGAGAATGGATTTCCAGATATACGTCCTTCCGCGTCTCCAGAAAGGTGCCAGTATTCCTTCTAGGCTTATTCAAAAAAAAAACAAACAAAAATCCACCTCTCAGTTTAATGCCAAACAAGATTCATTATGTAAACCCAAAGGTATTATTCCATTCTTTGTTTAAGGACCAGTTAAAATTAATCTGATGAGACGAATCCAGGCTATTGCCATTAAATAAATATAGCAAAGGTCACAGATAGATAAGGACATTAAAGAGAAAAGCATAATGTGTGAAGAGGGTGAACATGACTCTGCTGTGCTTAAGCTAATGCCATTTAAGAACTAGTAAAACAAGTACTAGCTACAGGCGAGCATGGATTAAGGCTGGATGAGCTACAGGTCACTGAACAAACAACACCTAACGAGGTGTGGTTAAGTGAAAAGACAACATGTGCAAGAAGACTGCATGGAAATCTTTCCCATGGTGAGAGAAAGAGCAGCAAAGGCTGCAGAAAAGCAATCACAGGTCACATTTAGCACTCCAATGACCATCGCAAAGCTACAGCAAGGATAAGTTAATCAACATATCTGAGCAGAAGACAGGACATTTTTGTAAAAGTCA
Source organism: Anseranas semipalmata (assembly GCA_013399115.1). Lineage (NCBI taxonomy): Eukaryota > Metazoa > Chordata > Aves > Anseriformes > Anseranatidae > Anseranas > Anseranas semipalmata. The sequence goes on along the minus strand of VXAA01004693.1, from coordinate 151,236 downwards.
AATTAAAGGCATTACTCCTAGTGCTGAAACAGCAGCTCCTTTCTCAGAAGACAGGAGACAAGAACCAGGAGGATTTATTTTTTCTCAGCACGCCTCCCTCCTACGCAAGCTCAGCACAGGCACGCTGCTGTGTTCCCATAGGAGCTCCTTCACCCTGTGACCCACAGAGTAAAAGCGAAAGGGACACAGCAACGTGCCCGTGCAGCTGTCAAAGGCTCCTCAGATGCTCTCCGGTACTTCCGCACAGCACGCTGACAGCAGCAGCTCGGCCTCTCCTGCCAGCCACTGTTTTCTCACTGATTACAGGAGGTAGACAGTGCTCTCACGTGCGCAGTACTAACATGGTGATCTGTAAGGAGAAAGACGTGTGCCCACTGTCATGCCGAAAGCCTGTTCCAGTGCAGAGTGCTGACGTCTCCAGCTGTCCTTTACTCCCGTAAATGCCCTGAGAAAAGCAGAGAACTGAAGAACTTTGTGTTTATCTCCATCATGGCATGGAAGAGATTTCAGTGGTACAAGAACTCTCTGCGAGTCTTAAAGACCATTTCTCTGGGATTCTTACTGTGACAAGAGCAGCAAACCAGACTTCTCCAAAGAGGAAGGATCCAACACCAGTTCTGGGCAGCACATGGCCAGCCATATAGTGACTCTGGGCATAAGCTATTGGTGATGGTGACCATGGGGATGGCAAGCAGACAAAATAGGGAGCAAGGACCCCAGAGAGTCTCTGCAGGAGGAGTCTGGGGAGAGGGAAAAGCACCCAGGAACTGCAGGGAAACATCTGATCAAGGACACAGAAAATGCTGATAATGAACAACCAGAAGTGTTAGTAATAGTACTATGACACTAAACAGATGCTCAGTAGATAGGAAACTGCTATCTACTCATTTAAAAATATAACTTCTATATCTATGTTACAAACATCAGATGCGATGGGGGGTCAGCAAGGCAATTGTCACTAGGTAGATCAAGCTATTTCTATTTTGTGCAAATCCTCTCGGCGCTCCAGGCAAGCAGGGAAGCACATGGTGGCTCCCAGACAAGATCACAGCAGGCACCCGAGACAACAAGGGAGCTATTCATTTCAAGGATCCCACATCCTGCCTCCCGAAAGCTCAAAAGTTTTATTTTCCAGCACTGGAAAACATCTGAAAACTTTTGATCTCCTCCTTGAGAAGGATCAAAGGAACAAGCAACATTTGAAGGAAGACTCTTAATCCACAGACAAAAAACAAACAAACAAAAAAAAAACAAACCAAAAAACCTAGTAACAAATTCAGGACAGTGACCCACATATCCTGTGGTGTCAGCAGGGCAAGACTCCACAGGGAATCCCCACCCTGTGGGATACAATGAAGCACTATCTGTGTACCTCCCGGTACAGTTTTTCCCTACAGCATTCAAATAACAGTTACACTATAGGGAAACCGAGCCATTACCAGATAAACCTTTACTACTCCTAGAGGGAAGAGAACCCAAGGTAGGAGAAGCCAGCCCTGCCAAGGTATTACCAACATCCTGATCTCACACAGCATGGTGAGACAGAAACTGATGTCTGGAGTCCAGAAAGGTCAGGGTCACAGTCAGGCTGGGACCTCAGAGAGGAGTCAGTTCCATCGCGTGCTTCTGAGATCAGAATAGAAAGAAGAGTATGTGCATTTTACATTGCAGCATAACAACACTCCGCAGACAAGTCCAAGACATTCTTGAATAAGAGCCTACATGCTGGGGAAGCACAGAACATCTCAGGATGGAGTCAGGTACCAGGATCAAGTGCAACCCCACTCTCACTACTGCATCAGCTATTCAGAGCACTACTGGGCAAACAAGAGCTGCAGAGTAAGCATCAGATTAACACTTAGTTTTGCACTAGCTCTAGGACAAACAGGTACGCCACAGGCCAGAGGCTAATGCGAGGAAAGTCACTACACACCCAACTCCTGCCCTGATGCAGTCACCACTTACAACCCCACAAGCAGAACCGGCTGCTCCTCTCTTAAGTAAGTGTACCAAAGTGCCAGAAACCAAGTGGTCAATGAAAAACATGACTGGAAGCAAGACTTCAGCTACCAGTGTCACTCTGGGTTGATCCAAGTGCTGCCATCAAAACAAATCGTCCCCTCCTTTCCCTGTAGCCAGCATTTGCAGTCTCTCCTACCAGTACTCTGAGAACTACCAGCCTCTGAGAACTAAGCCCTCAGAAGTTAGTTCTTACCATGGAATTACTAGCACAGGCCTTGTCCCTCTCTTGTAAAAAGGAAAGGAAACTACCACTTCTGTTGGTAGAACATGTGGAAGATCAGCTAAGGCTACACCACACCTCACTACCTCTGCCAAGGTTTTCCCGTTCTTCAGCCTAACCAGCTTCTAGACATTGGAAATCCCACCACCTTTCCTGGCTGTTGCCCCTCTCCAGGAAAGCAGACAGGCCACAGAGCTGAGGAAGAAAATAAATTTAAAAGGCTTTGGAAGTGTAATTGAGAGTGGGACCCAAGTTGTGAAGGGGGCTGACAAAATGGTTTACTTGCTGAAGTCTGGAACTGGAATGCTCATTTCTGTGTAACAGACCACGACCACCAAGCACTCCTGTTTGGCATTCAGGTCTCCCCTACTGTTTTGTTTTGTTTTTAAGTATTAAAACCAGCATGCTCTTGAAACCAGAGTTGAAGCACACTCAGACAAAGACCCAAGAGACATAAAAGGTCTCTTATCCCTGGCAATTTATAGTTTTATAGCCTGGAAATGGAGAACGCTCCCTGTGCAAACACACACTGTGATTCTTACCCTGGCACATGCAAATATGCCTAGTTCACGTCACGCAGGCTGGGTCACGATACTCGCTGTAGCAAGGCAGCAGTGGGCATTTGGTTCACATTAAAGAAAGGTGACGGGACAAGAGCAGAGAGACAGCAGAGGGCTCTCGGCAAGAATCACAGAAATTCAGTTAACCTATGCAAGTTCTACTGAGCCTCACAAAGAAAAAATATTCTTTTCTCACTGTAAGGAATCTCTTTTGAGAGCTGTGCATTATTATACATATATAATAGCACAAAACCATCTTAGAGACAGTTTAACAGGAATAACAGGAGGAATTGCTAAAGAATTGCCATAGAGCCTGTAGAAGATATTCCTGTTTTGCTACAAAACATGCACAAAACTGAGCCACTTCCTCAGCCCAGAACTGGCCTCTCACAATTGCACTGCTGTAGTAAATCACAGACGTAACTCAACAGAACAATCTGGCTCACTTTTCCAGATCAGCAGTAGGGCACCTCATACCTTTTTCCTTTTCTTTGAAGAATCATCAGCCAAGCTGCTCTTCTTGTGTCTTTCACGTTCTGCTGCTGTCACCTCCTCTTCCTCCTCTTCTGGAATCAGGCTATATTTGGTACCTCCAGGCTGCATGAAACACTCCTTGGCAAAATGACCTGAAAAACAGTGTTTGAAAGAGCAACTCCCACACACACGCTTTTTTTTTTTTGTACAGCTGCATTTCAGACACCTAAAGTGGCTAATAATAAGGTTGTTGTTGGCACAACACAAGCATCTACACTGTACACTTTTTGTCCAAGCATTTCTATACTTTAATATGCTCTAATTAAACAAGACAAGGGAACAAGTACAAAACACATCATTCTGGAAAGATTCATCAGTCAAAGCTAAGACGTTCTTGTCTAAACAGGGTAATCTGCACAAGGTCTTAAGCAGTGTGAAAACGTATATGGGGAAGGGAGTCAAACACTGGGACAGACATTTGGTGAGTGAGATGAAAGCCAGAACCATATAGAAAGTCAGCTCATTCTAGTTCTGCCCTTTTTACTCAAGACTTCAGAGCTGATCTACTAAGTGATAGCAGAAACTGCAGAGACAGATGGCATCTGCCTGCCTGTTATGAGTAGACATCATCATTAAAAAGCAGACTGGAAATATGCAGAATCTAATTTAAAGTTTTGGGGTTTCTTTCAAATGGTACTTTAAAGACAGTTATCTACCACTGCACAGAACCATACTGACGTTTAACAGCCACCTTTACAAACCTTCTCCAAAACTGCATCAACTCCAGCTTAAGCACTTACTCTACAGTCAATGCAAGACAACAAGGAGGGTGCAGCAAAAACTCCACATATAAAAAGCTACCTTACACCCCAGCAACTTGCAAAAGCTACTGTAAAGGCATCACATAAGCCAACCTCTCATTCCTGTGCTAGGCAAAACACAAAAATCTTATCAGGTAAAAATGCTTACGTTGAGCTCTAAGGCAGCTGCTCACAAGTTCACATTGTGTTCCCAACAACTAAAGTCTCATTTCCACTGATCTTTCTTACCATTATTAAATGGTCTGGTGAAGGCATACATTTATTTCTTAAAATGCAAAACTGGGATGAAGCCTCAGATGTAAGACACATTAACACAAATGCAGGAAAAAGAAAACCTGTACTCGGGAGAATTGTTCCTTATAGAAAGCTCAGGGATGGAATTTTAAGAAACAAATATTTAAAGGAGTTTAGCTAAGACTTTCCTTTGCATAGTAAGTGATGGAAAATGTAGCTCTCCTCTAACAGAGGCACTTCAAAGCAAAATTCAGTCCTTACACAGCAAGACAATCGTGAGACAGACATTGCTACAATCATATCTACAGGTTGCTATCTGGTTAGAGCAAGGCTATGTCAAAAGGACAGAACCCTACAAAAACATACCTTTGCAGCCACATTTCTTGCACACAGTGTTCAAGACAGCTTCAAGCGTGATCTTCTGACTAGTGTAGTCTCTGAACATGCGTTTCTTCCTCTCATCCTGACTGGAAAGAGAAGGAAGTTCCACTTCCAATCCACTCTCACCTCAACCCTATGTATTTATATAGACACAATCTCAAGACATTTTTCCCCCCTCCAAATGTTGCTCTAAAAGCACCACTAAGCTAAATCAAAGAATAAAGCTGGCCAACTACACATTAGAATAAACCACATCATTAACAGCATATTACAGTGTCATCTTCTACAGCTCCTGCCAGCCTCTAAGCGGCACAACCAAGGGAGCACACTCAGTGAGCCTTCCACCTAGCCAGGGCGTCGCTGAGGGGCTCAGGAAGAACTCCCCTCACCCTCCAAAGGAGGGAGGACCTAGAGGGTAAGTGGGGCAGGAAGGCCAGGAATGACAGCCAGGGAAAAGCAGGCAGTAGCAACCTGCCTGACACGTTATACTCTACTCAGTAGATTTACCTACTCAAGGGCAACATTGTTTGGATCAAGGTCTTTTCCGGTGCCTTGGTTAACAACCTTCATGGAGAGGGAAAGTTTCAGTTTGTCATCTTTCATCTGAAAGAGAAAGAAATGGAACAAGAAGAGTAAATGACAATGATGCTAATTAATACAATCCATCTGGAGGCCTACAGAGAAGGAATGAAATTGTCAGTTAGCAGAGAAGATATAGAGAAGGATACTACATGAAAGTGATTTTGTTCTATTATACTGTAGATTCATTTACATTGTAGAGCATTCTGATTAACAGCTTCTGTTAACCAGCTGTCCCAGAAAAAGGACAAAAATCAAATTACAAGTCCCTTCAGATTAACATTCCGCTTTCCATATGACCAAACCTGTGCCAGAGAAGAACGTGCATGTTTGGAAGCTTTGCTACAATTCTCAAATAGATCACCCACAAGGGAGCTCCCCCACACGGGCAGTCTGGCTGACTTGCATCCTGAAAAATGAAGCTTTATATCCCTTTTCTCATTTCTGTACCTTATGAGACTGGAAATGTTCTAAGCACCTGTTTTAGGAGCTAACATTTTCTGAACCTTAATAAGCCCTTGATCACTACATTATTGCTTTAGAAGCAAGTGCAAAGGTTGTACACTTTTTTAAGCCTTTCTTACAACTTTCTGCATTTTCACCAATGCTGCTATTGAAGGTATTTCTGTTTTATCTATTTGTGAATTCTACGCAATTATTTGCAGGCAATCTAACAATGAACTCTTCTGTAGTCCAAATCTCCAACATGCTTCTTCCTCTACAGCAAAGAGGCCAGGAACCCAACAACAGTTCCAGACAGAGAAAACAGTGATTTAATAGAAATTTATACAAACAA
>VXAA01004693.1:121479-141402 GCA_013399115.1 Anseranas semipalmata | reverse complement strand
AGCCGCCCCCCGGGGCTCTGCTGCAGGCGGTAGGGGCCCGGCGGGGGGGAGCGGGGCCGGGGCCGGGGCTCTCGTCCCTCAGCGCTGCCGCCCCCTCACCCCCCGTGTCCTCCCGCAGGGCCCGCCGCGCTGCTCGTCGTTGCAGGCGCCCATCATGCTGCTGTCGGGGCACGAGGGGGAGGTGTACTGCTGCAAGTTCCACCCCGGAGGCAACACCTTGGCCTCCGCCGGCTTCGACAGGCTCATCCGTGAGTACCGGGCCAGGCCCCGCGGGGGTTTTTTTTGGGTTGGCGGAAGGCTGGCCTGAGTAGCACCACGGCGCGGCTTCGGCTCGGACATGAGGTTGGTGCGGACCCCCGCAATAGTGGGGCTGGCTCGTCACAGCTCTGTCGTCCCAGGGTCCTTGCACGGGTCACCGTGGGTCTGTGCCGGACAGCAGCAGCCTGCAGATATACACTTTGGCTGACTGAGCTGAAGGTCTGGCAACTTATTAGTAAAACCGGTTTGATCTAAAGCTATAAATCAGCTCAAAGCAGCAGTCTTTTCTTCAGGGGCTCACATGGTGGTTCTTTATTGCTGCGCATCGTCCTGGATTTGGGGTAGTAGTGGCTATGGTTATGTTGAATTTCTGGAGAATCGCCCTCAGCACAGGCACGTTTACAAGCATCAAGCACTTTGCTCTTTCTCCCTTTCCTCTAGTGCTGTGGAACGTCTACGGGGACTGCGATAACTACGCCACCCTGAAGGGACACAGCGGGGCGGTCATGGAGCTGCACTATAACACGGATGGCAGGTAAGTGGCACGCTGACAGATTCCTGCCTCGGTCCCTGCTGTTTCTGAGGGAAGGTGTTTTCTGCTGGCCAGAGCCCGTCACAGCACCTCAGCCAGTGGCCCTCACAACAAACGCCCGATTAGGAGTGGTGCCTGCTCGAGACTGATCGGAAGCTCTGGAGCTACTTGTGACCCATGAGTGCCCTTGATTTCAGTTTGGGGAAACTTGAACGTTCGTGTTGGTTGTGTGGGAAACACTGGTTGCTTGGGGAGGGAAGGAAAACACGTGAGTAATTTGTTACTTTGGAAGGCTCTTCCACCATCACGTCTGAACCAAGAGGCGGCCCAGCTTTCCTTCCTGTCTTCTCATCCCAGATAGTGTCTGAGAAGATAGAAAACCAAGTTATATAAATGTATATATGTAGATACAGATATATAGATATCTGAAATGGGGTTTGGTGGGAGCATCTCCACTAAAGCTGTTCTGCTGTCAGTCAGCCTGCTCTGAAACACCACATTTGTCTTTGCATGTTGGGCATAGTTCTTTTCAGTAGTATTGGGTCAGTTTTGTTTAATGTTTTTGTCAACAAGTTTGCAGACGACACCAAGTTGGGAGGGAGTGTTGGTCTGCTTGAGGGTGGGAAGGCTCTGCAGAGGGATCTGGGTAAGCTGCATCGATGGGCTGAGTCCAATCTCATGACATTCAGCAACACCAAACGCCAGGTGCTGCACTTGGGTCACAACAACCCCATGCAGTAGTATAGGCTTGGAGAAGAGTGGCTGGAAAGTTGCCCCACCGAAAAGGACCTTGGGGTGCTGGTCAACAGCCGGCTGAACATGAGCCAGCAGTGTGCCCAGGTGGCCAAGAAGGCCAACAGCATCCTGGCCTGCATCAGAAATAGTATGGCCAGCAGGACTAGGGAAGTGATTGTCCCTCTGTCCTTGGCAGTGGTGAGACTGCACCTTGAGTATCATGTTCAGTTTTGGGCCCTTACTACAGGAAGGACATTGAGTTGCTGGAACACGTTCAGAGAAGAGCAGTGAAGCTGGTGAAGGGACTAGAAAACAAGGGATATGGGGAGCAACTAAGGGACTTGGGGTTATTTAGTCTGGAGAGAAGGAGGCTGAGGGGAGACCCCATCACTCTTTACAACTATTTGAAAGGAGGTTGCAGCAAGGAGGGTGTTGGTCTCTTTTCTGAGGTGACAAGTGTTAGGACATGAGGAATCAGTCTCAAGTTGCTCCAGGGGAGATATAACTTGGATATTGGGAAGAATTTCTTCACAGAAAGAGCGGTTAGGCATTGGAACAGGCTGCCCAGGGAGGTTGTGGAGTTGCCATCCTTGGAGGTGTTTGAGACGTGGGGAGGAGGTATTTGAGACGTGTGGATGTGCACTAAGGGACATGGTTTAGTGGTGGACTTGGTAGTGTTATGGTGATGGTTGGACTTGATGATCTTAAGGGTCTTTTCCAATCTAAATGGTTATATAATTCGGTGGCACATTCCCACTTAATATCTCAAGCTTTGAACTCAACACTATAGAGTAAGAAAGCTGGGATGGGAGAAACGTTTCTGAAATTGAGAAGCTTATGGTGATTCTTCTCCACAGCATGCTCTTCTCAGCATCCACAGACAAGACGGTGGCTGTGTGGGACAGTGAGACTGGAGAGAGAGTGAAGAGGCTGAAGGGCCATACCTCGTTCGTTAACTCCTGCTACCCAGCAAGGCGAGGACCCCAGCTTGTCTGTACGGGCAGTGACGATGGGACAGTGAAGGTCAGTGTATTGTATACGGAGATAGTCCAGAATAAACATAAGGTAGGATCTTTGAAGGAATTTTTCATGTTCTTCCCATTTAAGTTGGCTAAATTCACACTTTGGTTACTCTTAAGTTTTTTTTATCGAAAAGCTTTGATTTCAGAAATGTAATTCAATTGCTCCTTCTGTAATTTTTTGAATGGGGGTTAACAAGATTCATCTACTCAATTGTACTTTTTCTGCTGAATCACATTAACAAAACATGAGAAAGGCAAGCAGTTACTGAAATCTTGTATTCAACCACCTTCTTCCCTCCTATTCTTCCTTCAAATCAGGAAAGTTTTAACCACATTAGACTTTTACTGTGTTTTTTCGAGAGATCTTTTGAGATCTAAAAGTGTGAATTTTAGCAGAGTGGTCTGAGTCTCTGCAAAGTATATGTGCAATTCTCTCTAATTTTATTGTTAAATATTTATATTTAAGTTTTATAACCACCATGTCTTTTCAGCTGTGGGATATCAGGAAAAAAGCTGCTGTCCAGACATTTCAGAACACTTACCAGGTCTTGGCTGTAACTTTCAATGACACCAGTGATCAGATCATATCTGGGGGCATTGACAACGATATTAAGGTATGATGCTTGTGTCCTTGTGTGCCTTTCTGACCATTTCCATCACCTTTTCCATCCACCTTTTCCATCCCATCAGAATTTGCTTGTAGCAGTGTGCAAAATGTTGCATTAGTCAAGGACAAATTTGGAAGGCTGTTGGTTGATTTTACAGTCACAAGAACTGTGCCGACCTGCTGTGTCCAACCTCTCTCTTGATCTAAAGCCAATAAACTCTGAGGGAATTGTTCCAGGGCTGTTTGCCACGTGAGTGGCTGGGCAGCTCTGGCATTCCTGGCCATGCATCTTAACACTGCTGTCACACTGGAGCTGATATGGTATGCAAGTTCTTCTGGCAGCCAGCACTTGTCCCAGAGGCTCTAGAGCCATATATGAGGTAGGCTAAAGAAAATTTGGTGACGCATCCAAACTCTCTGCCCTTTGCTCCAGTATGCTGTTGTAATTTACTTTGTCACCTGCTACTGTGGAAAGTTCTTATTTAAGAGCACGCTCAGTGTTTCATTCATTTGGTAGCTGAGATTCTCCTGATAGCTGCACAGTTCAGTCAGTCTTGCTGTCTTTTTAGTCTCAAGCTCCAGTCTTACTGGAGGAATGGAGCATGGGGAACATCTACTTGTCAGAGGGCCGTCATTAAGTGTAGCACTGAAATGACATCTGTCCTGACTGCCCCTTAAACAGCAGTAACTCTTGGTGAAAGAACAGCATGAAATTTTGGGGATTTGACAACTGCTGCTTTGTGCCATTGTCAGTGGAATTCAGGAGCTGGAAAACTATAGCCAGGCAGAAAGGGATTCCTGCATGCATGAGGCTGCTTCTCAAGTTAGGTGAGAAGTCTTCTAAAGGGCAAATTCTTTTTTTCCTACAACACATAAAACTACAGCTTTGTATTTTAGCCATTCAGACCCCACCCAATTGAAATTGAAGGCTGATTTCATCAGATGACTGATCAGTACCTGTGTGAAATGGTTCAGAAACAGTATTTCTGACCATCGTGGTTGTCTTTCCGTTAAGCCGCAATTTTGTGTCTGCTGTCTGAAAGGTGTGGGACCTTCGCCAGAACAAGCTCACGTACACGATGAGAGGACATGCAGACTCGGTGACAGGCCTCAGTCTGAGTTCAGAAGGCTCTTACCTGCTCTCTAACGCAATGGACAACACAGGTACGTCCTACTGAATGTGACAGCACAGCTGTGCAGACAGCTGTCAGACCTGGCCCTCTTGTGCTAGCCTTTGGATAGCTGGGTGTGTGGCATTTTGGAAGGAACAGCTTGGATTGTTCAGTGTAGAAAAATAAGAGAGTCAGACGTGGGGATGGGCTGAAGTGAGACTGGCCCCACAGATAAAGCTTGAATTCTCACTGTTGCAATGGTGACAGTTGCATCCTTGCAGAGAGGGAGCAGCTGTATCAGAAAGGTTTGTCATGTCTCCCAAAGTGCGATAAGGTTACGAGCCGTGGCACAAATTATTTGTACAGGCAGTTGAACATAGTCTTGGTCTGGCTTTTGTCGGGGTGGTTTGGCTGCTTCCTCGCGGCAGGGAGTGACAGTGCTGTTTCCAAACTGTCTGTTTCCTGTGTATGGGTGCTCAGCAAAGCTGATCTGATTAGAAGTATGATCATGAAGTGTAGTATAACAAAGCAAATGCTCATGTAAGGAGATGGTGGCTCATTTGTGTAATGTTTGGGATTTTTCCCCTCCCGTTGGCAGTGGTCTTGATGTAATTATAAATTTCTGCATTTTACCTTTCATATCAAGCTTCCTGCAAGAGGAAAGCTGCTGGTTTCCTTTTGCTTCTGGGGAAAGCTATTTATGAAAAGAACAAGGAATGTGACCAGATCTTTGATCATTAGAAGCTGACCTTGCCCCCATACCTCTGCCATCTCCAACTAATTACTGTGAGCTCTCTGTTGCAGTTCGCATCTGGGATGTGCGACCGTTTGCCCCTAAAGAGAGATGTGTAAAGATTTTCCAGGGGAACGTGCATAATTTTGAAAAGGTGAGTGTACTACAGACTGAAACAGTATTGTTTAAAAAATGCTGCCGCTGTCTATTAACTTTTCTGTAAATTGTTTTTTTTTAAATTCAAGTTTAAACCAGAAAGGCTTTAATAAGGACTCAAAGAAAGATTAATGCACAAAGTGAGATTCTAATTAAAGCCACAGTAACAAAATTTCTTTGCTCAGTTCAGTTATAATTAGCTGTAAATTAAGTATTTTCTACATTTACTATCTACATTGTGTAGAATAATAAGGCACTGGATGTTTCCAGCAATAAAATAAAATCTGTAATTACCTTCTCATCTTTCAAAGGGAGGTCATTATAGTGGTGCTCGTGATATTTAAAGTCTCATGGTGATTTTATTTCAAGTGGAAAGGAAAAGCTAAATCTTCCTTTGGAAATGGATCTGTGCACATTCTTTTATTTTAGAATCTTCTGAGGTGCTCTTGGTCCCCGGATGGGAGTAAAATAGCAGGGGGATCTGCTGACAGGTGAGTCATCGCTCAGTTTCTCTGTTACCGTCAGTCCCAAACCATTTTGCAGTCACACTTGAAATGAGCTGGATCATCGCAAAGATTAATATGAAGAGCCAGAATTGCACGGAGAGGTGTGAAGACCCGAAAAACTCCCCGTGGTCTTCTGTGAGCATTGTCTGCAGTGATTATAGTAGTGGTGTATTTATATTGCCTTTGCGTCAGTGGAGGAGCACTATATAGTTGTAAAATCCTTATTATTATTGTCAAAAGCTTTCTAGAGAGCTCCATTACTGCTTGTGTTCAATCACTGCATCCAACAGATGGACAAGCAGATGACAGAAGCATAGCTGGCAGTAGACTAGGTCTCTTGCTGTCATACCAGCAGACTCTTGTGAGACTCTTCTAGAAGCAGGGAGTCTGGCAAAATGGTACGTGGTGTTGGGGTTGTACTGATAATGGCCGCAAATACCAGTCAAAGTTCTGTGTGGCATCTAGCAGGGAGCACCAGTGGTGTTCCAAGGATCATTTGTGATCCTTACTTTAATTAGCGAGTGTGAGGAAATAAAGAACTGAGTAAATTAGCATGTATTGGACTTTAAAATGAGAGATTCCATCGACTAAGGTAACCAAGGAGTAAACTGGGTGGAGGGAGGAAGCCAACAAAGGGTCCATGCCAGACACTGAAGGTCACCGTGAAGGATACAATCCCCACTGGAGCAAATCCAGATGCACTCTCGGTGACATCGAGACAGGAATTCCTGCAGGCCAGAGTCCAAGGCATGGAGCAGTAGTAATCAGCAAATTAATGAGTTTCTGATAGAGGATAGGGAGAACTTTAGTTGTTACTGTCCAGATATAGTGGGGCCAGCTGTCACACCGGGTGGCTGAGGCGTGACCCTTCTTTCCAGTCCTGCTGGGCTGCGGCAGCACTGCACGTGATGATGAATACCTGTTTGTTAATGCGCTGATGCTGTGGCAGATCCCAGTGCGGGCAACTTGACACGGTGAAGTGTGGCTTGAAATATTAGGCCATTAGGTTAGTTCTGCAGATGCTGATGTAGCTCTGTAGTCTGACAGCAACTTTGTTGTGAAATTCGTGGTGAAGAGCACACAGCCAGGTCCCAGGGCAGGTTAGATAAGGCCATTTAAATTTTTCTGTTATCTCTGAATTTAAATTTTTTTTTTTTGAGGAGTATCTGCTGGGAAAGCAAAGCAAGATTAAACATTTCATTTGTCTGGGTAAAAAATAATTCCCCAATAGTTACTCTATTTCTCTACATTATGTGGAGCGTGTGTGTGTTTGTGTCGAAAGGACAATTATCTGAATTCTATTTTCGTTGTGAGCCCTTCAGAAGGGTTATTGTAAAATCAGCTACTTAAAGTGCTTTCCTGCTCTGCCAAACCAAGGAAAAAGCATTACATCAGAATGAATTGAGAAAGCATCTGATACCATTCTTACCTGCTAGATAAAATAGTTATGCTTGAAGAAGTGCTGCTTTAAATGATATTCACAACTTAAGTGGAATGCTTCAATTTTTCCTTTTCACGTTTTTCAAGAAAATCCAAAGACTAGCACCAGCCTGAAAATGAAAGCCTCTAACAAAGCACGTCTGCACTGTATCGGTATCCAGTGTCCTCTCTACCTTACCAACAAGCGTTATGAAGGATTCGATGCTTTTTTTGGGCGGAAAAGAAGCTTGCTTCTGTTTCAACTAAAAGTGAGGCCTAGTTGTAAAAGCAAATCTCGTTCTTCATCAGGTCTGCAAAGCCCTGTCAAAGGCAAAGAACAGGTGAAATGGAGGCACTCGCTGCTGGTGGCATTGCATAAGCCTGAAATGGTCCCACCTTGGCATTCAGAGCTTGGGTTACGTGCAGGGCTGATGAAAGGGCCATTGATCCCAAGCACGTTTGAATTCAGGCGGCTGAGACGCGGTGATGCATCGTGGCATTTGCAGCAACCTTTGGAGGAATGTAACATTGTAGATTGCTTTTACACGTGTTTTACTCTCGCCTGGTTGTCCCTCGTGCCCTCATCCACTGCAGCGTCCCCTGTAAGCAGCCGCAGCGATGCCTCTGGAGCGTGAGGGCGGCGGAGCTGCTCTCCGCGCTGAACCCGGCCAATTACTGCTCTGCCACTTTCTTTTTCTGCCCCCTGACAGATTTTGTTTTAGATGCCAGTCACCTACCTAAAGAGCAAAACAAGAAGGCAGTATGAGTGTAATCCAGAACTGGCAGCTTTCCCAAGCCACTGATTTTTTTGAAGAGCTGTGAACCTTGTAACAAATGACATTTCATGTGGCGAAGACGTTAAGTTTGGAAAGGAGGTTGTGCGGGTGGAATACAGCGTCACCTTGCCTGGCTGTAGTACATTTCTCTGAGCTCTTCCCATTCTGATTTATAAAAAATCAAAACCCTCTGACTCCTACGGAAGCTCTCCATAACCGTGGTCAGAGCCTCGCTTTGTCCCCCGGTGGAACTAGTGCGTTAGCTGGCAGGTGGCTGCCGCGCCGTGCAGGCAGTGATCGACACCCACGGGGGACAGTAGGGACGTGGGGGGGACGGGCTGCGTTCCGTGGTTTGCAGAAAGGTGCTGTTTTCCCCCCACTCGGAGGCTGTTGATAAGAATAGTCTGGATGCTGCACTGTGCCTGGTGCCAGCAGTTTATTTCTGACCCGTTGCGTGAGGAGTGCCGGTGGCGTCGGCGCTGTCCTTCAGCCAAGGTGAGGCACGCGGGCAGGACCCGGCAGCGGTGGCAGGCTGCGGCGCGGCGCAGGGACCCGGAGGAGATCAATCAAAGGGCTCGATGCAATCCGATCAGCCCCCTAATAAAGGCTGAGAAGTGAATTATGACTTTAATGGCACAGCAGGAAGAAATCCATATAGAGAGGTTGTTGGCTGGGAGGGATTGCGCTGTAGCAAGGACCGGGGGGGAGCACCCAGGCTCCTCCTAAGCGCTTGTCTGCCAGCCTGAACTGGAGCCACCAGTGGGCTTGCAGGCAGGTATTTGCAAGAGTAAGAGGCGTCCTCCCCGCTCCTGATGCTACTTTTGTCCCTTAGCCCGCTGTAGTGCTGCTGTGCTGAGGGTCTCTGCGGCCTCATCCATCTCCATGCCGCAATGATGAGATGGTGCCGCAGTGCTGTGACAGCAGAGGCTTTTAACACGGAGCTGACATGTTAGCTCCTACCTGCCCAGACCTTTGCTCTTTTGAATTCAGCAGCGCAGCGTTTTGCTCCTGACAGGCTCCTTGTTTATCCATGCTAACAGCTGTGGTTATTACAGCCTGGGTGGTGAACCGTTGCAGGAAGCAGCCCTTGGTGTGGGAGGCGGCTGCTCTCCCTTTACAAATGCTTGCTCTCATAATGACTGTCTTGTAGGTTTGTCTACGTGTGGGACACCACATCGAGGAGGATTTTGTACAAGCTGCCAGGCCACGCTGGGTCGGTGAACGAACTGGCTTTCCATCCGGAGGAACCTATTAGTAAGTCCTCCCCAGATCAAGTCAGCTGGGGAAATAGTTTCAGGGCTGGCTGAACTGGTTCTCCAGAAAACAGCTCAAAAACTGCCCGTGGCCCAGAGCCCCAAGTGTCACAGACAGACCTGGGGGGAGGCGTTATCCATAGCTCAAGACTGTGAAGGGAATCCATTGCAGCCATCCATCGGAGCTGGGCCCTGGGCTGAGCAAGGGGGGGTCCGCTTGTGTGTCCTGCCCAGATGGAGACCTGGGTGGCCAGCAGTGCAGCTCTGGCCTGTTCGTGAGCTGCAGGTGGCCGTGAGCCACCTACTGCCACTGTCCAGGACTTCCATGGGGCCATGGAAAAAAATTTTTGGTACTTGGGTTTGGTATAACCATGTATTTACTGATCACATCATGACAGTTATAGAAACCTGGAAGCATGTCTCCAGCCCAGGGTCTGTCACTTTCACAAAAGCTGTAAGAAGCGAACGAGGCTCTTTGTGCAGCGTTCTTTATCGCCATTCCAGAAACGCCCTGCTCCAGGGCGAAGGTGCGGCACCACGCATCAGTGGTGGGTGAGAAGATGCTCTCGGTGGCTTTTCCAGAACCGTTTCAATTACGGTGCGATAGCTGAGCCCAGCCTTAGTATCAGTTCCTCAGCCCAGTCTGTGGCCCAGGCAGGACCGTAGGGCACCATTTGTTTCTGTGGAAACACTCGCACCATCGGCCAGGTCACCACACTGCTTCAGCCAAAAATTGACACAAGTCAGCCCTGAAGTGAAGCCAAGAGCTCAGTGGTGCCGAGGATGACAGTCTCTGCAGCAGCCTGGGGGTGGGGATTCAGGGCAGTGAATTATGGGTTTGTTCCTTGGTTATTCATTGCTCTGTCTTCAGATCAGAGACTGTGCTGGAAGAGCAGAGCAATCTCTCCTCTTCGGTTTGGAGCGGATTGTTTGCAATTGTATTCTGCTGAGCTCCTCTTTGTGAATCAATCACTCATCTTAAAGTGAAAATTAAAAACCTATCCAGTCATTGCGCGCGAGTTAAGCAGTTGATTCCTATTAACATCTGGGAACGTTAATCTTGTAGCTCGCTCTACCCATCCCACAATACTCATCTGCACGGAAGGGCGCACGGAGAGCAAGATTACACACATGAGTCTGTGAGCTTCATGCAACCCCCCACAAATCTCTCATGGGCTTGAATGAAATAGTTGTCCGTGTCAAGAACAGTGCTTCTCTGATCGGATTGTCATTACCCTGACACTTGTGTGTGGAATCTGCTCAGCAGCCTTTTCTGAATTAGGGCTGTTCAGTGTCTCGTTATAGCTGAGTGCCAACTGCAGTTTCGCCTCTGTTCTGATAAATAATAGCAACCCGACCAAGCTTTCCCAGCGAGCCTGTGCCCTCTAGTGGCATGTGGTCCTGGTGGCCATGCCTGATTCGCAATCTGAACACTCCTTGAAAAGAAAATAACATTGCAGGATATTTGAGAGCATTAACAGTGTGTTTATATGCCTCTCTTTATGGTTTTAATGCTAAGACATTACAGGCGGCGCGCCTTTATGTCTGTCTTGGGAGAGGGGAATGGCAGCCAGAACATGCAGCATGTGATTAGGTGTCAAAGTAGTAATTCCATGAAGCATTTTTGGGGAGCAAATGAAATTTGGCTTTACAGATAACTTACAGCAAGTGAAATGAGTAGTTAAATCCAAATGGTGTGTCGTTAGTGGAGATCTCAAACTGTTCTGTTTAATTTTTGTATTCTTCCCTTCCTCCTCTCTCCCACAGTACTCTCTGCATCCAGTGACAAAAGGCTGTATATGGGGGAGATCCAATGAAGCTGAGAAGACGGTGTGATTCGTGCCCTTGAAGTCTTTGGTTTACAGAAGTAGGATTGACTTGCTTCTCACCGGTGCCAGCCCCCTCTCACACTTGTGGTAATGGGAAAATGTTGAAGCAGCTTGATGAGACAAGCAGCCCTCTCCGCATGCTGCGATGTCTGCGTGGTTCTGCTGTACAGATTGATTGGTTTTTTTTTCCCCTTCTTTGGGGAAGAAGGAAAATTTAGAATTGAAAAGATTTTGATTTTGGCTGTACAACAGATTACTAAACCCTTACCCAGATCACTTGAAATTTGTACAATTTGTTTAAATTCCATTTGTGGCTTGTATATTCCCTGTCCAGTTTCTCTTGGTTGTTTTTATATGGTCAAAACTGAAATAGACAGCTTTTTACAAGAACAGTGTGGCTGGGATTTATTGTTCTGTTTTACTTTTCTATTGTACAATACTAAATCAAGGCTCTCACTCGTATATAACCCAGGGAAACCATATACTTTAACTTCAGAAAAGCAGCTTTATTTTTTATTCATGGCAATAAAAATGACCACACTGGAAATAATTATCAGGCTACTGCTGAATCCTATTTTCTTGTTTTGAGTAGAACCAGCCTTCTGCTATAAATAAATGTAAAAGGAGCGAGTTTTCTGTGACAAACACAGTGTATTCAAGGCTCAGCAGTAGAGGAACCAGACTGGTCGCATGTCTCTTCCCCCTGGCCATGCAGCAGGGATGGTAGCAGGCCCTCAAGCAGGTTAGATGCATATTACATGTCTACCATGGTGGACATCAAGCTATAGGAGAAAACAATTTCCCTTCTAGCAATTTAAGTTCCTTCCCCACTGGCTTATCCCTCTCGTTACCTGGTCAGGTGTGTGTCCCATGTAGCCCCGTGCGTTTCCAAATCCGTGCTCAACCTCCCTGGACAAGGATCTGTGTGGTCTATGCTGGCACAAGCTATTAGACTTTTCATCCTTTTTGCTCCTTTTTTTTTCCCCTGTGTGCTTCCATGGCTCAGGTTGTATTACTTGCCTCTCGTTGCCTTTCTGCCCGGTCCCAGAGGAGGGCTGCAGTTGGGGTGGGATGATGAAGTGCGAACGTGCGATGCTCCCACACCACCTGTAGGACTGTCCCATGCAGTCTTGGGGTGCGTTTGACCAGGAGAACTCTGCCGCAGCCACCAGATATTTAAGAAGTGGATTCATACAGCAGGTACGAGTCAGCCTATTCAAACCAAAACCCTTCCTGGCCAGTGGGGCTGCACCCAGGTGCTGCTGCACCCCGGGACTCTGCATGCATCCTTGCAAAGCTGCCACTGCCTGCAACTGCGGTCTGTCCCCGTGGTGGGAACCGGCTGAGGTCAGGGCTGATACCAGGGGTGAGGAGGAGGATGGCACAGACGAGGGAGGACCCATCGCCAGATCATGGTGAATGAATGTCTCTGAACACGAACAAATCACCCTCCAGCTGAAGAGCCAGGCGGAGAGAGCTGGAGGCAGGGGGAAGATTTATTTTTAACTCTGCAGAGTATTAAATAACATGCCCTGAAACGCATGTAAATGAGCGCTGGGGATCCTGGCGGGAGCGCTGGGGCTCAGGCTGGCCCTTCTGGGAGCCACCTGAGCGGCCCGGGCAGTGACACCTCCGTCCCCTCGGCTGGAGCTGCCCAGCCAGGATTGTACACGCACTCACATTAAGTGCCCAATAGACCCTATCATAATCCTCGAGGGTTTGTTGTTTTGTTTGAATGTATGCCCAAGTGTCAGAGGGAAGAGAGACTCTTGGGGCTTAGCTGGTGGTGACAAGATAATAACTGCTTTTTTCCTGACTCGTGTTTGTTTAAAAGCAGAAAAAAGAGTTTTTTTTTTTTTCCTAATTAGCAACCCAGGAACCTGCGGTGAAGCCAAGGAGGGGCATCTCGTTCCCCCTGCCCTGAGTCCTTGAGGATTTTGTTGTGCAGGGAGATGCTGGTGGGGACTCACGATGACGTGTCGCTGGGAGGGGGGCCCTGCTGCCTCCTCCCGCATCCCCTGCCTCGTGCCTGGATGCTGCCAGCTGCTTCGACCCACCTCGGCATCCAGGACGAAGGATGCTGCCAAGGCTCACTGCTGGCTCTGGCGTCCCTTGCAGGTGGGCTGTGGATGCTGCACCCTGTGGTCCTGCAGCACCCCGGGGCCCCCTGTCCTGGCCATGTGGCCGTGGCTGTGGGGTGCTCAGCAGCTCACAGTGGATGGATCCAATCTGCCCCCTGCCACTGCTCCGTCACATCAGCACGGGCATCCATGCAGCCATGACCCAGATCAGGGAAATGATCTGGATTAACGCTAATCCCCCTGCCCCAAGGGGGCAGCCAGGGCAGAGCAAGCTCTGTGATGGGGCCGGTTTGCTTTAAGGGCATCTCCTCCCTAAATGGACCGGGAGAGCCCAGCGGTGCCAACCAAGCACGAGCAAACTCACTGCACCAGTGAGTGCCCGACTGGCTCCCCTCTCCTGCATCCTCAGGCGGGTCTTTGCGCCCATCTGAGCGCTGCAAGATAAATCTCTGCCCAGTGTTGGGGACCTTGCTGGTCAACTAAAAATCCGATGCCAATAGAGGGTGAAGAGGGGGACACAGGCGGTCACAGGTCTGCATCACTGTTGCCAATTACCATCCACAATTAGGGCCCAATTCCCTGTGTCAGGGAGGTGGGAGACGAATCGGAGCATTTGCCCATATCCTGGCCCCTGGAGAGAGCTGAAGGTTGATTTAGGAGAGGCACCCACCTGCTGGTAAAGGGACATGCACTCAGCGAGCCGTAACTGTGGCCCCGTCCCTACAATTTGTGGATTTAATCTAATTTGCTAAGGGGGTTGGAAGGGTGGTGAGTTAATGTGGGTTCTCTCTGCTAACAGCCCCCAGAGGGGCATTTGGAGCCGAGCAACTTTCACGCTCTGCGGAGCCAAATCCCTGCACCAACAAGCACAGCCACAGCCCCGTGCCACCTCCACATGGGTCCGGGCCCCCAGGCTTGGTGCTGTCCCCTGGGGGAGCCAGGATGAGAGGGGCACCCCATGGGGCTGGCACCCACTGCGGGGTTGGCTGGGGCACGGCCATGGCAAATCCTTCCCGTGCAAAGGGTTTGCTTGCTCCTTGAGCCCTGCGTGTACGTGCATGCACATACACATGTGCACACACATGCACATGCATACACATACATGCACACACATGCACATGCGTGCATACACACGCTCGCAGATGGTTTCTCCACACCAGAGCAGCACGAGCTCCAGGGCACTACAGCACAAAGCCATTAAAGGCGTAGTCCGGGCACGGAGAAAATTGTTTTCTTAAACAGGTTTATTCCTCCAAGGGACGTATTTGCTTGAGAGATTTCCACTATAAATTAAATCTGTCCCGTGATCCAGATACAGGGCTGCGAGCCCCGCTGCCTGCCTTTGCACTGCGTGGCTGTCCCCATCCCTGTCCCCATCCCGGTCCTTGACCCTCGTGCCACGTCCTCCTGTGCAGGCACTCCCAGACAGAGGCGGATGGGGCACCTGGAGCACTGCGGCGTGTCCCAGCACGTGGCAGGGGGCCGGATCCTGCACCGGGTGCTGCTGAGCCCCGTGCTGGGCGCAAGCTGGGCATCGCCAGCAGGTCCCGGTGCAGCAGCGGCACGGAGCCACGGGCAGCCCTGGCCCTGCCAGCCCCTCTCCGTCCCCACCTGCCTCACTAATTGCTGCCCTGTCCTTCCACCAGCGCTTTTCACACCTTTTCCCATTGCTGCTCAGAGGCTTATAATGAATTTTGATAGTTACAATACGCAAGTGATAATTTCTAAAAGAATGGAAAACAATTATTTGCTCTGTTGGGGGATTAGATGATATTTAGTCTCTATTTAATGGAAAACTAATTAAATTACATGAGAAACTGAATAGAATTTTTTTGTTAATTATGAATATTGCAAGCTACAAAGGCTAAATGATGATGGATTCTGTAATCTGCCGTGCTTTTAGCTAGACACCGAGATAAGATGACAACTGAGAAAGAATGGAAAGAATGCATTTTAATTTCTATATCGATTCAATAACAGCCGGCTGAACAATGATCCGTTAATGGTGATCCGCAGGAGCTGATGTTGACTGGCAGGCTGATGGCTAATTATGTTAAAAGTGGGGAAACAGTGGTTAAATAGATGTGTTTTCTCCTGGAGGAGGCTGGGGAAGCTGCGGTGCCCTGCGCACTCAGCATCCGTTGGTTTTGCTCCATCGTGTCCCTTCCCCTGGCCCCGCACAGGCAGGCGGGAGGGAGGATGCTCTGCGTGATCAACGCCCGGTGTCCCTCAGGGGCCCGAGTCACTGGGATTTGGGGCTGGGTGAAACGAGGAGGGAGTGGTTCGGGGTCCGGGCCAGGCGCTCTGCTGGTACCTGTGCTGGAGGTGCTGGGTCCGGGCTGGTGCGCAGCATCCCAGGCTCGATGCCCAGATTTGGGCTCTCCATCACAGACAGCATCCCTGACCCCAGTGTCGGAGCATCCCTGATCCCAGATGTGTGACATCCCTGACCTCAGGGTTGGAGCATTCCTGATCCTGGGGTTGGGACATCCCTGATCCCGGGGCTGGGACATCCTTGATCCTGGGGCGGGAGTATCTCTGATCCCATGGCTGGAACATCCCCGATCCCAGGCTCTGTCCCAGCACCCAGCAGGGACCCGGCTGCCCCCTGACAGGGTGCTGGGCTGCACAGAGCCACCTTCTCCCTCACACCTGCAGGGCTGCTCTGCCGCTCCGGCCTCTGGTTAATTAGGGGCTCATTAGCATGGATCCAGGAGACCTTCAGCTGTTGAGTGCATGTATCACGGCTGCTCAGCCAAAATCGAGCTGCCCACCAGCCTTGGGAGGGATTTAGCCTGGGTGAAGTGGAAACTGCAAACGCAGTCCCCATTAAAGGCACTAAATTGTGGGTTTTGGGGAGCTCCATCACTGCCCATGCTGGATCCAACCCCGACCCGCAGGCCAGCTCCGTGGGGAGCAGCCAGGCCAGGGGGATGCATGGGGGAGCCCCAATCAGCCACCCCAATTAATTGTGTGCGACCTGTGCCTGCATGGCAGCGGCAGGGAGATTTGCATGTGCTCACCCTGCGCTGATCTGCATAATGGATGGAAATAAATATCTTCTCCCTGTCGCCGTAACCCAGATAGATGGGTCCTCTTTGAAGATTTGTTTGCCAATAAACACGCCAAAACGATCATTTCGTCTTGTTCCGATAGACCGCTCGGTGCCGTAAATTACTGCCCAAGTTGCTAAAAGATGCTCGCAGGCACCGCTCGGCTTTGGCTCGGCAGCCAGCTCCTCGCGGCTGTCACGTTCCCTTTCCTGGGGACATCCCCAACCCTGGGCTGGTGGCTGGGAGGAGCCACCTCAGCCCTGAGTACAGATTTGGTGCTTTTTCCCCCCAAACACTTGCTGGTCAGCTGGATCACGAGTGTTGCTGCCTCTCAACCCAGGGTTTGGGTTTTTTTTTTGGCTCTGTTTGGGAATATTGAACAACCCTTGTGCTGGACACAATTGCCTGAAGTCCTGGTCCTTTGGTGGCCCTGGCTCCCCGCAATGTTTCCTGCAGCCACCGAGCATCCCTGGCTGCGGCACCAGCATCCCTGCTGGGAAAGGAAAGCAAAAGCTGCCAGTGTTGTGGTTTCTTTCTGTTCCAGATTTTTTGGGGGAAAAGGAAGGAAAAAGAAAACCAACAAGCCCTGTGTTGTTTTTTTTTTTTTGAACTAAGAATAGAAATTTTTAGTAAAAATATCAGTTCAGTTAAAAGTCTAACATTTTTCTTGTGTTCTGTTTAGATCCCTAGCAGATACATCTCTTTCTAGCATAAGGGCTGAGGAGGATGCAGGCGGTTTTTACAGAAAACATCCCGCTTTGGTTGAAGGTGAAGATTTTGGGTAGCCAGGGAAGTGAGCCCATCTGGCTCCTTGGGTGCTGGGGATGGACAACTTGGCCATGCTGGATTCTGCCCCGCAGCCGGCTCCTGCAGCAACCGGGATGCACCGAAGGAGACAACGACCCTACTGATGTTTTGGGGTCCTGGGGACCCTCACAGTGACTGTGCTGGCAGGTCACTGAGGGCTGTGGGGATACAGGGGACAGCAGAGTGACACTGGAGACATCCCACTGCTTGTCCTAAGGGGCTGGCAGAGCCTCTGGTTGAGCAGAGAGAAACATGCAGCTGTGCAGAAGCCAAGCATGGGGTAACCTGTATCATAGAACCACCTAGGTTGGAAAAGACCTTCAAGATCATCAAGTCCAACCATCAACCTGACCTAGCAAGTCCCATCACTAAACCATGCCCCTTAGTGCCACAGCCACACACCTCTTAAATACCTACAGGGATGGGGACTCCATCACTTCCCTGGGCAGCCTGTTCCAATGCTTGAAACATATGGGTGAGGATGTCCCAAAGTGTTGTCCCTCCATGGTGGCTCGCCAGCTTGCCCTGCACCTGCAGCATCTTCCCTCCGGAGAACCCATGGCATCTTGAGGTGCCTTCACCCACGATGGGCTCAGTCGTGTGGTTGCACTGGCAGAGACTGGGTCCAGGCACTTCTGCCTTCGACAGGAAGGTGATGGAGCAGGGCTGCGGGGGCATTTCCAAGCAGAAACAAGGCTACGGAGCTGCTCACGTTTCCTTCTCTGCGCCGGCATCATAAGCTGTCCTTTAGGCAGTCTGGGGACATATGATAAATGGGAAATATAAAGAAAAGACAAACTGCACCTGGGTTAGTGGTTCTTCTTCTGCTGGTTTCCATTTCCACGCCTCTCAGTCACATTCCCAATCACATCACGCAGCTGAGCACCCTGTGAGATCTGCGGGGAGCCCCTGCGCTGGACCCCCACCGCTGTGCCAGGTTCCCCAAAGGGCTGCGACACCCATGGGGCCGTGCTGTGCCCGGACTCCTGGTGCATGTGTCCCGTGCACCGGTGCAAGCCAGGCTCCACCAGGCAGAGGGATGCTAAAGCACCCTGCCATCCTCCGGGTGCAAACAGGAGCACGAATCCAGCACACATCCCACCCACCTGCCAAAGTTTACCCAAGAGCCTCCTATCTCTTTATTCCCTCCTTGCAACCCAGTGCATTCCCAGGCCCCTCTCCAAACCGAGCAGCCGGTGCAGGGGGCTGGCCGGACACCCCCCTCCCGCAGAGCCAAGAGCCGGGGTGCGCTGGCACAGGGCCGCTGCGCCCCTAATGAGCGGGCAGCCAAGCGCAGGCTGTCATCTCCCGCACGCCGCATTTCCATTTGAAAAAGCCAGCGATATTGAAAAAGAATGGCTTTCCATGAACAATGTGTCTTGTGTACATCAAAGCACTTATCTTCACAGCTTCCTCCCATCTCCATGAATGAATAATGTGACCCTGATTTAATTTCCTCCTAATATTTCCTCCATAATTTGCGTGTCATCTGTTTTCTTTCTTTCCACGAAAAAAAAAAAAAAGAAGCAAAGGGTTGCAGGTCAGGAGGGAGGGTGGCGGGTTGTGAGCGGAGCAAGTGACAAAATGTTCAGCCCTTTCCCACCGCTCACAAATTAAGTTATCTCCTTGCCTTCTAGGGAAGCAGCTTGACATAGTATATTGACCTTTTTAATCTAAAATTGATTCCTTGCAAAACTCAACCTGGTCGAGAGCCAGGCAGGATCTCAGCACCATTGTGTTGGTTTTATCGCTTTCATTATTTTACATCAGCGTGTTTTGCCTTTCTCTGTTATTTACTTGAGCCTTCGCACCCTCGTGCTGATGGGGAGGCTGAGCTGACCACATTGGGCTAGCAATTGCCAGTGAGATGCTATGGGATGGTTGGGGCCTCATCATTTTTGACCCATGGGGTGAAACAGGTCTCTCTGCCCCAGGTTCCTCCTTTGCTTAAACCCAAGAGGAGGGGTCCCTGTTTTCAAACACCAGCTCAGTCTGCTTTCAGCCATCCCTCCCAAGCCCCTTGTTTAAGGGCATTGCTTTGTGAGCCCACGGAATTTTTGCAGTATGGATTTTGCATTCACAGAAGCCAAGTGTTTTCTACAAAGCCCATCCTATGGCCATGCATGGAGCTCCCAGAACGCTCCTGGGAGCATGTGCCAGCACACTGCACTGGAACAGAGAGAAATTCCCACCATGGAGGATGACAGAAAAGCTCCAGGAGCGGCAGCTACTGCAGGCTGGTCCCAGCAGTGCACGGGGATGCGTGGTCTGGCTGGGCCCTTGCAAACTTTGGATGGGTTGGGTTAGACTATGGCCAGACCTCCACTCACACACAAATACGTCTGCAAGGCTGTGGCCCATCGGATCCAGCACAGAGCTCCTCTGATGCCTAAGTGTGTGCAGGGCTGTTTTAGTAGATGCTTTGCTATAAAAAGGACTGAGGTTTAAGAAAGCATGGAACTGAAAAGCAGTGAACTGTTCCTAGGTCCTTCTGTTGGGTGGCATTTCAGAGGGAGGTTTCTAACACATTGGAAAAGCACCATCCCAGGTATTCCTCGGCAGATTTGCACTCCACAACCCCAGAAGGTGTGCTGTGAAGAAAGAACAAAGGCAAGCAGGGTGGATGACAGTTCTTCTGTCTGTACCCACCTCCTTGCCCAAATCTTCCAGATTCAAGCCCTCTGGGAGCAGAGACCCCAAGCCAGATGGCTGGGTGTCTGTCCAGCCAGAGGTCACTCCCAGCCCTGGGGAGCCGTGCATGCTGGGCTGGGGACCAGGGCTCTGCAGGGGGGTTTCACGAGGGCTTTGCTCCCAGGGCTAAATGTCTGTCCACCCTGCAAGCCCAGGTGCTGCCCTGGCACGGCCACCCCAGCGTGCCCCCAGAGGAGGTGGCTGTGGGGTCCCTGTGCTCTGGGTCCAGGCACCACCCACCTGCGGTCCACAAGGAACGCATGCTGGGGAGGAGCGGGGAGGGGGGGGATCAGCGGTTCTCCAGCCTTCTGCATTTAGCAAATCAGGATCTAACCCTGCAGGTCTCCCCCGAA
>VXAA01004693.1:74971-121065 GCA_013399115.1 Anseranas semipalmata | reverse complement strand
GCAGGAGACGGCAGGGCTGCTGTGAAGAAAGTACTGGGGCTGGCCGGAGGCTGGAGAGCGGGACATGTTGCTGGTGCCCCCCTGATGTTCCCCGGGTGGCGGTTCTGCTGGCGAAGGGGAGGCTGGTGAGAAGCTGGAGGAAGGCGACGCGCAGCCACGGTGGGGGAAATCCGAGGCTCCGGCTGGGAAACCATGGGGAGATGCAATGGGAGATGTACGCTGGTTGGATTCTGCTGCCTGCAGCTGGTAAGCCGAGGGGCCGTGCGCTCATCAGCATGCCGGGTTGTGCTTTGTGCGAAATGCTTGCTGTCACCGCTACCCGCTCCGTCTCGGCGGTGACCTTGCTGTGGGACCAGCCTGGGGATGCTTCAATGCAACCCGAAAAAAAAAAAAAAAAAAAAAAAGAGAAAAGAAATGTGACCCTCCTCCTCTGCTTCAATCCAGTGCTCGCTGGAGTTGCAGAAGGGGAGATGGATTTGAAACAGTTCCCGGTGCTGTCAGTGGCTGGGGATATGTCTTGAGCAGGTGTGAGCTTTGTTTCCAGCTGCAATCTCTTCTCTCCGAGTTAGCTGCTGAGGGTGGCTTCCCAACCTGCGCTCAGCAGCTCCAGAGATCATTCTTGGGGTGTGGGTCCCTTGCCTGAGACGTGGCAATAGCGAAACTTGGAGCCACAGCCGGCACTTTGCAAACTCCTGCTTTCGAGTGGGACCGGTCTGCCCGCGGGCTGGGGACACTCGCACGGCGGGGGAAGAGAGGACAGGCAGGGTTCATTTAATGGGACTGTGGATATTTGCAAGAATTGGGTGTCGTGCTTTCCACCACCCACAAATCCATCTTCATCGGGCTGGCGACAGAGGGCCAGCCAAAGGGAGCATGTGGGGCATTCGGGGGGGGTTCTGATAAAATCAGCAACCACGGAGGTTGCAATTAATTATCCAGGCGCTCCCCCGGGCAGGTGGTTTGTTAAACCCGGTGGCCAAACAGCACCCGTGGACTCGCCTTACCACCATTCAGCAACTGCCGGGGGCTCGTCGTGGCAAGGGAAACAGGGAGGGAATTGCTGGACAACTGCCTGGCCAGCCCGCGATGTCCCCGTGGACTGGGGGGGTGACCAGGCGGCGGAACGCCGTGGGTAGAGGCGGTGATGTGTGTGATGGAAACGGGCTCGGTGTCTGCTCTTGCGGAGAGCTGTGGAGATGATGGTGGCATCCTGCTGACAGGCAGTTTCTTCCCGGCGTTGCTCCCATTCATTTTTTATCTTTCAGAAGGCCGTGGCCGCGGAGTCGTTCTGACCTTGCAAAAAAGGTGGGGAGCGGCTTTTCTGGGGGCTAAGGGCTGCTTCAAAGCGAATCGCTGCTGGGGGAGCAGAGCATCCTGCTGCGGGAATCTCCTTTCGTGCCCTGAAACTTCCCCGCTGCTGCGGTTTGGTCGGTGAAGTCTTGCTTTGCGCTTCGCTTCTGTTCCCGCTTGTTCAGGATAAAAATGATGGGTGTTTCCTTGTGTGCGGGAGTTTCCTGGCTTTTGGGCACTTTTTTCTTCACTGCTTAATTCAAAAAGAGTCTCGTTGGCATTTATTCTGTAGGGAGATCCTCCAGCTCTGTAAAGAGAGGAGATTTTGGTGCATTTATGTTCGGGAAAGAA
This sequence comes from Anseranas semipalmata, assembly GCA_013399115.1. Lineage (NCBI taxonomy): Eukaryota > Metazoa > Chordata > Aves > Anseriformes > Anseranatidae > Anseranas > Anseranas semipalmata. The sequence continues at coordinate 119,424 of VXAA01004693.1, read as the reverse complement.
ACGAATCAGTGTGAGCTCCTGGGCTGGGAGAGCAGCTCCTGCACGCAGCCGGGGAAACTTTGTGATGCAGCCTGGGGCCGGGCTTTCCACCCCGTCCTCGCCCTGTGCGTCCTGGTGCTGCTGCAGCGAAGATGGGCTCCAAAATTGTCCCATTTTGGTGGCCCTTCCACGTGCCTGGCACCCCTGGGTACCCCCAATCATCCCAAGATGCTCCCCGGGATGGAGCCCGGGCAGAAATACTTTCCTGCTGAGGGGTGAAGCCACCCTGCCTCATCCCAGCACCAGTGCAGGATGCATGCTGCTGCCCGGGGCTGTGGGCAGGCTGCGGACCGCACGCGTGCACCAGTTGGAGCTCCCCGAGGCGGTGGTGGCCACCATGGCACCCAGCCAGCCTCGCCACCAGCTCCGGGCTACCAGAAGGCAGCGGCTTGAGCCCTGCTGGGCGCAGGGAGGTGACCCCGGGGCACCCAGTGCCAGTGGGGTGGCAGCAAGGTGGGGCCACGTTTGCATGGGATTGGGGCTTGCAGTGGTGCCACGAAGTCCTGGGCGCAACTTTTGCTGCCCGCAAACTTCTGCCCGGCCCCGTGGCCGTGGGCTGCGGCACCCCAGGCAGCCGTCACCAGCCCTTTTTGATCATCCGGATATCGCAAACGCTCCCTCCCCGCTGCTTTGAAGCACGCGGGGAGCCAGGGCTGCGAGTGCCGGGTGTTTCCACTCCTGGGAGAAAAGGAACGCCAGCCGGCGTTTGCCTCTATTTGCGCTTTTCTAAGGAAAAGGCTAAGAAACAGGTGAGTCATTTGCCAGACACGCAATGTTCAGCCTCAAGAGGGGCTGGCTGGAGATATTTATGACCAGGAGACGAAAGGAAATCAAAACTCTCTTTTTACGCCGTCCCCCAGCTATCCAGGAACAAGAGGTCGCTTAATGCCACTTGCGGCAGGTCAGCTCGGACCAAAGGAGCGGCTCTGCCGGGCTGGGGGCTGTGGATTCTGCTGCTTCACGATTGCTGATTAAACCGCCCGTTCTCTGGGACACCAGTTGTTGTCAGGGGAATTTATGTTTTCCTTATGTGAAGAGTAAAGCTGCTGAGCTGGCCAGACGAAAAACAAACCTGCCGTGCCCTTCGCTGCCTCCAGCACATGGGAGCTGCGAGCTGCTCCTCTTGTTGATTCTGAAGCCTAATGGTGGGGGCTCAGGCGGCAGCCCCATTGCCTCGCCCTCCTCCTGGGGCTGGTTGGGTCGTGCCCTGGGGGGCTAGGTGCGGGGTGCGGAGGCAGGAGGACGCCTCGTTGTTCACCCCACTCCCACCACCCCTCGGCATCGCTCCGAAGTGTTTTGTTCTGTTCTTTGTTTCTCTCCTTTTCCTTTAATTGGCTGGGAAAGCAAAGCTCAGTTGGCGCCTCCCGCCTGGCTGAGCCTGCCGGAGCTTGCCCAGTCGGTGCCGTGCCGTGCCGTGCCGTGCTGTGCCGTGCCGTGCTGTGCCGTGCCATGCAGTGCTGTGCCATGCCATGCCATGCCAAGCTGTTCCATGCCAGCACTGACCTCCTTCCTCCTGCAGCCTCCCGGGGTCAGAGGCACAGGCACAGGGGCCGTGTGTCTGTCCCATCCCACCTCTCCAAACCACGGGGTGTTCTTACACGCGAGCCTCCAGGAAGTGACCCACTGCAACCGAGCCTGGACAAGGAGCTGGGAGGGAAGCTAACGAGTGGCCCCAGGGGGTCGGCTTAACGAAGGGGGGGCGAGGGGAGCGCATGGTCCCATCCGCTGCAGTCCCCAACTCTGCCTTGCACCATCCCTTTGGGACATCACAGCCTCCTGCCCGGACCCTGCCAACCCCATGCCCGCAGGGAGCTGCGGCACCGCTGCCACCCCCCAGGAGGTTCGTCCCCACCTGTCCCCACCGCACCGCGCACCCCGCGGGCCAGCACCCACGGCTGGCACTGGCTCCATCGCCGGCGAGAGCCTCCGATGGCCGCGGGCATCTTTTGTCCTCACGCGGTTGCCGTCGCGGCCGAGTCCGTGCTTGGGGACAGCGCGAGGCCGGCGGGACCAGAGCTGCCCCCACCACCAGGGATGGGGGGAACGGAGCCCGGGCTGAACTCTGGATGTGGGTTTTCAATTACACAATTAAATGCACAATTAGGTATAATTACCAGTGCTCAGAAGCCGCGACTGTTCATAATAGGCATGTAATCTACTGCAGTCACTGTTTATACTGCTCAGCTCTGCTCCCTAATGATTATGGAAAGCTTTCACATTTGCATGGTTGCCATGGAAATTGGGTTCGGGGCTGACAGCGGCATCACGGATGGAGGACCCCACAGTTCCCGCACCCCTTCTCCCTGGGCCGGGCAGGAGGGGTGCGCACCCAGCACCGGCGCACCCGGGGGATGCTGCAGGGCAGCGGGTGCTGGTGGGGAGGGATGGGGATGTGCCAGGGTGGGCAGCACCGAGGGGATCCAGGGATGAAGTGTGCGTGTGTCAGAGGTCCGCGTGTGTCTGGGCAGGTGCAGAAACCCCAACCCACCTTGTCACTAACCCGGGCGGCCACCCCCAGAGCCATGGCAGGGAGCACGGATGCGGGTGGCCATGGAGAAGCATCCCAGCATGGCGAGACGTCTGCGTGCGCGAGCATCCTCTGTTGTGCACACACGTGCCTGCATTATTCATACAAAGAGCTGTGCTTGACAGTCTGCTATAAAGGTTTATTGGCGTGCGTTTGGGAAGGAATGGTGTAACAGTTCTCAATTAAAACCGCTATTAAAGCGCAGTATGTCTAAATTTGCAGGGCTAGCTAATGTGCACCCAAGAGTATTAAAGGGACCGCTTGAAGATCTCTCTAAGTCATTAACGCTGATCCACAACAAAGCTGCGAGTGATGGGAACCCTTCAGAGGGCTGGAAAAAATGTCTTGGAGGGCTGGGGTGGAGAAAAAATGACTGGGGTGAGCCAGAGAGCCGTGGGCAGCCTGGCTGGACGCGGAGACCTGCACGGGAAGGAGAGGCTGATGCATGATGTGAGCAGCAAGGCTGAAAAGACGGCAGCGCAATTGATGTCTCGGAAAATGAGCCTTGTCCAACAAAACTTGGTCTTGTTTCTCACTGAGCTCACGAGTTTGGCTGATAAAAGTAACTGAGTTGACATAATAGTACTTAGATGCCGGTAAGCGATTTGATTTAGTCCCTCGTGGCTTTCCGATAGAAAAAATTATCACTATAAAAAATCAAGGCGGCCCGGATCAGAGGATGTAAGTTGGGTAAGTGTTAGTGCGTGCTGGGGCTTGGCTTCGAGGGGCTGTTTGCTGGGCTGGGGACCCTTCGGTACCCATTTCGGTGCCGTGGGAGAAGGGATGAAAGCGCTGCTGGACGAAACGGCGGCTCTGCCCCGCTCCGTTTGGCTGCTCTCGGCTTGGCTCCGTGCATCCATCGTGGTGGCTTTGGCCGGGATGTCCCCGCGCCGCTGGCGGTGACAAGCGGAAGCGGTGACACGTGCCCTGGGTTTTCGCTGGCTGCCGAGCAAAGCGGGAGCCCGAGGCTCCTGGATCAATAAACATCTTGGCCGGGCTCCTGGCTGCTTTGTTTATTTGCAAACTCTGAACTCTGCCTCTGGGTGAGCTCCAGGCAGGGAAATAATCAACGTGTGGGAAGTAACCCCTCAGACGGGGCCTAATTGGTGTAATTTGGGCTTGAAATCCTTTTTTTTCCAGCAGACACCGGTGTGCCAAAGAGGGGCTTTCCTCCTGGCCCTCGCCCTGCCTGGGTGAGGCGTTTCGGGAGGGTGAAGCATCCACGGTCAGTGCAGGAGCAGTGAGGGGACAGGTGGGGACAATGTCCCCCTGGGGAAGGGGGGGACGCCCTCCCCCAGCCCGTGCCCCTCTGGCACTGCTGCACCCGATCGTTGTCCCCCTGCGAGGGAGACACGGGCTCCTCTGCCTGGGTTTCTCTGGCAAGCAGAGGGTTGCAGCGCGGGAGGAACCGGGGGGGCCCGATAACTGAGAAAGGAGAAGGATTTGGGGATCAAATGGTTCAAAACTCATTGCACTGAAATTCAAGCACCCCGTAAGCGCGGGATGGGAAAGCTGCTGGTAAAAATCAGAGCCTGTGGGGTCCTAATGGGAAATGAGGGGAGAGCCACCACTGAACCCACATCCTATCTGTGGGTCACCCCATGGCTCAGGTCCCTTTTTGGGACCCAGAGCCAGTGCTGAGCCCATGGCACTGACATCCTGCTTCACCAACAAGAGCTGATACAGCAGTGAGCTGTAGGTTATGGTCACTGGGAGGATGCTGGGCATGGGCAGCGGGACCCCAGCATCCTCCCAGCTTTGTGCCGATGGTCCATGGTGGGAAATAGGGCTGGGAACGGGCTCTGTGATCCCGCAGCCACTGCGTGCCATCCCTAGGAGCAGGATCCTGCCGGCATCGCCTCCCTCCAGGGAGCAGGGCTGGGCACCATGGGTGCTGCAGCCATCTCTGGGTACCGATGCCGTGGGGAGATCCTTATGGAAAGGGGAGAAAAACACCAGGAACAGGCAGCAGAGAAGAAAGAGCCACAAAACGGTGACGTTCCCATCAGCGCTGGCCGCACGTCTGAGAGCTCCTCCAGCGCCGGCCGGCAGATGCAGGTTATTGCGTATTGATCGCTGCAGCGCCCGGCCAGGCAGCGCTGCAGGCACGGGGGGCAGCTTCGTCCTGGCAATGAGGGGTGCAGGCCCATCCCTTGTCCCATGGGACAGCTGGGGACATCCTTGTCCCCATCACAGCACAGAGCTGGGGGTGGGTTTTGGTTAGAGGTGATGCACTGGGAGTTTAATGTTTCCTGGGAAGAGGTCGAGTTGCGTGGGGAGATGCTCGGAGGTAGGACGGTGCAGGATGGGACCACCGGCATCTCCTTTTCCCCTGCTTGAAAGTGACTATTCATTTCAATTTTCAAAAAATGTATGTAACGGCCTGGAAAAAATGGAAAGGAAAAGTTGGCACAGAGCAGCCTGATCATATTTAAACAGGACATTAAACCCCAAGTGTTTTATTAATAAGATTAATAACCACTTGGACGTGGTTGGCTGGGAAATTTCGCACATTTTTGCTTTTCACTCAGTGGCAGAAGGAGATTTGGGGGAGAAAATGCCAATTTCCCACTAGCCTGCACCCAGACACAAGCCGCGGAGCAGGATGCAGCCCTCCCTGCGGAGATACGCGAAGCCCCCCGGGCTTTAGGTGATTGCGGGTGTCCTGCTTCCCCGCAGGAATCCTTGGGATCACACACCCGCACGTTTTGCCTTATTTTTCAGTAGCTGTTTTCCCAGCGGGTGCATGGTGCTGCAGGCACAGGGACCCTTGCTGGGGGGAGGTTTCCCTGTTCTCCATCAGGGACCTGATGCTGGGAGCCCCCAAGGGATGCGGGGCTGTGTCGGGGTGCCCGGAGTGGGTCGGCACATCCTGGTGGTGCCAAGGGGGTTTTAGCAAACAGAGGCTTCAGGAGAGGGGTGAAGGAGGGTGGATTTTGAGGGGTAAATGCCGGAGGTGCTCTGATGCCCAAAAGGACCGGAGGGGTATTTGGGGGTGTTGGGGCTGGGACCCCACGTGGGCATCCCCATGCAGAGGTGCTCAGGGCAGTTTCTGTCTCCATTTCTCCTGTCACTGGGCCGTGTCCCAGCACCGTCCTCATCCTCACTGCCCACCCCGGGTCTCATCCAAGTCCCCCTAAGCAGGGGACAGAGCTGCTGTGCCTGGCCCAGGTCACGCACAGGGGACACAACCCGAGGCAGGGCAAGGACCAAGCTTGGAGTGCTGGCTTCCTGCTTCTCAGTCTAATCACCTTGATTAGAGCTAATTAGTGCTCTGGGCCAGTCTGGTCTCTTTGATCGATAGCACATCCCTTCCCCACTGCACGTGTGCAGGGCAGAGCCAGGAGTGTGGCATGGGGACACCAAAAAGAGACAGTGCCTTGGTTTGGTCTCCTGCAGGAGAATGAAAACCTGAAAACCTTTTCATGGAAAGGATTCGGGCACGCTCGTGAGGTCCTGCGGGGACACCGGGGTCCTGAGCCCTGACCGGGAAGTGTCCCGGGGAGCAGAGGATGCTTGGGTGGGAACAGAGGATGCTTGGATAGGAGCAGAGGATGCTCGTGGTGGGAGCAGAGGATGCTCGGGCAACACACTGAGGGGCACCAGGGCTAACGGGAGCCTGCAGGGAGGCCTGTCCGCTCTCCAGTTCCGTGCCGTAATGGCTCAGATTAATGCTGGCCTCAGCTATCGCCCGTAAATGTCACGCTGAGAGTCCTTGCCCCGTCCCAGCAATCGCTTGTGGCCAAGCAGGCGCGTCCTCCCCCTCTGCCTGCACGGAGATAAACGGCCAGGAGCAGAGAGAGGCTGGGGACTGCGATGGCCCCTTGGTGTCAGCCGGGGCCGTGGGGCTCAGCCTGGGTCCTCGTGGCCTTTAACTGCATCCCTGAGCCTGGGGGAGCGCCCGGCTGGGGCCCTTCCCTTCCCTTCCCTTCCCTNTTTTTCCTTTTCCCTTTTCCCTTTTCCCCATTTAGGCCCAAACCCTGGCCCTGGCCCCTTCCCCACAGCCCAAGGGGGGCTCACCACCATCCCCATCTGTGCCACCGGACCCCCTCTGCTCCTGTCCCCTCCTGTCCCCCCCTGCCACCACATCCAGCCTCCCACAGCCGTCATGACTCCCCCAGTGACGCTGTCCACCCTGGCCCATTTTTGCAGCATCTGGCTCAGTTTTCCCCCCCATGGAGGTGGGGGGCAGCGGGAGCGCTGCGGGGGCACATCCGTGGGGCAGCTGCAGGGACGGGGCTGGCACCGAGCCCCCGCAGCGGGGTGGGGATCGAGGGCGCTCCCGGCGGAGCGGGTTTGGGACGGGATCAGCGCCGGGGCACTTTATCCCCATGGGAATTCGCAGCACGTCTCTGACTCGGTGACTCCAAACACGGATTTAATTTGGCAGCAGGAGGCTGTTATTGTTATGGCCCGCTCAATAAATACCAATTGATTATTAAAGACCTTTTTTTTTCCTCTTTTTTTTTTTTTTCTTGAAGCTCACCACTGGTGCAGGTGACAGCAACGTGCGAGGTCCCCACTATCCCCTGCAGCCCCAGGGGAATGCGTCCCCATCCCTTCCCGTCCCCTCATTGTCACCCCTGGGGCCATCAGCTTTCCTCGGGCTGTGTCTCTTGCACCAGCCCGCGCTGGCTCCCGGCCCCAATTATTTTTACTTCCAGCACCCGAACAAAAGGCTGCGCGGAGGCGGCGGGCTCGGGGCACCCTGGGGAGGCGGCACTTGCCAGACAAAGCAAAGCAAGCCCTAACGATGGGCATCGCCCGCATCCCCTCCCCGCCATGAATTATCCATGGGCCGCATCCTCCCTGCAATTAGCGCTGCTGTCTTAACGGGGCCAGGGTCTCCCAAGAAGGAAGAAGTGGAGATGGGTGCTTCTGGGTGCTGCGGTGAGCGGGGACAGCCCTGTTTCCCATCCATGGGGACCCACATGGGGACCCCAGTGGGGACATCAGTCCATATGTGATGTCCTGCTGGGTTTTCCCCAAAAATGGTTCGTGGAAATCCTCTTGCCTCCTGCGGGTGCACCAAAAAGGGCGATGGCTTAGGGCGCAGAAGCTGGGGCAGCACGCTTGTCCCAGCTGGCAAAGCCATCCCATGTGGTTTTGGGGGAATAAATTGCTTTTTGGGGAAAGAGCCACCCCTCTGCCACCTCTCAAAGTGAGACTCACCCCGGCACGGAGGACAGGCTCGTGTCCCCATCGGATGCCAGTGGCTGATATCCCGCTGCAGGGTTTGGGATGCTCGGGGCGGGTTGGAGCGTTTCAGCCCCTCCGCTCACAGCATCTCACCGGTGCCGTGCCAGCCTAATGCAGTGGGCATGAAAAGAGGAATAACCGATTAATAAAAGCAATTTTTATGGATGTTTAAGAAGTCTCTAATGAGCTCCCATCCACTGCAGCTGCTAATCGCTGCGTTTAATAATGTGCTGGTGGTCACGGCGCGCTCTGCTAAGGCGCCTTATTAAATCCTCGCCGTGATGAATGGGAAAGGTGGCAGCATGCTTAACAGCAATTGTTATTTTGCTAACGTGCAGCAATTGTCGAAAATATGAAGGTTTCCAGTTCTATTAGGGCTGCACATCCATACACGCGTGTCCATTTGTTTCCAGCTTTTGTGCCTCTCCAGCACCAATATTCCTGCTGGCGTGGGAAGACGGGATTCGGGCTGTTGGGTTTTCAATAAATGGGATTGCTGTTAAATTCCTAAGTAATAACAGCAGCGCTAATAATGTCCTGCACAGCCCGCTGCTCCTTAAAACACCCCAAAAAAGCATTGCGGCTGCTCTGGGGAGCCCCCGGGAGCCGAGCTCTGGCTCTGGTCCTCGCGCTGCTGCTGCTGTCCCCAGCCACTTCCCACCGCGTGCTGCTTTTGCATGCAGCCCGTGGGAAGATTTATGGAGCCACCAGCGCCGCGTCTCCCTGCTGGGCCCATCCGTCTCCCCGGCTGACAATAACTCGCCTTTAATATGTGCATATGAAACCCGTAACCGCTGTCACTCCCCGTCGTAAGTGGCTCGAATTAGAGGCTTGAAAAACGAGGGCGAGCGGCCGAGGCGGTGGCTGGGCACCCGGCAGGTGGGAGAAGAGGGAGGGCAGCTCCTAAAGGCACCGGGAAGGGTCTTTAAGGAGGGGGCCGATGGATGAAGGGGCTGGGGGCGACACCTGGGTGCCCTCCGCAATGGGACGGGGAGGAGAGATGGGGTTTTGGGGAGGCGGTTGGAGGTCAGGGTGGGTCAGGGCTCTGAGCGCTGCTTTGGGTGATGCTGGATGCATGCGTATTTTAATGCCCCAAATTGGGTGGGTGCGGAAAGAAGCACGCTTGCTGCTGCGGCGAGGAGCACCCAGCAGGCTCCTGCCCTCCGCCCAGCGCACCCGGTCCCCCATGGGTGCCACCCCAGCCCCTCGTCCCCACCGCGGGAAAAGCACGCAGGAGCATCCCTCCTCCCCAGAGGCGGCTCTGCCCTGCCATTAAAGCAAATATTTGGGAGCCGCGCGCGGCTTCGCCTCCCCAGCGGCTGCCTCCGGCTGCTCCTTTGGCGGCGGCGACGCTCCGAGGGATTATTTTTGCTCCCCGGTTCATTAGCGCGGTTGTTACCAGGCAGATTCCTCACCCGATTTTCTTCGCAGCCTGCAGGTCGTGGGAGGAGGGACTGCCGGTTTCCATAGCAATACGGTTGGCTTTAATCAGTATTTCTTTCCTGGGAGAATTGATTACGAAAGGTGTCACTAAATAAGTCAGTAAATTGGATTTTTTTTTTCTCTCTCTCTCTTTTCGCCCCTCTCCCCTCTATCAGATTATATTAGCGGCGTCTTTGAGTCGCTGTTCGAGATCCGGGGGAAATTACCTCTTGCTTCTTGCAGATGTTGGACTAAAGAACTTAACCAGAAGAATTAGCATCGAAATTGCCTGCGGCTTAATCCTTGTCCAAACGGTGCCTCTTATTGGGAGCGGGGAGCCAGCAGCAAATCTCGCCCTCGCCCCCGGCTTTGCTCTCGAGCCGATGCTGGAGCAGCTTCACCCTGAGCCCCCCTGGCCCAGCCGGGGCAGGAGCTGGTGGGTTTTGCAACTTTTTGGAGGTTGGTCTCTCCCCCCCAGAATTTGATATTTAGGGATTTGGGTTCTCTGTATCTCTTGCATCTCCCCACCTTGTTTGCTGTCCCCGTGCATCCCTCAAATCAGCGCCTCCAGCCAGAGCCACCCTCACTGTCACCTCCCCCTGGGTGTCCCCTATACTGCACTGCTGCAAGAATACAATCTCCTATATTCTATAATATAATTTACCATCGAGCTGCAGGACACGGAGATGCCGGTCTGGGACCGGGCGCACGGCTCCGCTCAGCATCCCTGGGCTCGCAGGGTCCCCAGCAAGCGGGGAAAGCCCCCTCCTCTGTGCACTTCCCCATTTACTAGGGATTTTTTAGGGGGGTTGCTACATTTTTAATTAATTCTCAGCCTCCAAGTGTCCATGCTGCTAATGTGCTTTCTGCTGTGAGTCTTCTTCTTAATCATCAGCCGTGGCTCATTGTGTCTAATTGGGGTGCTTGATTAATCACAATTTTATTTATCTGAAAGCGCGTTTGTTTGGAGCTGGCGTTTGTGGGAAGGCGTTTGCCAATGTTTTGGTGCCCTGGCCCGACAGCCACCTTCGAGCATCACAGCTGGGTGCCAGTGCCATGGGTCTGGTGTCACTGCCACATGTCCTGCTGGTGTGGGACAGTGTCCTGGGGACATCTCCCTGGTGGCTTGTTCGGGGCTGGGGGAGCAGCAAGTGCCTCTGAGGCTGAACTGGGGACTGGGGAACTGCGTTGGACTGGGGCTGGGGGGTTATTTGCTGTGGGATGGGGTGGATATTATGGGATGGGATTGGATTAGATGGGATGGGATGGGATGGGATGGATGAGATGGGGCAGGGTGGGATGAGATGGATGTGGTGGGATGGGGATGGGATGGATAGATAAATGGGATGGGATGGGATAGGATGGGAATAGATGAGATTGGATGGATGGCCATGGCCATTGTTCAGGTCTCTTCCCTTGATTTCTCCTTTTGGCCTAACTTTGGCTAAAAGTAGTAATTCAGAAAGATTCAGTCCGAGTCCCTTCCCACACCACCCAGCCATCCCCATCCGTGCTCCCACGGGTTTGCGGCCAGGAGTAGCTCTCAGCCTGGTGTCTGCCTTTCTCCAGGGTTTGGGTTTCTGGTCTTCCACCAACCCGTGCCTCAGTTTCCCCATTAGACTGGCAGTGGGGGTGAGAGGAACCATCCCCTCCTGGAGTTGCTGGTGGCCCTGGCTGCTCAGCTCCGCCAAAGCCTCTGTCACCTCCCATCGCGTGCTGTTCCCATCAGCTGGATGTTAATGAAGGCAGCTCTTAAGTTACCACAGCTCAAGAAAGGGCCAGAGTCTGGAGCAAAGTGGCATGGTCAGGACACAGGGACATGGGGACATCTGTCCTTCCCCGAGGAGGAGACGGTGGCAGTCATTTGTCACCCTGCTCCTTAGCAAAGCCCAGCCATCCTCTTCTACAAATGTTCCTGGGTGTGATGCTGAGCAGGGCAGGACTTAACCCATTTCCCAGCTGGGTAAACTGAGGCACAGCAGCTCCGGGGCAGGTCTGGTCCATTGCCTGGGCCCCTGCTCTGTCCCCATGGCACATCCCTCCCCAGGACCCTGCTGCCCGCCTAACTCATAGGGCCACCCCCAAGTCCTCCCCAGTGGATGGGTCCTGGGGGCCATTTTGAGGCCAATTTGGGGGGACATTTAAACCAGCCCATGAAATGCGCTTTGCCGGATGGAGCCCGTCTTCAGGAGGGTGTCGACTGGGAAACTTTTGGTGGGAAAGTGTGGGAATGAATCATTTTGACTTCCTTGTCTTTCCGTCAGCGGCGGTAAAAAAAAAAAAAAGTCTCATCTCAGCCTTATCGCTCCGGTTCAGCATTTATATAACAGTAAAAATAATAGATGCAATATTGTATCTCCAGCCTGGGCGCGGTATAAATAGTGTTTGAATGTGTTCAGAGCCTCCGTCTGAGCTGGCTGCCACCATCAGATGCGCGGAGGTTTCCAGAAGAGCTCAAACATCTCCTCGTGGGTGGGACGGGGCTGCTTGGGAAGGGCCCAGGCACTCGGTGGGACCCCACCACCCCATTTTGGGGTCGCAGAGAGGATGCTCAAGCGGCTTGGCCTTTGCTTGAGCGCCTGGGGCTCCGCGCTGCAGAGAGTGGGGTGACAGCAGGGACTGGTGCGAGGACGCGGGGTGACGCGCCCCTGCCCCGTGGGTCCCACCTCGGCTCACCCCCAGGTGCCCATTCCCTGTGGTGTCACAGCCCAGGTAGGGATTTGGGGTCCCTGACGTGAGATGCTTGAGATGCTCGTCCTCCCGCTGGGCTCCTGCCTCAGTTTCCCTTCCCTAAATCGGAGCCAAACCCACAAAACAGGAGGGTGCTGGCTTTAACCCGCCTTGTGCAGCACCTTGCGACTTTTGGCTTACTTTTGGGGGACACCCATGGCCTGGCACCCCCACCAGCTGCCACCAGGCTGCATCCCCCCGCCCTCCTTCAGCAGGGGGGAGCCCAGGGCTGTTGGAGCTGGGGGCAGCTTTGGGAAGGGGCCGGGGGGTCCCAGGGCTGGGAGCTGCTCTGGGACGGGGTTGATGCTCGCAGCGGGTGCACCCATGGGTGCCGGGGTCGCATCCTGCCCACGTGCTGGGCTCCTGGGGCTCAGCGTCTAGACAGCCAGGGCTGCCGTTGCGTTCCCATGGCAACGCGGCCGGATGCGGCGGCCGGCGAAATTAAATAAATAACGGAGAGGAAAAAATGGCAAAAGACAGCCAAGGGCATCCGGGGCTCGGCAGGTGATGGGGAGCCCCGGGAGGGACCCCCAAAGCTCTGCCTGCCCCCTCCCAGCTCTCATCCCATTGAGCAGGGCTTCCCTGGGGATGCAAACCCAGTGGTGCTGGGATGTGGGGGCAGAAAGGTCCAAACGGGGGCTTTGCTGGGGTAACAAAGCCTGCAGAGGCTAGAGAACCCCCAAACCCACTCTCTTCAACCTGGGTGCGCAACCGCCAGCAAAAGACCCTATTTGTACCTTTTTCACCCCACTTTGTGCTGTGAACATGATGCAATGGGGCTGCGGCTCAGTCCTGGGGCCGCATCCTGCCCGCAGGGCAGCTCATCGGCGCCCACTGCATGGGAGCACGGCGCTGGCTCCTTTAATTTATTTTCACCTGCGCCGCCGCCTGCGATTTCACGAAGGATTTTGCAAGTTGGAAGTAGGTCAAGAACTTGTTTCCAAGTCATTAAATGAAGTCCCTGGGTTCGCAGCGGTATTTGCACCTCGTTAATAGTCAATTCGCTCGCTTGCCATTAATTTAAATAGCTGCCAATTTCCCTAAGTGGGGATGTGCGGCTCCTGGGTCTGGGTGCGGTGCTGGCAGAGCTCAGGACACCCCAGCGCAGGGTGCCCTGCTTGTGGGCAGGATCTGGCCCATCCATCCATCCATCGGTCGGTCCCATGCGCTCCATTAGCCCCAGCGCCTGCCTGGGGACACTCGGTGCCACCGCCTTCCCGGGGGCTTGGCAAACGTCCCCTCCCGCAGGACACCCCACTGCCAGGCCGGATCCTGCCCCACATCTCTTACCAGGGGGTTTCCCACCGGACCCCAGGATTTCTTGTGAAAAATCCCAGAAATGGGGCATTTCTGGCAGCGAGCAGCCACGGCCGGCGTGGGCTCAGCAGGGAGATGTGCTCACAGCATCTTTGGCCGCAGCAGAAGGGAATCCGTGATGGAAAAAATCTATTCAAATGCAGCTAAATGAAAATAAATCCCTGGCGAGCCCCCGGCATATGGTGTTCAGAAGGAAATAGCCCGGCTGAAGGATAATGGCCCATCGGGGGGCAATGAATCCGCGCTCCGCTCCTGCCACGCTGCGGGGACGGGATGGGGGGATTTAAGCCTGCCGCATTGTGCGCGGGGCCGTCGGCGGGGATTTGTGCCGCTGCCCCGGCGCGCAGATGCTGCCGCTGAGATCAAGCACGGTGCCGGCGAACGTGGCGGGAGGCCTGCGGGCCGCATCCTGCTCCGCCGCCTGCTCCGGCCTTGCCGCGGCCCCCGAAAGCTGAGCTGAGCGTCGGCACCTTGCCGAAAATCCCATCGGGATTGTTGATCCTTGGTGCTGGGCTGGGGTTAAAAATCCCCACCCCACCCCTCGCAGCATCTCCGGTTTGGGGTTTCACCCCTCTGCACTCTTTCTCCCCATGGACTCTGGGCTGCGTGGGCCACCCAGACCCCCCCAGGGATGGTGAGATGGGATGGGGGCATCTCCCAGACCCCTGAGCCCTCCTTGGAGGGTCCAACGCTGGGTTTTCTCCAGGGGTCCAACACCAGCGCACGGAGCCCAGCACCTGGGGTAGTGGAAGGAGCTCAGCATCCCTCAGCGGTCCCATCCACCTGGCTGGGGACACCACTCTCACATTGGAGGGGACAAATGCCAGCAGCAGGCACCAGCGATGTCCCTTCCCCATCTCCATCCATGCCCAGCTGGCACGGGATGCCGTACCGGGATTCCATACTGGGATGCCATACTGGGATGCTGCACCAGGATGCCATACTGGGATGCCATACCGGGATGCCCAGCTGCTTCCCAGTCTGTGCCCAGCCCAAAAGCAGGTGGCTGATGGCAGGGACCGTGGTGGCTGCCCCTGCCCTGCACTGCCAGGACCATGCTGGCTGCCCTTGTCACCCGGTTTTCCCCGTGCCGCTTGCTCTCACTCGCTCAGCTTTCGATGCGAGAATTATGGCACAATAAGGGAACCTCGGACACCGAGGTGCTGGGGACATTTGGGGACCAGGGAGCAGGGGGAGATGCTGCTCCAGCTCTAAGCACCATGTACAAGTGTACAGCATCCTGCTCCAGATTTGGGGATTCTGAACCACCAGAAGCACCAAGCAGCTCTGCTACAAGGGGCCGGGATGAGATTCAGGCAGTCGGAGGTAGAGACTGAGGAAAAGGGAAAAAAAGGGGATTTCTCCCCCGCCCCACCACCAAAATCACTGTTTTTCTGCTGCTGCTTCCCCAGGGAAGTCTCTGGGCTTTGCTGCTCTGACATTTAGAGCTGGGAGGAAACCTGCCCGTCGCACTTCAGAGGGTTTTAACAAAGCCATGCTGGCAGGTGAAGGGAGCATTTCCCTTCTGACATTTCCCAGAGGGGGGAAAAAAAAGACACGAAGAGTTTCCACTCAAGAAGAAGGTGATGTTTCCCCCCAGGAAAGCATTCTGCCCCTGAAAAGCATGCAAAACCATTATTCTGCAGGAAAACTGCCCGTGTAAGAAATAGCAGCGAGTGGGGATGAGCCCAGGGCGGGGGAGGCCAGGGTGGCCTGGCCACTGCTGTCCCCACTGGGCAGACCCCGAGAAGCCATTATGGGAAAATGGGCTGGGAACCCCTAATGGGAACCCCTCAGGGACCCTGTCCCCTGTGTCACCGTGGTCCCACATCCCCCCGTACCCCTGGGTTCCCTCCTTGGGATGCTGGGGACAGGACAGAGGGACAACGGATGCCAGGAGTCCCGCGGTGGCAGCCAGCATGCTGCGGTGCTCTGTTTGCTCTTTTATTTAAAAGCCCATAAATACATAACCTGGAAAAATTGCTGCTATTTTCTCCCCAAGCAGGGAGGAGGTGCAACCGAGCGGGCTTGAAGCATGCAGCAGCCAGGAGAGGCATGGGGAGGGGACAGGGGGGTCCCCAAGCACTGCAGGGACAAGTGGCACCAGTGGGGTGCAGCAAGCAGGGACGTTCCCCCCTCCAGCTCTGCCCCATGGGGCTGGAGCATCCCGGGGAGATGCTGCAGAGCGGGGATTTGTCCCCATTGGGGTGGCCAAAATCATCACCCACAGCACGCCCAGCATCCACACATATGGCTCCGGTGCAAGGGAGAGACAGCGGCTGCGATGCTTTTTGGGGTGTCTGGCCTCATCCTTCTCACTGGTCCCATGGGGATGCTCAGGAGCGAGCAGGATGGAGGGACTGTCCCCCCCCCCACTCCCCTATGGCTACGGGGAGGTGGAGAGGAGCCTCCCCCAGCCGCAGCCTGTTTTTCCAGCACGGGAGCTCGCTCCCATCTCTCTCCACCGGTTAATTATTGAGGCTTTGGGGCCGTGATAATATATTTATGCATCTGTGTCAGCAAACGTGTCAGCCCCATTGCAGCTGAGGCGAGAGGATGGAGCGGGGGGGGGTCTGCAGCCTCTGAGCATCCTCGCCCCGCATCCCACATCACCTCCCCCGGGACCTCCGGGGGAGGACGTGGATAAATAATGCAGGCGCGTGCTGGGACCTCCAAGCGCTCCGCGCCCAGACACGCGTGCCCCGGGGTCGCTTGTGTCCACCGACGGCCACGTCCTCTGGTCCCTTGCCTCTCGGTGGTAATTAAGTGGGTTTTGGACAAGGCTCTCACAGCCATTAGGCGTGACAGTTGTGACGGGGGGGTCAGCAGCCGCGTCCTGCTTGCTCCAGCCCCCGTAAATCCCAGGCAGGGTCTGCGCAGGGGGGTTGGGGCTGTGACACCAGGTGACATCAGGACAAGGGATGGCCCTGGACCATGCTGTCACCCTGTGGACGCGGTGTCTCAAAGAGGTGTACCGCAGGCGGGCGATGCTCATCCCCATCTCCCTCTGGTCCTTGTGCCATGGGGCAGAAAAGAGCCCCATATCCCCTGCCACAGCCCTGCAAATGCCACCAAAGTCCCGCAGCCCTCCGGCCACCGTCACCAGAGCCGTTATTATTTTATCTCAAAACCACAGGGGCGGATGCAATAAGAGAACAAAAATTGCAGCTGCCGGGCAGGAAGGTTTCTGGTTTGGGAGGTCTGGGCTCTTCACCCGGCTCGGACGCAGGAGGCATTTCCAGCTTCGAAACCTCCAGCCTGCTGCGAAATTTGGCGCGGGTAGGGCACCGGGGTACGCACAGATTTGGTGAATTGTGTCCGTGCAGCTCTGCCCATGCAGCAGGAGCAGAGCTCATCTCTTCTGTCCTTGTCTCATGATTTAGTTAGTGTGTCTGTGAGCGAAGGACTGGCAAAGCTTCTCCGAACATCGCCACGGGGCACGGCAAAGGGATGGTGCCACAGCCAAGGGGTGATCCGGGGACAGCAGCAACGGGAAGCTTCTTTCTGCTTGAATTTGGTGTCGGCGCCACTAAAAAATTGTATTTTGCTCCAGCTCTGGCTCCTTTGGCTCTGGGTCTGGCCAAACCCTGTCCCTGCTGTCCCCAGGGTGCTGTCGTGGCACCTTCCCATGCGCTGAAAGAGCCCGGCCGCTTCGATTCCTTGATTACAATAAAATCATTGCGGGGAACGCGTTTCAATTAGCAGGACTCTGGTGTGCGTCTGTGCCCAACTAATTGGTATGATTTGCTGCAAAGGGAACTTTTGGGCCGATCAATGAACTACAGAGTGTTTAATTAAGAGGGAGCCCTAAAACTCCTTGCATTGATCAGCTGCAGGATTATCTTAATTAGCAGCGGGCTGGTGCGTGGCTGCCCAGCCCCACACCCCCAGGAGCATCGCTTGCAATGTCAGAGCAGCGGTGAGGGGCGAGAGCAGGGTGCTAACGAGGGTGGGCGGTTAACGGGGTGTTATTAGCATGGAAATTGGTACCTGGGACCTAAGGAGGATGGCAAGGGGAAGCTGCACTGAGCTCTGCAAGTGAGTGAGGTTTGGGGGTTGGATGCTGCTGGTGCCCAGGTTCCTTGGAGGTGTCTTGCAGAGCACCCCAAGGGCTTGCAGAGATGCTCGCTGTGCTTTGAGGTGATGCAGAACCCTACAGACGGGCTTGCTGGCTGCCCTTGCCTTGCTTAGGGCCATGTTTGGTGAATTATCATCCAACTGTGTAACCACGTGCTCCTCTCTGCCTGGAGATGTGGCACTGGGTGCCTTGGAGCTTGCTTCTGAAGGATGGGGAGAGGATGCTCTGGGTGCTGGACCAGCCCAGGGGTCAGCCCCACGCTCACGGTGAGAAGCGCTTGGAGCAATCCAGGAGCAGTGGGTTGAGCACTCGCTGCACCGACTCCACGTTTGCTCTTTGTCTCCTTATTTTCCTTCACTTTAAGCAGGATTCAGCGAGGCTGAAAGACGCAGGATTTGCTCTTCGCGTTGAGGGAATAAGCTCGAGTAATGGTGCAAGCAAAGCAGCATTTACCTGCCAGGGGCAGCTCCGGCATCATTTGTCGGTGCAATTAGCAGCCCTCACTCAGCCACGGGGAGACCGCGGTGTCTGCTGCTAATTTTGCCTCTCCGTGTAATGAAGAAGGATCGGGGCTGTGCGGCTCAGTCAGGCTCTTCCCAGCTCATCCTCGCTCCTTCAGCCTGGCTTGATGGGCTGGAATTAGGGTTCCGCATGGCACCGTGGACCTCCCCTGGCTCCATAGGATGCTCTTGGAGGCTCTTCCCAGCCCCATCCCTTGGGTCGGAGGCTTGCTGGTGCCCCAAACCCAGCAGCTTTGGGTCTAGCTCCCGCTAAGCATCTCCGTCAACAGCCACCGGATCGATGGACAGCTGTAAAACCCCAGTGCCACGCTCCTTGTATCATTTATTATTTACATTCCTCGATTTAAAAGATTTACAGCCCAGTTGTAAGTATTTCCAAAGGCTGTTTCCTTGGAGAGTTTAAATAGCGCGGGAGTGAATTAAGCCTCAATGCAAACAGCCCGGCCCGAGGGGCTGCGCGGGCTCTGTGGTAGCTTTGTGTCGCATGCGACTGAGCCAGGATGGTTTTCCTCTGCCGGCTAAAATATCCGTTAATTAGAGTTCTCACTAAACCAACTCAATGAGTGCTAATGCAAGTGGTGCTTTATGGATGGGGAAACTGAGGCACAGCTGAGGGCCGCCTGCACATTGGCGGCCAGGCAGGATGAGATGCATTTGCTGTGGTTCATGTTTGCAAAACACGTAGGGAAGGATTTTCGCCACCTCATTTATTTCCCCTGTAATTAGGACTCGTTAAGCGAGGCTGAAGGGTTCAGCAGGGTCGCATGGGGCATGAGTGCTGTAGACATGGGGGCAGCCCCCAGCTGTAAATCCCCTTGGGTGCTTCAGGAAACCCCAGCATCTCCTGTAAACATCCAAAGCCCTCCTGCTAGCAAAGTCAGACACAGCTCCCTGTTGATTTTTGTCCAAAGTGCTTCTTTTTAGCAATAAATCCTCCTCCGTGACATCTTCCTCCCCCATCAGTTTCACAGTGGGGAAACTGAGGCACAGAGCAGCGCAGAGGGCAGCTGCTGGGGGAAGGACTGGGGCCTGCAGCTATTGGTTTTGCTGGGTGAATCTGGGGCATCTCAAAGAGAGAAGAACCAGGGCCAGGCTGTCAAAAAGATAAATGTGAAGAGGTTTTTCTTTTTGCAGTGCTGCTGGAGATGCATCTCTCTGCAGATGTGTTGCTGCGGCGGCCCCGGCCCCTCGAGGATGGGGGTGTCTGATGCTTGCACCCCAAAGCTCCCTAAAAACCCACTGCAACGCCTCATCAGATCTCTGGTTTTTAACTTAAAACAGTCAGCAAACGCCCCAGGGCTCACGGCGCACCTTTGCTCCCACCTTTCCTGAAGCTGATCCTGTAATTAGGAGTAGCAGACCCAGAGCTGGTGGCAAATGCAGCCATAAATAAACAGGGGGCTCACAGGCAGGTGCAACAGTGACCGCCTTTAATTCCGCAAGCCGTGTGATCTTTAAAGCCCCGTTAGGTCTGTATTTGTGGATCACAAAAGATAACGGTAATCAAAAGGGAACGGCGTTGAACAAGGAGGATGGCGCGCGCAGTGAGCTGGTGAGGATGGAGAGAAAAATGTCCTGTAAAATACTGGGGGATCCCATGCCCTATATGGGATGGGAATTATTCCCTGCACAGACTGAGCTCGGGGATGAATCTGGCCCAGAGGGTGATTCTCAGTCAGCAGTGCCCGAGGTGCTGTCCCATCCTGAGCAGTGGGGAAACTGAGGCATGGGGGGGGGGGGGGACAGGCTCGCGGCTCCCCGCTGCCCCCTCTCCAGCACCAGCCAGGACCATTCCTAATACCTCCTCGCTCGCCGTGATGTATTTGCCCGCCACCAGCCAATGAATCATGCAGACATTTCAGTCTATTGTAACTAATTGTCCATGGGATTTCTCATTAATTACACGATACTCTTTGCCTTTAATGTCCACGGAGCTGCCGTGGTGACTGATTCCCCGCGCCGTCCCCTCCTTTGTTCTTTTCCAGATAGCGGCGCTGGAACGGCAGATCTTTGATTTCCTGGGCTATCAGTGGGCGCCCATCCTGGCCAATTTTTTACACATCATGGCTGTCATCCTGGGCATCTTCGGGACCATCCAGTACAGATCCAAATACCTCATCATGGTAGGTGCCACTGGGCCACCTCCTGGTCCCCCTCCCTCGACCCCAGTCCCCGCCGTTACACCCGTGGGAGCCGGGGAATGGGACGGGCAGCGGGCGAGCGCTGGGGATGCTGGCGGAGCCGGCGCGGCGCTGTGACCTGACCGGCTCTCTCCCGGCAGTACGCGGTGTGGCTGGTGCTGTGGGTCGGCTGGAATGCCTTCATCATCTGCTTCTACCTGGAGGTCGGGCACTTGTCACAGGTAAAGCCCCAGACATCCTCAGCACGGCCGGGTGCTGCTGCCTCCTTGTCTTCCTCTCACCTTCCTCCTCCCATCCCGTCCCAGTCCTCCCTCCCATCCCAATTCTCCCTTCCATCCCTTCTATCCCAGTCCTCCGTTCCATTCCATCCCATCCCTGCCATCCCATCCTTTCCATCCCAATTCTCCCTTCCATCCCTCTCCCAACCCATCCCATCGCTTCCATCCCTTCCTCCCTCCTTCCTCCTCTCCCTCCCTCCATTGCCTCTGGCTCCACTTTTTGGGGCATCTGGGACCAGTCCCTGGGGTGCCCCCAGCCCCCTGGTGCAGCACCCACCCGCTGCAGGGGGAGCCCCGCTGCGTGCTCCCGGGTGCCGCACTGACCGCATGGGTGTGGTGGGACGGACGGACAGACGGATGGATTGGCCCTGCTGGGGGCACCAATGGGGCCAGTGGGGAGAGCAAAGCGGCGGCGTGGTGCAGGAGGGGCTTCGGGAGCACCAAATTAATGAGGTTGATGAGCTGGGAATTTCAAGGCGCTCGTTAATCTCCCGCCTGCTGTTAGTGCTGCCTGGCTTTATGGATGGCGTAAATTGGGCGACACAATTTCCGAACGTGCCAGCGAGGAGATAAAGCGGAGAAGGGTCTCTATCCGGCTGTGAACGCTGCGCTGCACATTCCCACTTTTCCAGGGTCTCCTGGGGCTCTGGGAGGCTTTCTGGTTCCAACTGCTGCCCCAAGGACAAGGACAGAGGGAGACCCTTGAGCAGGTTAATTGGGTGCACTTCATTAATGCATCCACCGGTGCTGACCTGTCCTTGGTGTCCAGATGGTGGGCAGGGGGAGCACCGTGTTGGCACGGCTTTGTAGCGGGGATTTTGCTCGTGGAGCATCCTTGGGTTGGAAAAGCCCGTTTTCTGTCAACCCCCTCTATGAGCCCGGATGGGAGCCCTGGGTCCCGGGTCCGTGCCTCTGCTCCCCTCCCACAGGACCGAGACTTCATCATGACCTTCAATACCTCACTGCACCGCTCGTGGTGGATGGAGAACGGGCCGGGCTGCCTGGTGACGCCGGTGCTGAACTCCAAGCTGGCGCCCGAGGACCACCACGTCATCACCGTCAGCGGCTGCCTGCTGGACTACCAGTACATCGAGGTGGTCAGCAGCGCCGCGCAGATCTTCCTGGCGGTAAGGGCCCGCCGGGCACCTTCCTCTGCCCCTCTGAGCTGCCGGGATCTAGAGAGGTGTCCCAGCACCTTGGTGCCTCGGTCCCATTTATAGTTCATGCGTGGCATCGGCTCAGCTTCATTTGGGAAGAGAGGAGCAAATGGAGCCCATGCGAGGTCCCCGTGCATCCCTTTCAGAAAGGGTCCCCCCTTTCTGAAATGGTGACATTCTCACTCCGGGGACAAAAGGGCAGAGGGGAAGGGGTCATGCACAGATGCAAAGCTCCTGGGGACCCCGGGGGGCTGCAAGGAAATGAGGCTTGCACGGGAACTGGGGTCCAGAGCCACCACACCTTGCTGCGCCCCAAACCAGCTGGGTGCTCCCAGGCATCTGAATCGCAGCTCCGGGAGCAGCTTCATCCCTCCCCATCATCGCCCTCGTCACGGTGCCGTTCGCCCCAATAACCGGCTTCTCCCTGTCCGCTTTTGTTTTGCAGCTCTTCGGCTTCGTCTACGCCTGCTATGTCAGCAAAGTGTTTCTGGAGGAGGAAGACAGCTGTGAGTGCCTTTGCTGTTAGTCACGGGGCGAGCTGCAGCGCTGCAAAACCATCCCAGATAACGCGGGGCGCAGGCAGCTCTGGGTCGGGGCAGGTGAAGGGATTGCTTCAGTTGGGATTTTGCCCCATTTTTGCCTCCCTGAGGAGGCAGCTGCGCTGTGTTGGGGTGTGACGTGCCACCCTGTGTCACCACCTGTCACCAGCGGTCCCTCCGGTTCTGTAGCACAGCCCCGCGCCGCTGCATCTCCCATGGGTGCAGCGGGATGGCAGCGGTCACACCTTGGGGTGCAGAATGGGACCAGTGTCACCCAGCATGGGGTTTCATTCCCCCAGGACAGAGCATCCCACCAAGGGCCCCTGGACCTGCATCACAGCAGGGAGCATCACCACGCAGTTGCCCTTGCTGTACACAGCAGCCTCCGAGCCCTGATAAATCCACAGCAAAACCCCAACCCCCCTGAGTGTGAATCCAGCCCCTTTAGATGACTCCAGCATCCCCATTTCAGTGTTTCCTGCCCCATTTGGGAGATGTTGATTTGCACTCCGTTGTCTGGAACCAGGCTGGCAGTGGCTCCCGCAGCATCCTGCCACCAGCACCCCAAGGTGTCACCATACCACAGCCCAAACCGTGGGGTGCATTTTCTCTAACCTATACATGCATTTTGCTCTGACAATAATCGCTGCAACCACCCATACAGACGCGCTGAGTACCCCAACAAAAATTAAACAGGCAGTTACGGCCATAGCCATCCAGCCACATTAAATGCTCATCTGCCATTAATTAATTTGCGCCAGCTGGCAGCCCCCAGCTGCCGAATGGAGCCAGCACCAGCGCAGCAAAGCCACCGAGAAGCACTCAGCGTCCCCCTTGTCCTAGCGAGAATGCAGCCGGGTTGGTACCGTGGAGATGTGAGGTCCCTTGCTGGTGCTGGATCCCATCACAGCATCGGGGACATCCCGGGAGAGCTGCGGGAAGCCCAGGACCGGGCTCCGCATCCCTGGGACCGGGCTCAGCATCCCCAGGGTGCGCTCTCCCCGCCACCGCCTCTGTAACCGCTGTAGCGGAAAGGAAAAATCTCCGTGTGAAATTGGACACTGGCTGTTGTAATAACTTGCTTATGGATACGGGGATCTGGCAAGGGGCTTATCTGCCTGCGCTGTCTTTGAAGCGTGTTTGCATTCCAGGCGGTTGCGCGACACTCAAACTCAGGCATTCAATACACTTTTAATATTAATGCTGCTGTAGCCAAGATTCAAATGTATCTTTTTAATGGAATATCTTATTAGATTTGGAAATGGATGGATGCCGTCAAAATCGAGAGCTGGGTGAATATTAAGTCAGAAAGACAAATAAACTCGGGCCTCCCGCGAGCGCAGCGCGGTTTCCGGACACCCGTGTGAAACCTGCGCGAATCTCTGCTCCGGGGGGATTTCGTGCTTGGGAAAAGCCGGGCACCCCCAGCACCCCTGGGTGCCCTGCATGCACCCGGGGCTGGTGTTGGCCGCTGCGTCTCCTCTGCTGAGGCCCTGGGCTCTGCCCTCCGTGCTCGCGCCGCCGGAGGAGGATTAACCAGCGGGCTGGCAACGCAGCCGTCGCAGGCACGAAAACTGCTCTATTGGTGTCTGCAGTCCTCCTAAATTACATGCTTTAAACGAGACGTAATTCCTCCATAATTCTCCTTAAATGCCCACTCTGCAGACAATGATAGGGTAATTTCACCCGCTTTGTCCAGCCCTCAGCACAAGGCTGTTGTGCCGGGGAGAGCCGGGGTTGGTCCGGCTCCGTGCATCCCGGCCGGGCGCGGCGCATCCCTGGGATGCAGTGAGACCCCGTGGGGTGGGGTGGGGGGAAGCCCCTCGCTGCCCTCCCCAGCTCACCCCGCTGCTCTCCCCCTCTCCCCAGTCGACTTCATCGGCGGGTTTGACTCCTACGGCTACCAGGCGCCGCAGAAGACGTCGCACCTACAGCTACAGCCGCTGTACACGTGAGTCCGCGCCGGGGACGGGTTTAGGGCTGCTCATGGACGTGACCCAAAAGATTTGGGGTCACAAATCCACTCTGCCTCAGTGGAAAGCAGTTTTTGGAAGACTCACTCCCTGCTTTGCTTTATCATGGGCTAAGCAGAGACCTTTGGGGCCACCCGGATGATGGGCACCAGGGGGCACAGCTGGGGGATGGATGGTTTGGGGGGGGGATTTTTGCCCTGGTCCGAATGGCAGTGGGTACGCCGGGGCGAGGCGCTCGGTGCCTTCTTTCCTCTCCCCTGCCCATTAAGCTCAACGAGATAAATGCTCAAATGAGATAAGGCTGCAAAATCTAAAGGGATCAGCCTCGTTCGGGCTTTGCTGGTTGCCAACAATTAATTATATTTTAAGTCTTATATGCAAATTCAAGGGCATGCCATGCAATTAGATATGCAAAGAGGGGATTGCGGTGAAACAAATGCATTCGGAATATTGTCGGGCTCTCGCTGGGAGCGATGCCAGCACCCACCACCTTGTGATGTCTGCTCATGTCCTGCCCTGTCCTAGCCCATCATCTGGGGACACGGCGTCACCTGGATGGTCCCTGCCATGGGGCAGCACATGGCAGGGGACCCTTTGGATCTGCTTTTGGGGGGCAAATAGCACCTCGGTAGGGTTTCCATTGCAGACTGGTTGGGGTGGGGGGGAAATGGGGAGAGGGGGACCTGGGGAGAGGAGACAGCTTGAGCACTGGAAAGGTGTTTGGAAAGGTTTGGTCCCGGTGCCCACCCACCCAGCACCAGCTCCCCACTATTTCAGGTCTCCTGGGGATGTAAAAGCGAGATGGAAGGAGCAAATCCCTTCCGGCGCTGCTGAACATGGGTACGGGTTGAGGCTGAGAATCCCAAATCCATCGCAGGGATGGACAGGGGCTCGCACAAGGGTTGCAAAACCCTCACGGCTTTGTTTTAAATGGGGCACTCAGGAGAGCCTGGGGGGTCACAACCGGGCCCCCAGCACTGCGTGGCAGCTTCCCCGCTCGCAGGGGGATGTTTGGTCGCTGTTCGCAGCTCAAGCCAAAGCCTCCGGAGCTTTTAGAGCCTGGAATTTTGCTCCAGGAGCTGGATATTTTGGGGGTTTCCACCATCTGGCCCCGCAGTGCTGCTTTTTGCAGCCGAATGTGCTGTTTCTCTGCCAGCCCCTGCCCAGGGCCACACCTGCAAGCTGCTGTCCCTCGTGTCCCCGCGGGTGCGCAAGGCAGGATGAATCCATTCTGCCTACAGGCTGTGAAATTAAAGCTTCTCAGGCAGTTCCCAATTAGCTGTAATTGGATTAAAGCCGGCCGTGTGGGAGGGCTTCCACCCAGAGGAAGAAGGAGGATGTGCATGTCCCACGCCATGGCCTGAGTCTCCTTGGAGCCACCGTGGTGGCACCGAGTCCCCGCTGTGTGCTTGCCCCGCGCTGCTGGGGCTGGGGGTCCTGGGGTGGGCACTGAGCCCCTCCGGGCCTCCACCAGGCCTCCAAGCAGCCGGGAAAGGGGCAGCCTCGACGGGAGGCCCCATGTCACCATGGAGGGACATGGCCCAGCCTGGCCCCCCCGTTGCTGTCTCACATTTTGGGTAGTGAAATGAGGGTGAGGACCACCACTGGCCACCCTGTGGTCACCCCAGCAGGTCCCTGTCCCCAGGGATGGGCAATTGGGGGGTGCTGGTGGCCACGATTCCATGTCCCCTCGCTCTACGTCATGCAGGGACACACGGGGACACATGGGGACACACGAGCACCAGCCCTCACGCAACCTCTCCTCTTTGCTCCCCAGGTCTGGGTAACCCCATGCCCTGAATCCGCCCCGGCTGGCATGGGACAGGACCCCCTTGGAGCCGCCTGTCCCCAGCGCGACGCCACCACCACCCCGGGGGACGGGGACCGCACCGAGCCGCTTCCCCCCGCCCTCCTCCTGCTGCCGGGGGGCCCCGCGCCCCAAAAATGGAGCCGAGCAGGGGCTTGAGCAAGTCCAAGGGCTCCACCACCTGGTCGGCTCCCCGAGCAGATGGCTGCAGGGCCACCGCAACCCAGGACATCTCCAGGTTGCCCACGAAAGACCCAAGGAAGCCCCCGGTGCCGCAGCACCCAGCTCATGCTGTGCCCGAGCCCCCAGGATGGGCCAGCGCGGTGGGGACATGACGGGGACATGGGGACGCGGGCTCGGTCGCTGGACATGGTTTTCTTCTGTTTCTCAGCCCCGGTTTTTAAGTTGAGCAGCGCGTCCTCTTCCAGCGTGCCAGGCAGGAACGAAGCACAGAGGGGATTTGGGGCAAAACCCAGCCTGTTTGGAGCAACTGGGACCTGCGGGGGATAAACGCAGCTTGGTGGCAGCGTGGCACGAGCGGGGCTGGTGGCCACCGTGCTGCCACCTCGGTGGCGTCAGTGTCCCACGGAGAACTTCCTAAAGCACCGGATTTGGAGCCGGGATGGCACAGACCTGGGGCTCTCGTTCCTACAAGGTGCCCGTTGCCGCATGGAGGGGGCTGGGGCTGGGCTGCCCGCGGTCCCCATGGTCCCAGGACCGGCAGCATCGTGCCCTGCCACCCACCAACACCACAACCTGCCCCATCCGGCCACTCTCACCTTTTGGGGGTCCTGCCCCCGCTGTTTGAACGCTTGAATTTGGCAATACCGACGCTGCTCTCGACACGGCCCTTTCAGGCTGTTTTAATGAATATAATGAATGTTTTCAGTTTTTTTTTTTTAATTTGAAGTGCCTGAGTACACTTTTGTTGAGCATCACCCGAGTCCCAGCATACTCGCACCTTCCTCCTCCTCCTCCTCCTCCTCCTCCTCCTCACGAGCCCAGCAGCCCGAGGTTGCGTTGTGCCTTCAGCGAAGGCTGGCAGCACCCGCTGCCTCCCTCAGATCCTCGGCTGCTCCTCCGCCCCCCGCCCTGGCAGCTCGGGCTTTTGGGGGCAAATCCGTCCTTTGTGGCCCCACCCCAAATGGGGCCATTTGTTTTGGCAGCGAAAAAATGGTGAGAGATGATCGGGGGGAGAGGGGAATGATCTGGGGGGGAGGCGAGGTGCGAGCTCCGGGGGTGCAGCTGCAAGCGATCTCCGTTGAAAATTAAGAAGAGCTGGGGATAAAAAAGCTTGGAATAACCGGCAAACAAAGTTCAGTTTAAGAAGACGCTGCGGGGCACCAATGCACTCCGGTTTCATTCTCCTTTTTCCCAGCCTGCAGCACGGAGGTGAGTTAAGGTCAGTCCCGGACCCCCTGGGCTTGTCCCCAAACCACCCGGGCACCTTTGGCTACAAGCAGGGGCCACGGGACTGCGCCGGTTCTGCCTCCCCGGGGTTTCTCCTCCAGGCCTGGGCTCTTTCTACGCCCCGGAGCGTTTTTTCCCTTCCAAAAAAGCAGCCACGAAGTGCCAAAGGACGGAGCGCAGAAGGGAAACGCTGCCCGAGCCCGAATCCTCAGGGTGGGCTGCATCCCCCGGCCATCCCCGTCACCTCGCCCCCAGCCAGGGCGGGAGCTTCGCAGGCAATAATTCCGAGCCCTTTCCCCCCACCTCCGAGAAATAAAGCGCTTTCCAGGCGGCGGAGCCCACCTCCAGCACTGGCCCCATCCATCCGTCCCCAGAATCACGTCCCAGCGCTGGTGACCCTTGGGGACAGCAGCAGCCCCGGCGGGGACGGTCCCCACCCCATTGCCGCCGCATCGCCGGTGCTCCGCGATCTTTTTTCCGTTGGCTTGTTTTTTTATAAGACTGTCTTTGTAACGTGAACCGAGGATTTCTTTTCTATTCTGTAATTATAAAAGTCCAAGGAGTTTCACCCGAAGGCTGTTCTGGTTTTGTGTATTTCCGTTCTTTGTGCAGTAGAATGGATTAAAAAGTGGTGGTTTTTTCACTTTTTTTTTTCCCTTAAGAAAACTCTGCCAGCTCGCTCCTGAGCTTAACCTGGGCTCTCCTTCCCATCTTTTTGGTGCCTTATACCTGAGCGCTTCTTTTTAAAGACCGGTGACTGCCTCCCGGAGCAACGAGCTGCCCACGCAGGTGAATTCATTCTGATATGGAAAAAAAGCAGAAAAGCAAAAAAGTGGCACCTGCATGGTGCTGACACTGCTGCTTGACAAGCAATGGGACATGTTGGTGGCACGTCACACCCTGGTCCCGTGCACGGAGTGGCCAGGGGTTGTCTCCTTCTCCTTTCTCCTTTCTCCTTCTCCTTTCTCCTTTCTCCTTTCTCCTTTCTCCTTTCTCCTTTCTCCTTCTCCTTCTCCTTCTCCTTCTCCTTCTCCTCCAGCTGGGAGGTGACATGGGGACAGGCTGGACCACAGTGGTGTTGGTCCCCATCGGCCCTGGGTATCCCTGCTCCACGTGTATCACCAGGTCACCCACACGTCCCACCATCAGAGGGCTTCAGCCAGGGAATCCAAAGCCGATGAACATATGAAAAACTAATTTTCATTTTTGGCGATGCTTCTCCAAGAGCATCTCCTGCCCATGCTGCCGAAACACTTGGGCGCCAGCTCTCCCCCAGGGATGACCAACAATGAGCGATGGTCTGAGCGGTGGGAAAGTGTGAACACAGGAGTTGAGCCTGCAGAAACAGCATCTGGGAGGGGATAAAAAGCTGGGGGCCCTTGGGGTGCCAGGGGGGACACCTTGTCCTCCCTGCTCTGTCCGGGTGGGTTTTGGCCAAGCTGCTTGTGGGGTGAATGGCGAAGGGCAACAGAGGTGGGGTCACCCTACGGCTGCAAGGAGGGATGGGGATGAGGATGGTCCCGAAAAGCAGATTTCTGGGGTCCCCCAGGAGGGTGGAGGAAACCACCAGTGCTTCCTGCACCATGCAGCACAGGGTGGCTGGGGTGGGGATAATTAGGGTAATGATGTGTGTGTTGGTGCAGCCTGATTAAACAAGAGCTATCTCAAGCCTTGCAGATAGCAAGATGGGAAGGGGGGGATTTTGGGGAGGTAGGATGAGATGAGACCTGTTTGTGTGACAGCAGAGAGGCTGATCAGCCCCAGTGGCCATGGGTCAGTGTCCCCACGCCCCCTGGTCCCACAGCCTCAGGTCCCAGAGCATCCGCATAGGGGAGAAGGGAGGGAACCGGTTTCGAAACCCATTCACCCATTGCAAAACACCCTCCTGCTGCCCTGCCCCGTCCCAGCTCCGGGAACCTGCTGTGGCAACGTGGCTAAAAGGGGGTAATTCTGCCCCAAAGCTGCCCCTGCGGCAGCAAGGGTTGGTGCAAGGATGAGCCCTTCCTGTGAGCACCACAGAGGGATCAGCCCGAAGCTGGCAGATCTGAGGTGACAGCGATGAGCAGAGCCCGAACGCAGAGAAACGTGGGGATTAGCCAAGTGGTTTTCAGTGAAACCCATCGGGGCTGGGGGGGGGCATCTCCCAGGTTATTGCGCAGCATTTGTGGTCACAAAATTCATTGTCCCTTACGTGACATAACCAGAGGCCTTTGGAGAATGGGATGGGGGGTGTGGGATGGAGGGGCTGGGGATGTTACAGCCCACCAGGCTGGAGAGAGAAATCCATGCTTTGTACATGCATTGGGAATTAGTTTTGAAGCAGCTCTGGAATATGCATTGAAAGTGTCACCGGTGCCACCAGGGCCACCGCAATGCCATCAGGCTGTGGCTTTCATCCCTGCAACAAGGGACAGGGTGGTGGGGGACCGACTGGGAAAGCCTCAGCATCCCTTTTGCCCTTTAAAAAGAGGGGCTTCCTCCCTCGCCAGGCAGCAAGCACCTGCAGCCTGGAGGTGGCCTGGGGTGGAGAAGGGGCTGGAGAAGTGCCCCTTATTTATAGCAGCCCCCAGCCCCACAGGCCACCGCGGCCAGCAGGGAGATGCCTCCTGGCACCCGCAGCCAGCCCCAAGCCATCCCTGTGGTGCAGAAAAAGAAATAAAGCTCTTGGGAGGCTGCTTTAAAATCACACAAACCAGCCCGGCTGGGGACAGAGCTGTATTTCTGGGGCTTGGCGCTCCCCAGCACGCGATAAATACGGGATGCAGGGACGTCTGGGCACAGTGATGCTGCAAACCAGCAGCACTGCTCCTTGGTAAATCCCTCCCCATCTCTGAGCGAGGATGATGATGGGTTTTGCTGGCTTGGATGGGGACGCAGAGGTGGTCGGGGAGTGAGAGGCAATGGTCACGGCACCGAGGCGCCGGCTTTTTGGCAGCTCCCGGGGCTCTTGGCGATGCTGTGGCCGCAGGAAGGGTTTCATTGGCCTGGCATCCAGGGCTCCGCTTTGTTTTAAGGGCTTATTTTTGACACCACGTGGAAAATAGTAAATAAGGTAATAAAGAGGGAAGTGTGAAACTGCGTCTGTAGACAAAGAATAAAACTGCACTGGGGTTTTCAGGAGTTATAACAAGTCAGATTTTATGTCTTCCAACAAAGAAGCCTTTTTAAACAAAAACCCTGGCTAGGAAAGGTCTCTTTTAAAACCTTTTCACAACCTGGGTGCTCAGGAAAATGAGTTTTGCAAGCAGCTTTGGGCCATTTGCTCAGTGCTTTCGGCCAGCAGGCCATTTCGGGAGGAAGCAAGGACTGAAATTTGCTTTGCAGGTAATAAATTGCATTTGTTCACAGCTGGAAATTTGGAGGAAGGCCCGCCTGTCTGCCTCCAAGGCAAAGTGAAACAGAGACATGAAAACAAGATTTAGGTTAATATTGATCTGCAAAAATTCACGTAAAGGGAAAGCAATAAGAAAACCCATAGCCCTGCTCTGATATTTGGGCTGCGGCGTTCAAGGGGCTCCGATTCCCCGCGGCACAAACGCCCGTTTGATACCGTGGTGGGTCCCCTGGGAGCCGGGGCCATCCTATATTAATCCCACCAACAAACCCCACCGGCACCGACCGATTCCCCCGCACCAGGGCAAGGGCTGGGACCTGTGTGGGTGTTTTGGGTCTGGAGATGGGCACCTTGGGTGCAAATGGGGAGAAATACGCACACAGACACACACACCAACACAGCAGCGGCTAGGCCGGCACAGCAGCATTGGGGTGACCCACATGGCACTTTTTCCCCATTTTTGCAAAAAATAAGCAGTTTCCCATCTCCACGGGGTCCATCCGGGATGCTCAGCGCTGTCCCCATCCCCAACCTCAGAGGGTGAGGACACGGCCCATTGTCACCCAGCCAGATCCAGCATCTGAGCTTGGCTGCCCATCAGTCCCAAAAAAAACTCCTGATTTCCAGCTTGGCCCCGTTCCTGGCCAGCTCATGCCCTTCTGTTCTCGTGCCAGGCTTTTCCTTCCACTCGCAGGTGCTTTTCCCCCAGCACTGTTTGTGGTGTGCCTCACCTCGCTGCTTGCTGGGCTAAGCAAACCGCTCGGCCGGGATGCTGGCACGGCCCCCGGCTCGCTGGAAATGCTCAACCAACACAGAAAGTTTTTCAAACACACCTCCGTTACACTTCCAGGGGAAATAAAACAGGCTGAGTGCAGGAAAATGGGCACTGGAGAGGGAGTTGCTCCAAGCTGTGTGTGTGATATCCTAACGTCGATGCAGGCACCCGGATATTTTCTGGTATTTCCCATTCGTATGGACCTTGGAGGGTGGGAAACCCCGATGGGAAGCCTGACCCGGGTCCCTGGGGATGCTCGGGCTTTGTCTCGGGGTGCAGGTGAGCACTGCGGATGCTTGCAGCTGGAGCAAGTGGGTTCCCTCATGCAGCTCCCTCTTGGGGTCGGCATCCATCCCTGGGAGCCGCAGCCCCGGAGCAGCTATGGACTCACTGGGAGGAGTTCAGAAGAAAGAGAAATGCAGGGAAAAGAGAGATCTTTAATGTCTCAGAGCTGAAAGGCACCTGGGAGGTCACGGTCAGGTGCAGAAGCAGGGACCGTCCTCCCATCTGCATTCCTGCTTTGCCAAATTCAGCCCTGGGCATCCACACCAGTGCAAAACGGGTGGAAAACACTGCTTTTTCCATGTGCATTTCAATGCAGTGGGGTGCATTTCCCATCCAATCCTTTTTTTGCAAATGCAGAGCCAATGGGATCATTTGTGTTGTTCACCCACAGCCCTACAGCACCCAAACCTCGGTGCCAGGCACCCAAACCCTGGCCTGGGACCGGTGGTCTTTGGGCAGGATGCGAGGAGATGCCGGTGGCTGATAACCCCTCCTGTAATTCACATCCCAGCTTTATTGTGTGTCGCAATTCCCCGTGACTCATCCCAGGCTGGGGATTGCAAAGCCTTTGATGCAAACATCCTCGCACCTACCCCATTATTTGGGTGTGTTGCGTTTTCAAATAACTTCTCTTGTGAAATTTCTGTTCAAACACCGACCGGATTTCTGCCTTCCCGAGAAAAACCCAGCTCCCCGTTTGCTTTAAACAAAGCAGCGGCACGTGGAGGAAGAGCACTCGCTGCCGCTCCACGTTTCGTCTCTGGCTGGGCTGAGCTCCACGGGCTGGAGACGCGGGAGGGGATGCTGCTCGTGCCTTCGAGCAAGCTCCCGTGCGGGATGTGGGATGCTGCACTGCGTCCCTTATCCCAGCGCGTACCCGCTGTGCCTGCAGACAGCCGGCTGAGCTCAGGAGCTGTTGCATTTCCCCCCCCCGTGTCAGCAAGCGAAGGGTTTATCGCTCCCTTCAGCTTCCTACGGGTTTACGGATGTAATTTGATTCCGAAGCAGCGGGAAAAATTCTTTGAAATAAGCCTTGTGTGGGCAGCATGAATTGCTGATGCTGGCAAGGGGGGGTCCCCTCGGCCAGACCCTCCCCACGAGTGCGTTTGCCCAGAATAATGGCGATTTCAGCTTTCTGCCATCGCACACCGTGCCGCTTGTCCCCACCACGAGATGTCCCCCCCTGCTCCCGCTCCAGTCCCTCGCTGGGACACGGGTGCAGCACCCCCAGCACCGACGCTCTCAGTGCCCCAAACTACCAGGGCACCCCAAAAGCATGACAGCGTGGGCACTGCACCGCTGCCCGCAGCCACGGGGGGGGTCAGGGGCTTCATTTTGCAGCCCCGACCCCCTTGGCCAAGCCTTGCGGCGACACTCAGATGTCATTACGGAGTCCGAGCATCTCCCGCAGCGAGCGCGTAAAGCAGCGCCGCGTCGCCGTAAACAGGAAGGGCACGAAGAAAAGCGAGCGGGATTTCTTCAATTCCAGCGCGAGCAAAAGAAATGGCTGAGGAGCAACAAAGGGCCGATTGACCCCGCGCGGCACCGTTGCTCCCCTCCCGCAGCCGCAGAACCGCTGCAAGGCACAGATGTTAAGGAGTAAAAAAGCCGCTTTCACGGAGCCGAACAAAGACATAGAGCCTCTTTTCAGGGACCCGGGTCGATCCATAGCGCCTGTGCACACTTCCTCGGCTAAGCGTTTAACCTCGATTCTTTGGAGAGGGAAAATCCACCCCAGCTGAGGGCTGCGGCGAGGATTCATCCATAGGCGGCAGAAGGGAAGGAGGAAGCAGCCAGGGCCAGAACAAAGCCCGGCGTGCAGCGGCCGCTTCCCGAGGTGTGCGGAGATAAAAGGCGGCTGCGCCAGGGAAATGCAAGGAGCCGGGATAAGGGAGCTGAACGGGAACAGTGCTGGGATTACGCCTGGAGGGAAGTGTCCCTCACTGCCTCTTTTGGTGGGAAGTTGATTGAAAAACACAGCCCAGGACCCTTTTTTCCCCCCTTTCAGGGATGGGTGGTTCTCCGAAGGACTCCGCCAGGCACACGTTGGGGTGGCACCTCGCAGGGTTCCCAAAGCACACAAGGGACACCCCCTGCTGCCACCGCATCACTGCTGGGTGCAGGCAGACCTGTGCCATGGTGTGGGGCCCCTGAATCCCCACTCCCCTTACAAGGCGCTCTTTTGGGTGCTCCCATCGCCTCCAATCCCCGCTGGAAGGTGGCACCAGCCCGAGGGGACCGTGTGGCCGAGGGGACCGTGCCCTCACCTCGGCCCATCCCGTGGGGACAAGGCACAGCTCCAGGACCCACCCACATCCAAACCCATGTCTGAACCCAGTGGGAGCAGAGAGGTGGGAGCTGCCCCACGTTGGGCACTCGCCCAGCCCTGTTTGCACCGGGAGCTGGCTCTTCCTCGCCCATATAACACACAGATGGACCACCGGCCCCATCGTTCCCCGCAGAGCAGCTAGGATGCCTTTGCCAGAGCAAAGCGACATCGTGCTCTGGTCCTACAACACAGCCAGCTCCACATCAGCTGCCTTTTACCTCCAGAGCACCAGTGAGGGGTCAGGGGTGGGATGGAGCGTGCCCGGGAGCAGCTCCACTGCTGAAAGCGTGTGGGGAAAGCAAGGCGAGGTGAGGGTTGAGTTTGCAGTGGGTTTGGTGCCAGGATGCTGCTGGCACCCTGCTGTGCCAGATGGCAGCAGTCCTCTGCCTCGCTCTGCTGCTCGGTTCCCACGTCTGCATGGAAAGCCCCAGTCCCCCCCATCTCCCACCCCCCAGAGCCTCCTCCGAGGCTGCCGCGGTCCCAGCCGGGCAGCGCATGGGTGCAGGAAAGGAGGGAGCACGCGGGTGCCGGCCGGGCAGGAAAGGCAACGTTCTGCTCCCAAAAACAGGGCCGGTGCCAGCCACGTTACGCCATTCCCCGAAGTTGTCTCCCTGCCCTGTTGCCATGGGATTCCCAGTGTTGTTCCTGGCACTGGTGGCTCTTGCTCCGTGCAGAAGGGGAGAGGCTGTGCCCTGCACATGGTGCTCGCTCTTCCCGCGGTTTCGTTGTGTCTCTGGGGCTTGCTCCGTGCGCGCGGTGGAGCGGCCGTCCTGACCCCCTGCTCCTGCTGCCCTGTGGCAAAGGTGGATTTTGCGGGTCCAGCTGATGCAAAGCTCACAGAGGTGGCTGCTCCCCTTCTTCCAGCCCGTGCATCGTCACCGGGAGACACCGCGCTGCCTGCCAGCTGCGCATGGCAAGGGCAGTGCATGGGCAAGGTCCCAGGTGGTACCTCCAGACGCTGGCAGAAGGATGCACGTCCCCTCCTCACCGTGCACGCAACACCCGGCTGCCATCCAGCCCCTGCAGTTATGGGCAAGAACGGTGTAAGAAAGGGGAATACTGGGCAAACGACCAGCTGGGGTTGGCTGGGCAATTTTCCTCCCTTGGCTGCCGTTCCCGAGCCGTGCCCAGCTCCTCTCTCTGCTCTCCCAGCCTTCGGGCTCCACCTGACAGCTGTCTCGTGCCTCGTCTGCCTCATCCCGGTGAGATAATGCAGGGCCGCCTCCAAGAGATCCGGCTCGGCGGTAGCTTGCTGATTCAAAACCACGGGAAACGAGGGGGTTCACACCTCTTTAGTGGCCAAGGTGGACAGGACACATTTTCTTCGATCTCATGCATGCACCAAATAAAAGGAAAGATGCTTGTGGCTGCCCTTCTGTCTCCTGGGGAACACCCGCAGACCACCCCAGACCAGAGGTCTCCGAGGTCTGTGCAATGCACTGCCCCTCCGCGCGTGCAAAGCCCTTGCTGACACCCGTTGCAGCTTTGCTCGGACAATTCAGCCTCCTGGTCTGCAAGCGGGCACCCTGAGGATGAGGATGCGGCTGCCCTGAAGCCTGGATTCACCCTGTGCCGCGTTAGGCACCTCGGTGGGGTGCTGCTCCCTGCTGGGGAGGGGCTGGGGGTGACCCAGCGCTGCTGAGCATGGGCTCACTCGCTCCAAAATGACACCGAGGGCAAGCGGGTTCCTCTGCTAG
This sequence comes from Anseranas semipalmata, assembly GCA_013399115.1. Taxonomy (NCBI): domain Eukaryota; kingdom Metazoa; phylum Chordata; class Aves; order Anseriformes; family Anseranatidae; genus Anseranas; species Anseranas semipalmata. Next base: position 83,866 of record VXAA01004693.1, on the reverse strand, counting down.
CGAGGACAGTGCTAGCCCTGCAAGCTTGCAGGGGAGCCGGCAGTGGGCAGAGATGCAAGAGCCGCTTGGTTCTCATCTGCAAGCAGGAAGCCGGAATAAAAGGAGCCTCCACCCAGCGCCCAGGCATGTATGGGTGCCCAAATCAAAGGTGCGCGTGGGTGGAGGGGCGATGCGGAGCACGGCTCTGCAAAAGGGCTCTGCCTGTGCAAGAGGAGCGAAGGGAGGAGGCAGCCAGGCAGTCCCACACACCGGGAAGGTGGCGAGGGGGCTCAGGAGGATGTGGGGGGGATGCTGGCTGCAGCGGGGTTTGGAGCTGCAGCGGGGTTTGGAGCTGCAGTGGGATTTGGAGCTGCAGCAAGCAGCCTCTGCATGCCCCAGCCCTGTGGGTGCTGGATCCCTGTGCACCAAACACACCCAGTTCCATCTTCACCGCTTCTTCGTAACCAAACCCTCCAGCATCCTGAGTTTTAGCTAAATTGCTCGGGTTATAAGAGACTAGAAAAGCATGCAAGCATTTCAAGCATCGGAGCTCCCTTTCTCCCCTTCCAGCTCCTGCAGGAGGGGACACAGGGGTCCCAGGGACACGTCCCCCCCTTGCAGAGCCAGCCCAGGCACTAACTGGGCCACGGGCACCGTGGGAAAAGCCTCGTCTGCGAACCTGTAATTAAAGGCTGGATCACAAAGCACGCGCCCGAGGGGGCTGAATTAAGGTTGCGCAGGCAAATTTAATTCTGGTATTTCCTAAATTTGAGCATGCGAGTCTGCAGCTGGGACGATGTTCTAAACGGCTCAATTTTTCTTTTTTCTTAACTGGGAACATAACAGGAAACAAAATGCAAAATGCAGCTAGCTGTGCCATGGGGAGGGCGGCCACCACCACGGGCTGGTGGCAGCAGCACGTTGTCACCCTCTCTGGGGTGACACAGACAAGAGCAAATTGGAGTCTGCAGCTCTGCAGAGCTCTGCTCCAGCCTGGATCAGCCCAGGAAACGCTGCCGAGGCCGGAGGACGTCGGAGCATCCCTCCTGTGTGTCCTGCAGTGTGGAGGGAGAGCCGATGGAATGCAAATGGCAAACGTGGAGCTGATAGAGGGAAATCACTCCCCACGAGGCGCAATCAGGCTACGGGACTTGTTGAACTCAGGCTGGGAAGGCAGAGAGCTTCCAAAGGGCTTAGTCATGTAATTGCCTGTCAAGAAAAATCCAGAGTTGATGTATTTAATGATAACAAACAATCTGGAAAGCTTAATCAGCCTCCTGCTTCGGAGCTCTAATGATTAGAAATCGGGATGAGACATCATGTGGGGGATGATCTTCCAAGAAGGGGAATCTCGCTAGCACCCATCGAGGAGGTGGTGCCACTCCTAGCAGTGATGGGTTATGGGGACAAGGTGCCACTGGTGGATGTGAAAGGTCCCCAGGCAGCATTCACCCACCTCGCTGACCCTGAGCGGGGACAAACCTCTGCTACAACCTGGAAAGAGCCATCCGGGACCAGCCCCGGAGCCCACTGGCTCCTTCCCAGCTGGGTATCGCCCAGGGCCCGGCCAGCAGCCCAAGGGGCACCGCAGCCTTTGCTGAGCCGTGGGATTTTTGGCATCCCATCCACTCCTGGGACTGCTCCAGTGTCCCCACAAAGCCTGGTCCTCCCCGCACGCACAGCTCTCTGAAGGGAGCAGGTGTTTACATCCCAAATGTTCATTTCTTTTATCCATCAGCAGCTATCGGAGCTCCTGTTTTCTCCAGGCTCCGGTGGCCAGGTCCCCAGGTGGTTCAGCAGCTCCTTGAGGTGGCTGATGGAAACGTAGGGACGTGGGGCACAGCTTTGTCCCTCAGCACTGGCTCTGTGGTGACAAGCTGGGGTCACCGAGCCCCATGGTGGGACCGCAGCCTGTCTGCACCCCGAAATGGGCCAGCCCCAACTCCCTCCTGCTCCTCACTGCAGTGATGCTGCTCAGCAGCCAGGTCCGGCAGGAAAACTCATGTGGTTTTAAAAACAACCAAGAATTTCCTTTTTCCCAGTTTATACCCTTTGCCAGCTGTTTCTGCTGTTGCTTTTCTGTGGGTATCTCCACTGCCTTCTCCTGCACAGAATGTCAGCACAGCGACTGAGGGGCACCCGAGGCTCCTTCCCCAACATCACTTGGTCCTGCATGCCCCAGAGAAGCAGCCAGTGACCTCGCAGAACACGTTTCTCACTGGTCCATGGGGAAAAATTCCTCCCGACCCCATAGGAGTGAGAAGTCCTATACGTCTCTTCTCATCCTTCCCATCCCTGGATCTAACACACCGGGCAGCTGAGCTGCTCCTGGCCATGTCACTGCCTGCCCCTGGCTGTCTTCTGCTGCGGTGCCTTTGTGAGACGCGCTGGAGCAGCTGGGGACAGCAGCTCAGCTGGAGACATCGCCGTGATGGGGACGATGGCATTGGCACGGCGTAGGTGTCATTTTCTAACCGTGGGATGTGTGTCACGGCTTTGCCAGCTGCCCTGCTGCACAAAGAGAGAAAATAGCTGGATTTGTGGTTAAAGCCCATCAAGACATTGTCCAGAGCTCGGCTGCTGTGACTGTACCCAGGATCAGGGACTCTGTGCCGGGCTGAGCACAGCATGAGACTGGGAGGAGTCGCTTAAAAACTTCAATCTTAGGGGGTGTATTTTTGCAAGAAAAAGTGATTTTTCAGCCAAAATGAAACTTTCTGACTTGACTGTTGTCAGGTGGGTCTGCAGCCAGGATTTTTTTCAGCTTTCAGTAACCACAAAACTTCACCAGCTGCTTTTAGACACTTGGCTGCTGACTCCCGAAAACGTCTGCGCTGTTTCTCAACAAGAGCGTGGAAACCTGTAGGCGAAAAGTGTCGGTGAAAACGGCGTTTTATCTGATGGTGGAAAGATGCTGCAGAACTGACGTGACATTTCCCGTCTAGGTCTGCTAATGATGACAGGTCCAGCACCGAAAGCATTTACGTGCACGCCCTGCATCCACGTGTGTTCAGGATGGGACTGGTACAGCGGCATTTCCAGGAAGCTGGAAGGCCATTTCTTGAAGTTGAAGTGGTTGTTGATGTCTTGGGAGTGGGCTCAGAGAAATGTCTCTGCTATGGGATGCCTGCAGCTACCTGCGGGGAAGCTGGTCTGTCCTGCTGGCCACAATTTTAGGACTCTGGCCGTCTTTGCAAAGCAGCTGATGGAGCGATCGATGTGTCAGCACGCAGCCCATGTTCGGGAATAAGTATTAGAGCTGCCCAGCTGCAGGGCTGGTTGCTACTTTTTGGCTCAAGGCAACTGGGTTTGATGAAATGCTGTCCCACTAATGAAGCTGAATGATGTAATTGGCTCTTAAAGTGTCTTGGTCAAGCATATTTTGAAAGCATCCTGCATGAAGATCTCAGCAGGTTTGGGCTCGGTTTAGAAAAAAACAAGTAATTCAGTAGATTATTTCTTTATTTATAATGGCTAACTAAATATTGCTGCCCCGCAGAAGAACTTTGCACTGGGGGGAATGCTCCTTCCTCTAATTTGGCTTTTAATTTCAGAGACAATAAATTGCACTTTAATCTTTGAAACGAAAGTGCTTGGTGGCCCTACCTCCACGTCCCCAGGGCTGCACAAGGCCAGATCTGCCTGGGGACGCTAAGGAAGCTACAGTGGTAAGCCTGGCTCCTGCCCACCTGTGATTTATGGAGTCACTCTGTCTATTTTCTTTTCCGTCCAAATTCCCTGTCCTGTGCACGTGTCTCCTCCATGGAGCTGTGGGAAGCTCTGCTCCTGGGACTGAGAATCACAGCAGCGCTGGGTTTATTTCCTCTTGGACTGTAATTCTCTCTCAAGGATAAGCTACCGTGATGCTGGGCATTGCGCCACAAGCATCAGATCTGGGCAGAGCACATCTGGAGGATCTGGATTTGCGCGTTTGTATTTGGACGCATAACTTGGATGTTTGATGAAGGGTGCAGTTGAATGAAGCCCCTTCTGTAGTCAGTGGAGGGACAAAGGAACTTCTAGGGAGTGATTCAGAGATTAGGATGGCATCAGCCACCTCCTGGAGGTGTTGCCTTCTCATCTTAGACCAAAGATGAAGCCCAGGGTAACTGATGCCAGGTGATGTGGTGAGCCAGGGCCATGGAGCTGGGGCTGTCCTTGATGGTCAGATGGAGAGAGATGGTGGGACAAAGAAGGGAAGGCTCTTTCCACCTCCCAGGCCCAAGCCGTGGAGCAGTGCTGATAAGAAACTGACCTTCATTTCCTAGCACTATCTGCACCCTAAGCAAAAGGATTGCCATTGCATAGCACATGTTTTGGGACCAGAACATCTCCCCTGAGCTGATTTCCACCTGGCTGTTTCTGAGGAAAGTCTGAGAGGACCAAGAGGAAGGTTTGAACCCCCCAAGAGCCCCAGCCCGAAGGTGTTTCCCAAGGAGGTTAAAGTTATTTCCTGTGTCTGGCAGGGAAGGGATGCAGCTGAAGACAAGAAAGTGACTCCTGGCAGGATGAGACCGAAGGCAGGGCGCAGCACCATGCCACAGAGCAGGAGCAGCCTGGCCATGGACAGCCCCGTCCCCAAAGCCAGCCTCGGCCCTGGGCACATGCTGCCTCTGTCCAGGACCAGCTCCCAGCCCCAATCCCAGAGGTCGGGGCTCTACTCTTCTTCTTCCTCCTGCTCCAAGCGCTGAGGTTGTAGGGCGAGATCTGGCTGAGAAAACCAGGTCAGACGTCCATCCTGGCAGCCTCATCCCAAACCACAAGGCTGCCAGCCCTTCCAGGAGTGACTATTAAAGAGCCTGAGCGTTAAGTTCAGCAGTTGTCTCTCTCTTTCTCTGCAGAAAAATGCAGCCTTCGATCACATCCCAGGAGGGGAACAGGCCCTCAGTTCGGAGGAACTGAGCAAACACAGGGAACCATTTAGTGCCATAATAAAAGGATCGCATTTTTCCCTTGTCACCCTGCCCAAGGCACCCTCAAGCTGCCTCTCCCCGGGGAGGGCGAGCATGGCGGGAGGGGTGGCCCCGGTCCCGCACACGTCTGATGGCTCATGGCTCAGCCATCTGCCAGGCTTTCATGGCCTGCAGGAACCTTGTCCTTTCCCTTGTCCCCATGTCATTCCTGGACACCTTTGCTGCTGTTCTGTCATCCCTGCACTCCAACACACCACAGACAATAAAAATAATGATTGCACTTCCCAGCAGCACAAGGGAGCGCAGGGGCAGGAGGAGGCGAGGTGGTCCCAGGTGCTCTGTTTCCTGCTGCTGGAGCCCCAGAGCCTGGGCAAATCCCCAGGGAATTTGGGGAACTTTCCAGGGGCAAGTTTTCCACAAGCTGTGGCTCATGGCAGGGTCTGAGGGGCAGGAGAAAGGCTGGGAGGGCTGGGAGGGAGAGGGGCTGCTGGAAGGGGGGAGATGCTGGAGGTGAGGCTCAAACCCAGGCTCTCAGCCCGAGGGGCTGCGTGCTCCCATGTGCCATTTCCCTGCACCTTTCTTCCTACCCTGAATAAACTACCTGCTGACAGAACCGGGTTTTAACCACTAATACTTCATCCACAGAAGGACTCCCTCCCTCCCCCTCTCATTGCACTGGCATAAATGTAATTATCCCAGGTATAATTAACACAAACCCTGTTTCTAGTGTCAGCAAGCCATTTGCTGCAGCCTGCTGCAAACCTGCTGCAGCGTGGCTGTTATCTCCGACCCACACTGGGTGCTCGCGAGCCCCTGCAGCACGATAGCCCCGGGCCACGTGGCCACATCAGCGAGGCCAGTTTGCAACTGTTGTGCCTCAGAGCTGGCCAGCAGAAGCAGACATGGTCCCACCAGCCCTCCTTTCCCCGGACTCTGCAGTGAGGACACCTCAATAGCGTGTGAAACACCTCCTGACCTGGCTTGCTTCCCAAATATTAGTGAGCCAAGAGTCAGTGCTGATGTATTGTAACGTATCAGTGACATGCAGGGGCTCTTACAGAAGTTCAACCACGCTTTGCAGGGATGCCAAAGGACAAGGGTGTGCAGCCAGATTTATTTCCCCTGGTGCCAAGATGACAAGATTTTACTATCAGTATCTCCGCAGGCTCCACTATGCCATGAGGTCAGACTTGCTTACACCGGTGTCATTTGGGGATGTTGCACCGTGCATCAGGGCACAGCAGAGTCGGGTTTAGGGCTCTACCAGCTGGAAGCTGGAGAACTGATATGGGGTCACGGCACAACTGTGCTTCTGACAGGCTGACTACACCACTGATGTGTTTCTCCTGTAGCAGGACACTGCAGCTTTGCAGAATTAGCTGCATCTTCATTAGGAACGTTTGCCAGAAGAACCTGCTGATGTTCCTATTCTGGTGAAGGGCTCAGAGAGCCTCGGGGTGGCCCAGCCTCGCTAACAGGAGCTGCTTGTTGCGCAGGATCCACGCTGGCAGCAGTTCTTAGGGTGCTTAGGGCCCATCAGGGCTTCACGTCAGCAGAGCAGCCGGATCGGTACTGCATGTTACATACACGTATGGGCAATGTGCTCCTGCGGTGAATGTGGCTGAACCCAGCAAAGCTGTGCTGAATTTATTACAGCAGGATTTTGCCCTGCATCGGGTTGAATAACCCACACCAGTACCGGCAGAAGAATGCTTTGGGAGGATATATGAGGCTTGGCTTTAAACACAGCATCTGCAGTGAAAACCTTTTCTAACAGCTCTGTTTATCCCGAAGGTCGCCCATCATACCCAGCCTGGGGTACTCAGCAGCTCGCAGGCTGCAGCCACATTTCCCTGGGGTTTTGGGGTGGCCTGGATCAGGCCTCACTTCCCCGCGACCCCTGCCTGGTGGCTGCACGCTGTGTGCGCGCCTGGAAGAGGCAGCGTGGCAGCAGAGGGCTGGATACCCTTCACCCCGGCAGCCATTCAATGAGGAAATGGATACAAGCTACGCAGCCAGATCGCGGCTGGATCCAGTCCTGCTCATGCTTAATTATCGTGATAAACAGGGCTCGAACAAACTTCTTGTACCTGAAACCACACCCCCTTCCTTCGACCACAAAAAGCTCACACTTTGGGGACCCAAAATCTCTAGCTGAGGTGTCTGCAGTTCGAAGGACGCCGTTGTCTGACAAAGCCCTTTGAAACCCACAGTTGCTGCGATGTGCTGCTGTTTGTTTGCTTACTTTGTGCATGTGACGGCATGCCCTGTGCCGCTTCCCTGCACCGGCAGTTTCCTCCTGCCGCTGGCAAGGTTCGCTTGCCCAGAGAGGGGAGAGAGAAAATATTCTTTTGAAGCATCAGGTGCATGTGCCAAATTGCCCTAAAACATACGAGAGGAACACCAGAATCGGAGAGGGTGTTTGAAAGTAATATTGGGAGGTTTCAAACGAGCTGCCCCTTTAACATGGACGTGTTCTTGCAGAAACTACCGATCCCAGAGTGCAGCGCTTTGTTTTAATGCCCACAGTGCAAGCCTGGCTGGAGAGGGAGCGATGCACGCCGGGGTGTGTAGTCTGTAGTTTAGAGAAGGGGAGCAAGGGGAACAAAGGGAAAACATCCTAAAGGTGGGCTTGGCTGCCACCACTGGGCTTGTAAATGCACAGGGCAAGAAAGAGTACCTCTTGGTGCACCTGCTTATCTGTTTAACGTACCTCCAGTTTGGATCTGCATCTCCTCTGGGTCTGTGCGAGAAGGCCCCTCACAAAGCAGATGTTTGTTGTTTCTGGTGGGGTGAGGAATGGGTGCTCGAAGAGCTCGGGACAGGGGCTGCGGGACGGGGCTGGCAGCTGCCTGTGGGCATTCCCACAGCAGAGCGTGGGCCATGTGGAGGTTCGGGGGTGTCTGACGGGCTCCTGGCAGGGAGCACAGAAGGGCACTGTGTGTGAAAAGCGTAGCCCTGTAGCAGTCCTGTGAATAAACAGAGTTTGCGTCAATAATTCAGAGCTCAGCGCCACGCTGCCAGGGAAAGGGAGCCGAGGACAGCTTGTGCTTTCGCCTGTCTTACCTGTCCAAATCTGGGAAAAGGCAAGGTTTAATGATTAAAGTACCCGGCTAGGAACTGGAGAGATCTGGCTCCTCTGATCACCTAGCCGTCCCAAACCAAACTCTGCCTACACTTGATTTCACTGATCAGTTTCACCAAAAGCAATGGACATACATTCTTACAATAGTAATTGTTTTCATGACCGTATTTATATTATAATAGGAATAATGAATGAGTATACCTAGCAAGGAATTGCACTAATAGTGGTAACGCCTGAGCTGGCTCTGACACAACGTTCTTACGCTGTGGTGCACAGGAGCCCTGGCCGGGGCTGGGGCCTCATTTGCTGTTAGTGCTTGAATGACGAGCTTGGAAGCAAGCGTGCGGGGGACTGGGGACTGGTGGTAAAATTAAGAAAACACTGAAGTCTCTCAAACTGGGGATTTGCTGGGAAATGCCAGACACTTCAGCACCGGGTCCATTCCGGGGTAGGAACACATACCCCTGTGTATCCCATAGAGGCATCTGTCATGCACTGTAGCACTTCTGTGTGGGATAGACTGCTATATGCCAGTAAAATGTATGTATATGTTCAAACATATGTGAGGTGGAAACTGGGGGTGCTGGAGGATGCCCCCACACGTGGCCTCTCCAACCCGGCGGGCCCAGCGCAAGCGGCCGCTGCTTGGGACCCGCCGTGGGTCATCACTTCGGGACAGGGCTGCCCCGTATCTCCAGGCAGGTGGCAACAGCGAGGGCGAGGGGCAGGGAGTGTGTGCATTTGGGGCAAAACCAGGGGAAAACGGGGTCGGGGAGCAGCAGGTGGTGAGGGCCCAGCTTGCGGAGCGCCAGCAAACGGGGCCGCGCTGGCCCCGGCCGCGGCGCCGTGTGGAGCCAGCCGCCTTCCCCAGGCCGCGTGGAGCCGCCCGCAGGCCCCGGTCGCCGTCCCCGGTCGCCG
>VXAA01004693.1:0-63343 GCA_013399115.1 Anseranas semipalmata | reverse complement strand
AATCTTCCCCCCCCCCCCACTGTTTTTTGTTTCTTTCATTCTACCTCCCATTGCTCTTACTGGGAAATGTTACTTGCATGAGGAGAGGAAGAAATCCTGTCCCTCTCCATTGCCATTGTGATTAAGGATGAGATTTAGCTTTTGTTAGTTTTGCAATGTGTCTGTCTAGGTGAATATAAGTTCTGTATAAATGAGGATTCCTTAATATAGAAGGCCAGCGTATGATCCCCTGAGTTACCTGTGGATCATGAAACAGGGTACAGTATTATCTTTTGAATTTGTATGTGAAGGTCATATTAGGAATTTGTAGCACCCGTATTTGCTTAATATGAGGTGCAGTGTTAACCCTGATTATTGACACTAATATTTACTTAAAATTACAATTCAGCTACTTTGCCGGGAGCTCTCACTTTTGGGGAAAAATAAATTTCTGGAATACAAAAGATGGCACTGGAGATATGAAAGGTAAATACACTGTTGCTCTCATGTTAATTTGGTAGGTCCTTCAACTCCCTGTTTAGTAATCGTGAGGACAGTTCGGGGCCCCAGTTCCCGTTAATTTAACTGACTGCGGGATTCCTTTTGACAAGTGCCATTTAGCCCCGTGGGCCTTGTTGTTTGCTAGGTTAAATTTAACCGGAGCTTGAAGCGCCAGCAGCGCGGCGTGTCCGATCGGGTGCGTCTGTGGCCTTGCTGTGGGCACGCCGGTGCTCGGCCCACGCTTCCCCAGGTTTCCCTGCAGACCCCTTGCTGCGTTCCTGGGGTCGCAGCTTTTTAGCCCTGCTTTTTTATCAGGGCTATGCCAAAGCTCTATCTGTGACAGCGTGTTTCTTGGGGGGCTCGGAGACGGGGAAAAGTGCTTTCCCTGCCTAGAACCAAATGGCAGCCGCTGGAATGCTGCTGCCTCGGTTCCTGTTACATCGATGCAATAGAGAAGTGCTCCAGCTAGGGGCAGGAGCTAGCGTCCGTGTAGCTTTGGGTTCGGGGAAACGTTTGCTTCTGGGTTGCTGTCATTAAGTTTTGCAGCGAGGAGGCCCTCTAATCTAATTTAGAGGAAAAAAAGAAGCGATTGTCCTGTGTGGGATGGCTACCTGACACAGATTAGCTGCGTGCTGCTGGAGGGGTTGGAAAATCCACAGCGAATGCGTTTGATGCGGAGTTGCTGAGAAGCTCTTGTGCTGCGTAGGAGGTTGAGTTTTGAAAGTGGCCATTGACCTAGAGATAAATTGGTTTGCGTTGCTGAAATCTGCAGTGGATAAGAGTAGAAAGCGTTCGGTGTTTTGTCTTGTCCTCCCTAAACCAGGCGGTGGGTATCAACGCTATTGACACGTGGAAAGGTCTGGGTTCCTCTGTAGCCTCAGCGCGTATGAGGTCGAGGGCTTTTTAATTCAGGAGGCTGCAAACGAGAACTGGAGGTCTGACCCGGAGTGACCGCGTGCCGAGCAATGCAGCTGCGTCTTGCTTTATGGGCTGGCTTTCAGAGCAAAGGTGAAAATTGGTTAAGAGGGCTTTGGAGAGGCTGGGGCGAAGCCGTCCCGGGGCTTGCTGCAGCTCCGCGGCAGAGGCAAGAAAGCGCGTGTCGGGAAGCGGCTCTAAGCCGGCGTGTGCTCCAGTGACACACTTCCGTACGGCAGTGTCCGTGGAAATGACTCTGCCTGAATGAGATGCTCGTTAAGTTTGAGATTTACATAATTCCTGAGCGCGTACACGGCGCAGCGTGAAGGTGAGGAACGCTCCTGTGCGATGAAATGGCTTTGTAACTCTCATTCAGAAGCAGCGTTTCTGACAGGCAGCCTTAATGTTGTTAAGCAGGCTTCAGAAGCAAGCTTGCTGCTTTTCTGCGTTACCACGAAGAGCGAGCACCCTCAGAAGAGGGCCAGGAGATGTGTCCTGCGGAATCGGTAGGGACACGCGTGCTGCGTTCACCTCCACGGAGGCGGGGTGCCCGGAGGAGGCTGCCATGGGGTGCAGCTGGCTGGGAGCAGAGCTCGGCTTCGTTGGGTCACTCGTGAAGCGGTTGTGACTACAGGCAGCTGACCTCTCCTTGCGTGCTTCCCGATGTTTCTCGAGATCGCCTCTTCCTCCAAGGAACCCGGGTTATCATGTCGTGTACAGATAGCAGGGCACTGCTTCCTTGTGCAGCCAATTTATCTTGGCACCGTCTTCTGGATTCCTTTCAAAACTCGAGTTCAGTGGTGAACCAGATTTTATGGTAATCAAATCTCGTACGCGTTAGTGCTAATCCGTGAATGAGTTCTTTCTCTGTAGACCTCCTTGTTCCTGTGCTTGCACCATCATGATGCTGTCTTACATGTCTGTGCTTGTTCTAGGTCAGTGGGAGCTACCAGGAATAGGTCCCGATGAAGTGCAAGCCCATCTGTGTCTTTTAGTTACCATTTCAGAGTGTAACCTGCCCTCTGGAGTACAAAGGTGTAAGCACCCATGGCTTTGGTTTTAAGTTCTGCTGTTTCAGAAGGTCTTTGTTCTTCTTTGAAAGGGAAATAAAGAAACGCTGTGATACTTGGGCGTCATGTAAGAAAATGAGGTGAAGAGGTATTGCTATTCGATATCTAGTAAGTGGGAAAATAACTCTCGGAAATGGAGTAATGAACAAGTCTGTATTGCAAACAAATCAATAAGATGATCAGTAGAGATAACGGAATGATGTGACTGAGAGGGGGCCTCAAAACTGGGGTTATGTACAGTTTGAGTATCCAGTACCTGGAAGTCAGGCCTGGGGACCTGCTTTAGAAAGTGTTTGTATCCATAATTGGCAGGATTGATCCAAGATGCATAGGAGTGTGACTTAAATCCCTGAAATGAGTAATTTCTCCTGTTACCTGATACCTGTGATAGCAGATAGAGAAGCTGAAACCCTCTTGATAGTGACTGGAGTGGAATGGGCTCGGGAAGGAGATGGAGGCAGCCCGTTCCCCCCGTGTATCATTTTACAGGGGAGGCTGGGCTGGCGATTCGCAATGTACAGAATGTTTGAAGGAAGGCTTCCTTCAGACCTTAGGAGTGAAAACAACAGTGCTCGGTTAGGTGTGCAGTCAGACCAACCAGGTGGGAAGCAGCTGGAGTGCCCTTTGCTTCCATGGTCATCCTGCTTTCTGCCCTCTGCCGCTCCTCTCATCTCAGCCCCGGTGTCACCTCTGTATTAACGTGCTAGCACGGCATCATTTGGTTGAAGACAGACATGCTTCTCCACTTTGGAAATGGACAAATGGTCAACACCGAGGAGAGCCACGTGTGCTTACTGGACTGTAGCACTTAAAGAAACATCAGCTGCTATATTGTCATGATTTTTGGTGGAAGATGGTGAACTTGCATGGCAGGCTTTGACCACGATGGAGATGACGGTGTTGTTAATAGTTACACCAGCTTTAGCTTCTCTGCTAAGAATTCAGGCCAGCATGGGAGTGGGGCTTCACACCTGGATGTAAATCACCTACTTGTGCTGCTGTAATTGGTTTAACTTGATGATAATGTGTTTTTCTACTCAAGGCAAATGCTTAAACAAGACATCTCTGAAAATGTTCTTGCATCTAATGTGAACAAATAAAACATACGGGTTCTAGCATTCTTCTTGAATGACTTAGGTTTGGTAGAGCACGAGTGACCTCGTAACGTGCCAAAGTACCATAAAGAAGGAGAAGAGAGGAGCTGAGACGAGAAATGGAGTTCCTGTTCACAGATTACCTTCATATGCTGAATGGGGTTCTCAGCAGGGATGTTTGTGCACCTGGAGCTGCGAGGGGAGCTCACATTGGCAGCCTGGAGTCGCTAGGGCCGGGACGTGACCAAAACAAAATAAAAACGGCTCTTAAAATTCCACTGATTTCTGCTAGAAACGTAATGATCGTATCTTTCTTACAGCTTTGTTTTTAAGTTCCCAGAGCACACAATCCACCTCTAGGAGTATATTTGGTTTTGGTGAAGCTGGGGGGGGATAGCCTTTCTGTCTGCATTGTCACTTTCTACGGCACTGCAAGTCCTGGATCAGTGCCACTGTGGCTGCATCTGTGGTTTGCTGGGACATTGCTTTCGCAGTAAGAGTAATGAACATCACCTACTGAATCTCTTTGTTTAGCCTCTCTATTCCTTACGTCTCACTGAAATAATAATAATTCGCTACTGTTCAGCTTTTGTGGCTTAGCACGTCTGGGGGTTGTCGGACTTGCCGTGAGTTCAGCTTGAAATGCTTTGCAGAATTTGTTCTTGCGCGAGGCAGCCGAGATGCATTAGCTGGCAGATCAGCGATGGGGTTGGCAGTAAAGCAAAGTCCGTGTTGTTGTCTGGTGCTGTAGTTTCTGGAAGGTGGAATCCTGTTTTCTCCGTGTGTGCTCGCAGTGTGGTCAGGGTCAGCGCAGAAAGTGCCGAGACCGAGGCAAAACTGGAAATGCCTTTGAACCAAGAGATAGCAATAACCTTCCGCAAAGCGCTGTTGTCGCAGAACTCCCATCGGAGGGGACTTAGCTTTCCTAACATCTGATATTCTTGGATGAGGTCTACTGAATCTTATCTTAAAGTAGAAATAAAGCATAATCCTAACAAAAATCTTGACTTGCTTCCGCTGGAAGTAGCGGCAGGAGTATCAGAAGCCAGGGTCAGGCTTAAGCTCGGGGAACATGGTGTAACCGTGTACAGCGCTGGTCCGTTAGCGAGGTGGTGCGCTGAGCATCTAAACCAGGTTTTTGCCTTTGTGCTGTACGTTGCCCACCAGGTGCTATAACTGACTTCATGCCCTTGACCTACGGGAGGCCGTGTCCCAGTCACCTCCGGGTCTCCAGCGGTGACATGGCCACGCACTGTGTTAGTCGTCAGCATCCCGAAAAGCACCTGTACAGGACTGCAGCGAATGGCGTGTGGATTACTCCTAAATAAATGTTTTATAAACTATTACCGCTGCTCCAGCAGAAACCTGGAGCAGATCTGGGTTGTGGGGTTATGAAAACACTGAGTGGGAGGCGCGTGGCATTGCCTGTGTGCCATCTGAAATGTTTGTGGCTGTTGGAGTAACGCTGCTCTGATACGGGCGTGTTAGCTGGGGGGGGAGCTTAAGAATTTAACCTGAATCCGAGCACGTAGTTGAACTTCTGTGCTTCATCCTCAAGGCCATAGTTATGTTGCTTGGTTTTTGTTTGATTTTTTTTTTTTTTTTTTCCTGCTTCTGCACATGTGCTCAATGGCTGCATCTGTAGGGGCTTGCCTGGGTTTGGGGGTGCANAACCCTGGTCTCCTTGAACTCTCTGACTAGCTATTTTTGCTGGCTTTTAACATCACATATATAAAGGTATTTTAATAAGCTTTGTGGTTTTTTTTTTTTTTTTTCATTTTCAACATATTGATTTCTTTAGCTACCAGTTTTAAACTGCTGCTTTTTGCTGTTCTCATTGAACCTGTTTTCATCAACTCATGATCCAAAGCAGCAGCAGCAGCAAATTAGGTACCGGCTCAAGTAGATGCGAGGCTGTGGGTCCTCCAGCGTGCACAAGGCTGGTGTCACCCACCAGCGCCTTCCCTGCAGTCCCTACGTGCCCTGTGGGGATCTGGAAGGACCCCATCACTGTTGCCCTTGGCTGGCAAGTCCTGGGTCCCCTGGCACAGCCGTGGTGCCGCGTGGCCGCTGTGCACGCACTGGTGACCTCTCGGCAAGGAGGAAGCAGGCGTGCCCCGTCGGGAGGTTTCCCAAGGCCTTCTGCACCCCCGGCCACACTTTGTGCCTCTGTGTTTGCAGTTTGAGGCGTTGATACGGGTGTAATAACTAAAATCGGCGACTGATCTTAAGACGTTGTTTGCTCTCCTTTTTTCATCCCCTGCCTCCCATTTCACACTGTTCTATTACATTTAATTTGCTTTTTGTTTCTACCACCGTTTTTTCCTCTTTTGTACTGTTGTAGCTTGAATATCTCTGTGTAAAGCTGAGTATCTCTTTGTAACTTTGTAAAGTCAAAATCTGCCTGTTTTATGAGTGTTTATTTGATCTTGCTTGAAAGGAAATGATCCCGACTTGCTTATGCATTGACTTCCTCACCTGAAATTATGCAACTTGGTGTGAAATATTAATCTTTAAAATAAACTTAACAAAGGCAGTTGCATTAGGCTTTGTGTCTTAAAATAATTGCTCATTTTGCCTTTTTTTGTGCATGGATAAGTCTAAGACTAAAAGTTGTGAGTTCTGGGAGTCTTAAAGGTAAGTCATCTTTTGGAGCTCAGTAGCTTTGTGTGCTGCAATGTAGAATGTACCTCACTGTCTGTATCAGAAATTGTTGTAAACTATGATTATCATTTAAAAAAAAAAAAAGAAAGAAAAGCATTTCCTCATGTATTTTTCTTACCCATCTATAAATAGGTGCGTTCTATGGATGAACTGAATCATGATTTTCAAGCGCTTGCTCTGGAAGGACGGGCTATGGGAGAGGTAAGTGAAAGAAAGGAAAAAATTGTGTGTTTTGGGGGGAGGAGGAAAATAAATCAGAGTTTTTTTGAGGCTGCTGGTATGATTCTGAACTTGAAAGTTCTCCATTATGGCTGTGAAGCTTGTGTGTGTGTGCTTTAACCAAATAAAAACCTGTCAGGCTGGAATACGTCTTAGTAGGAGGAACAGCTAAGCCCTCCACCTGTTGTATCATCAAACAGTAAAATGGTGGTTGTAAAAGAACAGTTAGAAATCTGTCTTGTGACAAGCGTTACAATACTTGTAGCATGTTTATTTTGGGATCCAGTGATCTCAGACCCTGTAATATTGTGGGTTTTAGCTGTCTGTCATTGTCTGCTGCCCAGTTTCTACTCCTGGCCACCTTCTGGCTCTTGTCATAAAGCATGGGGCTGTGTTTAATGTTTAAAGTAGCTGGGCAACGTAATCAAGGGTTGCAGAAGTGATAAGTGCTTTGGACAGGTCAAAGGACCTGAGCAGGAGCTGTCAGATAATGGGTCCTCCAGTTCCAACTCCATAGCAGAACAGTAAGAGTTACCTTAATCTCACAAGCGCAGTAAGCAGGCAGCAGATCTGGGAAAGATGACCTTTGGTTTTTCTTGGAGAAGAGGTCTTCCATATTTAGGGTGACTTGGAAGAATAGCAAGTTACTTTAGTTGGCTGTTTTAGGTTCCTGAAAGTGGGATGTAAATGCTTCTTTTCCTTGCCTTGTTCCCTTTTCCTTTATAGCCAGTCCCTTCAGAGGTTTGTGGAAGAACAGAGATGAGAAAATCGTGTCATGTAGGAGGATATTAATGCGTGGCAGGTCTGCCTGTAGCTTGATACAGGTCTGTTGTTTTGGAGAGGCTTCCTTTCTGCGCTCCCGTCTGTCAAATTCAGACTAGTTTATTTTCTACACCTCTAGTGCATCCTATTTCTGTAACCTAGTTTACGAACCAGGTTAAAAAACGATCTGTAGAATCCAGAAATGATCGGTGTGGAGAAAACAGAAAACTAAGATTATTGAGTAGTGGGATTCATAAGAGGGTGCCCTCGGTGAAAGACCTCTGTGAATTCCTGTTGCTGGCAGCCTAGCTCCTCTGCTCTCCTTCCTTTCTTCTCCAGAAGATTGTAATGCTGAATTGCAGTTCAATGAGATGTTATTTGATAGGAAAATCTCTGTTTCTCTAGTTTGTATTAGCCTACATTGAAACTATTGACTAAGAGTAGATGAAAATGGTTTAGAAAGGAGAAAACATGCCATTAAAAATCCATCTAAAGCTGCTGAAAAACAGCTGATGTGCCTCCATATGAAACATGCCAGTGGATTGACAGGGCTGTGAATGTTCTGTGAAATTTTTTTTTAAACACCTCACTGGGGCAAGACATTTATTTTCAGATACAGAGCTTACAGGCTCTTTGAAAGCCTGGTAAGAGTGAGCATAGCACTTATTTTGTGCTTATTGTGGCATTAGGTCATGTCAGTTCAGACGCCTGTAGGCTTTGCTAAGTATGCTGGTTTCTACCAACTCTTCGTTTTAGCAAAGTGAATTTAGGGTGGTTTTGGGGGCTGGAGGTGGATGTGAGGTTTTCTGCACTGAATCTTCTAAATGATGACTCACTTTTTTCCTTTTTTTTTTTTCTCCTCTCCTTTCTTGTTACTATGATGTTGAGAGTTTTGGAGGTGGCATCCTTTTGTCATTGGGCTTTTCCACATACTGGCGTGTGCCTGTTTTTTCCAGGAGAGGTGACGTTTCACCTTTTCTTTGTCTAAGCTAAGACACCATTTCTTATTTCTCTCAGGTTTTTCTCTGTCAGTCACCACAGTTTCCTTTCTTTATCCATTGAATTCTCTCTGTATTTCCTGAGGTATTTTGACATACATCCAGCTGGCCAATTTAAGGAACTATGTAAACTGAGATCCCTGCTTCTGATTCTTACCTGCAGGAAGTGTTGATAATCCCATACTTTTGAGTTGATATTGAAAACCCTGGAGGAGAAAGATGGGGAAAAGAGTGTTTGTTTATACATTTGGGAAAACAAAGCATTTAGTATATCTTTTATCTTCCCGTTTTCTTGCTTCTTGGTAACCAATATCATCATAATTTCAGGGGTTTAAGGAGTTTCTGCTGCTGAAGACATCAGAGCTTTTTAAAAGGGCGCTGTCAAACAATTAAATGTCTTATCTGGATTTTGACAGCAGGACAGATAACTTTTGGTTTGTGATGAACAGATATCCTAATCTGGGGAAATTAAGAGTAGTTTAAAAAACCCACAGCTTTCATCTGCACTGTGCCGGTCTCCATCTCCAGAATCCCGCAGTGCAGTCTGTGCAAGTCGAAGTGCAATGCTTTCTGAAGTGCGAGACTGAAGAGAAGAGCTGTGGGGAACTTTCTTACCTTGTTCTAAAATGGAGAAGGTTTGGGTCTTTTATAGTGGACATGGTCAATAATGTTGAAAGTCATCTTCCGAAAGGGGCGTCTGATTTCCCCACTCAGACCAGAATGTGTGTCCATGCCTCTTGTGCTGTCTTCTGAGGTCTTTGATCACGCAGCAGTGATGCTTATCTGAAGCTTAACACAAGCTATGCAAGTTTTTTTTTGTTGTTTTTTTTTTTCTTTTCAGGCTTTCAAGACAGGGGAGCTGGATGTCTGCTTTTCTTCACTTAAATCCCTCTTATCTGGAGCTTAGCAATATTGAATATTCACAGAACCACTTTTTGGTGTAGTGGACAGTGCAGAGAGTCTGCGAGGTGGTATTTATCTCTGTCATCAGTGCATTACATGCATTTTGAACTGCGCAGCTTTCTTGGTTTGGTAGTTGGTTGTGCTGCGAGGTGAGCCTGCAGCTGGAGTAGGAGAGCAGCCGGGTGAGCAGCTGGCTGTAACTTAATGCAGCAGGGTGGGAAGAGCACGGGAACAGGAAGACACGGTGTAGCTGGCGGGTCCTTGACTTCAGAAATGCAAGGAGTTGGACCACAAACTTTGAAGTAGGAATATCTGGGGTAGCAGTGAATGTCCCCCTACTCTTGAAAAGAAAGGCTGGTGAGAGATACTGTCCATTTTCATCTGACAGGCTTTTTCTTACTGGGTTCTGGGCTGCTGTCCTCTCCAGGTTTTGGTGCCTGAGTGTAGGGTAGGTCTGACTTCAGCCAGACAGTGAAGTTGCTGCAAGCCCCGTGGTTCATTGCAGCACATCTGTTAAACGGCAAAGGCTGAGGTGGTATATGGTTCTCCATGTCAGTGTTTGTGTCCCTTCTGATGCAGCTGGGTAGGTCCTAGATAAGACCCTGCCTCTAGTGACCAGCGCTTTTTCTTAAGCAGAGTGGTTGTCACGTTGGGCCTAGGCTTCATTTATCTCGTTTAAAAACAAACAAAAACCCCACGCGACTCTGCTTTCACCACTAATGATGTCCTTACTCCCTTCTCATAAATTAATGATTCCATGGAGCTGGGCTGGAGAATATTGAAAGATGTGAATAATGTTTCTGTTCAGTTCTTTTAGTTCTCTAGTGCTAGCAGCATCGGAAATGGGAGGACTGAAGCTGTGTTGGTAGGCGTGCTGGTGCTGGCACGTCGGGATGGCTCGGTGCAGGGGCCGAGCAAGATCCCGCCAGGGCTGGCTGGACCGATGCTGGCAGCTCACGGCCGTGGGTTCAGTGACACGCAGTTAACAGCCTGTTGTCATGGCAAGATGGATTTTTTTTTCCTTGTTTTAACCTTCCCCACTGTTCCCAATCGTGACATCCCGCCTCTTTTTGATGTGCTGGCTCTTGTTCCATCAGACCCCTGCGAGCCGGTTGAGCTCTGAGCCGGCGGGAAGCTGCCTGTGCTTGGGATGGGGTAGCAGGAGCTGGCCTGGCAGCAGCGAGCCTTCAACCCAGTGGGGCTCCAGCTCGGATCGCTTCTTGCGCGCCCAGCCTGGCCATCTTGTTTGGTTTTCAGACAGCAATTTCTGAGGGTAGATCACATCTCGGTGCTTGTAAGCCTGCAGCGCTGCCCTTGCGTGCCCTGTGAATACACGCTCTGCCTGCTCGTACCTGTTGCTGCAGATCAACTGAGTTTTCCAACTGTGGGGGCACAGATGGCTGCTTTTATCGTAATGTTTGCCTTGTCTGAAGGGGATCGGTTTACTTAATTTGTCTTAATTCATAATCCCATCTCAGAGGGGTCTGTACACACAGGCTCAGTACTCCTTGGTTGTAGAATTGCTTTTGTTGATGTGTAAGTCGTCCCCCTTTCCTCTCCTCCCCCTCTGCTAAATTGAATATTGGCCTAAATCTGTAAGTCCGCTGTAAGAGGGCTTAGAAGGATTATTTTCGTACTAGATAGGGTCAATTTTAATAAATAATTAAAAAAAAACAGGGAACAAATAAACTAGTCTTCTAAGCTCTGCATTTTCTTTTTTTAATTTTCAACCCGAAGAACTGGATTATTTTTACTTAAATAAGTTTTCTTATTCTCAATTTCAACCAACAGCTTTCCCTGAGGAAAAATTCATCTTCTCGGCGGCCTGTTGTGTAATTCAGTACAAGATAATTACTACTTGCTAAACCTCTAGTTTGGGATGGAGCAGTACTTGACAGAGCAAGGACCCCCTTGCCATCTGTTAATACTGTCTCTTGGTTTATTTTTCCCCCCCAATATCTGTAAATACATCCAGAATCCACATGGAAATTAAACCTTAATATTCAGTTTCTTTCTGGTAATGTTACAGAGCTTTCAGTCTGAGATTTTATGCTTATATTCTAGGGGAAAAGATTAAACTACAGGGAACAGAATCATAGCTTGCTTGTTGTGCAGCGGGTATGAGATAAGTATTAGAATTTTTTTCTAATCCTTGTTTGTGATTCAGTGCAAAACTAAGGTGTTCAGGTGCAGTTCTGCAGGATCACATTGGTAAGCATCAAAACAGGTGCACTTAACCACTTAAGAAAGGAGTAGAGGGTAGGTGAAACAGCAAAGGACTAAATTAGTCTCAAGTCATCCTCTAGCTAGAGGAAAGGATCTTGCTATCACTTGTGGTAGCGAATCAGTTTCTATTTTCAAGAAAATAGAAATGTTTATTAAATAAGTGACCAAAATACAAATAAAAGCTTGCTCTGTGTATGATGCTTTGTAACACAGCTTGTTGCTGTGGCTCATTAACACATCTTCGTAGGAAGGGTCGTTCGTGTTCATTATCTGTCAGTTAGGTGTGTATGCCTAGTTTATGCAGCTGTATATAAAGTACGTATGTGAACATACTGGTTCATATCAGGGGATATCCCATTCCGCATGTCCTATGTGTGATTTAGGTATAATTGAAATTTGAAAGCGTTTTGTGAGAAAGTGCTTTGAGTTTTTGCGAGGTGAAAAATCTCGTTTTGTTGCCAGTGTTTATATTGCCTGGGAGTGCAGGTATCTCAAAACATTACAACCAAGGGTGGAGATTGAACTCTGTTACCTGCGACAGGCTTCCTCGGGAGAAGGAGCTGCTGAACCTTTAATCGTGTTTGCTTCAGGTTTTAGGATTGCTTTAAATATATTTTGCTTCAGCTGTACTGACCAGGCTGGGCTCCGTGTTGCCCTTTTTGTGCTGGTTTACAGATGCAGTTCCTCTTATGCTTGATTTTAGCTTCACTTTAAAGTTGCTTTTTATGTTAAAGCAGAAATAGATTTTGTAAGCTTAGAATTTGCTATTGCTTTCTTGAGTATACGAGGGAAATTTATTTACATTTTGGAAACTTGAGAGCTTATGGTAGGAGCTTAATTTTCCTGTAAACTAGGTGATGCTCTTGGATAAAAATAGAGATAAAAATACTCTATTCTGCTCAGCTCTTTCTGTCTCCTTTCTGCAAGTCCGTGCTCCTTCTCATCTTTTTATTTGAGGTTTGACTGCCAAGCAGATTTTGTCCTTCTACCCTGCAAGGTATTGTCAAAGGACTTGAAGTTTTAGTTGCAGCTGAAATCTTGTTTAATTGATCCATATTGCTTTCTTCTAAATTTCTTGAAACCAAGGAGGGAGAGTAGTTATTGGTGATGGGATGGCAGCGGCAGGAGTGAAAGAGCTGAAATACAGGAATGACAGAAGCTTAAAAAAGAAAAAAAAAAAAAAAGACACACGTGATGTGTTTATGTATATAAATGCTGGAAAACCCCGACTTGCCTGTTTGACCTCCTTAGTGTTACCCCGTGGTGCGGATGGAGGAACAGTCTGGGTGTTTGGTAACAAATCACCAGTGGATTTCTAAAAAGCAAGCCACTTGCTGGTATCTTGTGGTGTTTCTTCTGCTGGTTGCAGAGGAGGAGCAGCCAGGGAAGGCACTGTGTTTCCTGCTTAGTGGTTTGAGAGTTAAAATAACAAGCTGAGTCTTGTTCTTGCAGTGAAAAGAAGACGATAAAACCCAGAGGAGGCTTAGCACTTAGATTACAATGCTTTCTTGGTATTTTTTCTCCTTTTTGAGAGGTTTGGGTGGAAATGACTCGCTGCCAAAAAAGAGATTGAAAGTAGAATGGGATCTCTTGTAGAGAAAATAGGCAATTAAAAGGTCTTGCTTGGACGGACAGTGTGCAAGATGGGAGTTGGTGGGTGTGGATGGTGTGCCGTGTATTGAGGAGCGGGGGATAGCAAGTTTGGTGTTCGAGTATCGGAACTTTTTGGTACAGAAACCAGTGTTTTGTGCCAGTATTTGACTAGGGAAAGGACATTGTCCCCTTCCTTGTGCTAAAGGGAGACTTCTAGACGCTGCGTTTGTAATAAATGCTATGTAGCGTGGTGGGTGCAAGTCCTGTGTGTTCCTGGCACCAATATATATATATTTATATATTTAACCATTTCTCCTGCCATAGGGCCAGCCCAGGTAAGGGCACGTGTCCAGGTATGGTTAAGTGGCACATAATTTAAAGGACTTTGGAGTACGCTGTGTTGTGCTCAGACATAAAAGGTGAATGAGCTTATCTCATCCTTTCTTCCAAATCTGTATTCTGAAGCATTTTGCTTTTGAATTAGGAGACAGAAGGCCGTGACAGCAGCGTGAGTTGGAAGAGGAGGTTTAAGGTGAGGAAGTAGCTTAGACAAGTGTATACTTGCAGTCAAAGAAACTGCAGCGCCATTGAGCTACGTTCACCTGTAAATAGGTTTTTGTAGCGTGTGGCAGCAGACAGCGTGCCCTCTTGTTAGGGGCCGCGTGTGCAGACGTGCGCGGAGCTTCCAGCCTTGCAGGAGCACCTCGGCTCCTCCGGAGGCTGGGACGCGGTGACCCCTGCGCTGAGCTCCTGCTGCGCCAGCTGGGAGGAGCGCCGCTGGCGCGCGGCCTCCGAAAATGTGACCTCGTGGATGTTACAGCTCGAAATGTTGATTTTTAGCCCACGTGGGTGCAGATTGCTTTGTTTTACATTCCTGGGAGCTCGGGGAGCCGACACGCAGGTGGACGCGCGGATGTTTCGCCTCGGCCACGAGCTGCCCCCTGCGAGAGCCCTTGCTCGGGGCCGCCCGCAGCAGCGTGCCGTCGGTCCGAGGATCTGGGAGTTCCTGCGGCCGTAGGGCTTCACGGCGTGCGTGCAGCTTCAGCGCCTCTGCCCCGTGTTCTGCTCAGAGTGCACGTCTGTCCTCCATCTTGTGTCTGCGCAAGCTTTTTTCCTACCGCATCACGCTTACTTATTTATTTTTCCCCGTACTTGTTTGCCTTGGATTGATTTTCTTCTGAGCCGATCTCGGTGCAAAAGCAGCTCTACTCTTAGTAGGCAACAGCAACTTTGAGTGTTGTTTAGAGAACTGGATGGAATTGCTCTATGGTGGGGTTTTCTGAGGATTTGGAAGGATTCTACTTTTCATGTGCTGGTTAAAATAGGTGGTGTTTTCATTATAATACCTGGTTTGGGTGTAATCTTTCAGTTATCCAAACCTGTGAACCTCAGATTTAATCTCATACATACAGACCTGCTTCACGAGATGTTTCCGAATAAACAGATCTTCCTTAAGTAAAAAGTAAATAAATAGTGAGCACAACTTTGCTGAATGTCTTAACCCAGGGTGCTCTGAAAGCTGCGAGCTCTGAAGTCATTTACGCTCGCTTTGTCTTCATCCAGCACTTTATTTACTCTGTTATGCTGTGGCCCTAAATCTGCACGTCTGCTGATGGAGTGGAGAGTTATCAACACTTCCAATATAGAAGACGTTGACTAATCTAATGGTTCTTGTTTGCGCTGTGGTAATTTTGTACAGATGTGAGTACTTGTTCATCTTCCCGTTCCTTTAGTTTTATTCCAACTTCAGCCGGCAAGGCTCATTTATTTTGTTAATTTGCTATGAATGCGCTGTTGTTTGCTGTCTGAATTACATACATCTCAGCCAGCCTGAAGATTTCATTTGAAGGTTGTACACTTGACATCTAAGGCACTTAAGGAGGGCTTGAAATTCCTTTTGCCATATGTGGATGCCACCCGGCAGGTGTTTCCTCTGTGAAGCTGCTATTTCCAAAACGCATCCCCTAAATAGGGCACGTTGTTCCTTTAGCCATCTTCTGAACTTCAGTACAATCTCCCTTGGATTAATCCACGCCAAGGATGACTTTGCCTCGTTCCCAGTAAGCGCAGAACCTTTTTCCTCTCATCCAGTAGGAACAATGCGTGCGTGGCAGGTGTGGTGGCCCAGAACTGTTCGCTCTTATTAGTGTTTCCAAATAACCTTCATAGCATCGAGAGTCCTCAGCAGTCATCAAACAAGCGAGAAGTGAGAGCTCTTGGCACCTCTTGATGTATTTTGTCCCTGCCGGCGTTACAGCCTCGCTATTTGTGTGCAAGAATTTCTGCTGGACGTGCTGGGTGGTTTGAGAGGTACCCTCGCAGCTCAGGTGGAAGTCGTGATAATATTCTGATCAGAACAGTTTTTCTACTAATACTTCTCTTGCAAGTAGCTCTCGTGGTGAGAGGCTGGAGAATGTAAATTGTATGTGTGCGCTTACGTGTGTGTTGTTCATAAAGCATTTAAGAATGTAAGAGGATTGCCGAGATTGAATTACTGTCTCAGTTGTCGTATGGCTTCCACCCTAGGAGTATATAAATATTTTGATTATAAAGCATGTATCAGTTTGTGTTTAATGATTGACTCATGTTTAGAAGGGAGACGCTTATGGTTTATGTTTGCATTTTATACTTATTTTAATCATGCTTTGTTTTTTTTTAATTGCAGCAGCTGTTGCCGGGTAAAAAGTTTTGGGAATCTGATGATTCCAGCAAAGATGGACCAAAAGGGATATTTCTGGGAGATCAGTGGAGAGACAGTGCTTGGGGAACATCAGGTAGCTCAATTATTTACTTAATTTAGTTGGGGTTGAACACAGAAATATGCAATTCATCTGCTCAAAATTGCTGGCCAGTCTGGATGACACAGCTTTTAAGAAAAAAAAGTTAAAACATCTGTTTTACATAATAGAAAACATTAAAAACCCACATTGCTTTGTGATAGAGTTAAAAAGATATCCACAGTTATAAAAAGATTGTCTAATGTGAATATGTGTACCCTTATGTTTATCTGCTTAAAAATTGTAGATTGCAATTAAAACTTGAATTTAAACTTTCTGATGCATTTTCTGCCTTGGGATGGATAACTTTAAGTTTGAACAAACATGTTAGAGAACAAGATTAGTGGGGAAAAAAAACAATTTTTAAATACTTAACTAACCAAAACCCAACAACATAAATTTTAAAATAAATAAATAAAGCAATGTTTTGAATTAGTTGTGTTGAAGTTTATCTGCCAAGAATTTTGTTCTTGGATCAGAGACTGTCCCATATTTTGAACTTAAGGGGAAAGTGTTCAGGTTGTTTTAGTTAAATGGCAAAAAATCACATGCATGTGCTGAATTTGAAATGCTAACCTTTTACTCTTTATTTTCTGTGCTTTCTGTATGTACTGAATACGCTCCTTAGACACTGCTGAGCATCCTGTGCAGTTTCCAAACAACTGTGCAGAACTACAGCTCCAGGGGAGGGCAACTTTACTGTTGTTTTTCTTTTTTTAGTTGTTGTTTTTTTTGTTTTGCCTGCCAAAAATATCCTTATTGGAGCAAAGGCACCGGGACAGAAAGGTTGTTCTAGAGTAAACCATGTGATAAGGGCATTTTTATTATTTAATTCTCAAAATGGCTGTGAAAAAGGGATGTAGCTTCTCCAAATCTTCTCGGCTGAACCTTGAGTGCTGGGGAGATTTTGGGGAGCTGCTGCCTCCAGCTGTCTGACTTGCCTGCGGGCAGTGGGTCTCCGCAGCAGCACGTGCACCCAGTCCTCAACAGCAGTTTGTGCTGACTGTGCTGCTATAAACCGAAGGTGAGGGTGGATTAAAGGGCTGAGCCAGACTCTGAACAGCAGTAGCTGAGGATGAGACTTTCTCCTTTGCCTCTGTTGTTGGGCTGGCTGCATCCACTAGACAAGCAGGGTAGACATGGGGGAGGTAACCTCCTACGCTGGCTGATCACAAATCTCCATGAGTCAAAGCCCGTAGTCTCATCTCTTCCTTTGTTTATTCTCAATTAATCCTGTGCACCTTGCAGCCTTTATTCCTGAGCCATGACCTGCACTGCTGTCTGTGAGTCAGGGAAGTCAGTTTCCCCTTTTGCTCATGTGAAATGAGGAGAACAGCCCCAATCTGGCAGTGACCTTGAGCATCTGCTCAGAGGGCGAGGAGCACAGTTTGGAGGTGGGGTGTGGAAGTGTCCTTGGCCACAAGTCTGGTTTGTTCCATGAACAGTGGAACTGATGAAGCCTGGTTTTCTGTAACATACCTTCTGCTCCATCCCTTTTCCCTTCTGTCTGTGTCCACCATATGCACTGCAGTCATCCCACGTGGCTTTGGTTCTTCACTACTTCAGCTTGCAGTAGTTTGAGAGCGTTTAAAGCCAGCCACCAAAAGAAGCGGTCCTGTCTGATGCAGGCCACTCCTTTCTTCTTCTCCTCATGGTATAAGTAGTTAGGCAGCAGTGCGAGGAAATCTGCTGGGGAATTGATCTGGGTTAAAACTAGCTTCTGTTTTCTTTGGTAGCTTTATCCCAGAGAAGTCTCCCCAGTCCACTTTACTTTGTGGTCACATAGATGCTTGAGGGAGAAGGCAGGAAGTGTAGCTAGGAGCAATGATGGAATGGAATTTCTTCTCTTGATGGCTTCTGCCTTACAAGGAAATGACAGTATCAATGTCATTCCGTGTCCCTTGCACCATCCCCTGGCAACTATTATATCTTCTGCCTGTAATTTTTGACTTGCTGACTGTTACCAGTCTGAACACGCAGGAGCTGAGTACGTCTTCCCTTCCCTCATTGGGATGGAGGTCACCTTCCCTGCCCAGCCAGCAGTTTTTGCAGAGCTTGTTAGGACTTGGAGACATCTATCCTTAGTCAGCTCCGGTTGGATCGCAAACCCTCAGACTGCAGCGGAATGAAGGGATGGGGCTGGAGCAGGAGGACAGGGGATGAGGAAGAAGAAGCGAAGTTCTCACAAACTTTTTCTTGAGGAAATAATAGCTGAGAGAAACTGATCATGAGTTATGAATCTGTTAGCTCATATGACCAAGAAAACAAACGTAGGCTGGTGTAACCATAGGATGATATTTTAAATGACAGTTACAGTTAAACCAGAGACTGGTTGATTGTTTTCCACTGTATTAATACAAGACTTTTATTAAAAGTAAATACTAGAACTTTGTTTTTTAATTGCAGCCTTTACTTAGAGACATAAATTTCTGAAATTTTGTGATTTTAGAGTTTGAATGCAGTTGTCACTTGTAGCTTTACAGGTATTACTAGTATTTCATGAATGAGAGAGCCATCCTTCTTTTTCCAGTGGACATCATCAGAGTCAAAAAGCTGGCACTTCTTAGTACAATTAAGACACTAGAGAGTACGTATTTAATGACTTGCCTCCTTTGAATAGTTGGATCTACTTATAAGAATTGCACATGTTTTTGTTCCAGATCACTCTGTTTCCCAACCAATTATGGTTCAGAGAAGACCTGGTCAGGGCTTTCATGTGAATAGTGAAGTCAACTCAGTGCTTTCACCACGGTCAGAGAGTGGAGGACTTGGAGTTAGCATGGTGGAGTATGTGTTGAGCTCATCTCCTGGAGATTCCTGCCTAAGGAAAGGAGGATTTGTAAGTGTGCCTGATTCTGAAATTTGAGTTCCCATTATGTTGTTTTCTCCATTTGCTGCTTGGTTTGTTTGTTTGTTAATCCATTCCTAGGGGCAGATGTTTCTTCTCTCTTTTATTTGCTCTAATAGTTGAGCTGTCTCTGTTAAAATGGGCAGGCTAGCAGTTTAGCTGCTCGTGACTGAGGGGATGCAGCGTGGGAGATGGGCGTAAAGGACGTGAGGGTTGCTGACATTCCCTGCTTCTGAGGATAAGCGTACCTGCAGTAACGCCATCTAAACCTGTTGGTGGGAAAGCATGCAAATGGACCTGTAGCTAAGTGTGGTTCTTGAATGAGCGTGTGGCTGCTTTGTTGCTGGCTAAGAACAAAAAGCTCCATGTAACGATGCTAGAAACGTAACATAGCTACAAAAGCCGCTTCAGTTTGGGAACACTTTCAAGGGCATATCGTTTCCTGGGGAGAAATGGCATTAGTCGCTGTGCTTGGTGGGGTGGGGAGGAGAGCGCAGTCGCTGCTGCCTTGAATCTAAGGATGTGCAAGAGAGGCATAATCGAGTCCCGTCCCCGTAGTGGGGGAAAAAGAGCGGCGTGGAAAAAGAGCTGCATCTCGGCTCTGCCTCGTCAGCTGAGTGCGGGATCAGCCAGTGTCGAACAACGTGAAAGCGGAGTGGGTTTGTTACTCTTAGAAGACTGCTGTGCTCGTCTCTTCAGGGAGCCCATTTGTGGCCTCCGTCATCCATCCTCTTATTTTTGACCCTCATTAGTGGGCACCCGAGAACTTTCTTGAACCCTGACCCTGAGAAAGATGATTTTGGGAGGAAAAAAAAAAAAACCAACAGTTAGTGGAAGGTGCCAATTTATCATCCAGAACTGGGGTTAGAGAGGTGTCTGTTCTGCAGCAATGGTGGTCAGGATATCAGTTCTGAAACAAAGGGTCTCGTTTGTAAATATCCCATTGTGTGGGTGAGAAAAGGGCTCCACATCTGCATTTATAATTGGCATTTCCAATTCTGCTCTCTCATATTAGTGAAGAACGATTGGCTTTTATTGGAGAAGAAACATAGAAACATCAGAATATGATTGCTTTAAAATGATCTTTTTTTGAAATATGGAACCCCCCAAAACAAACAAACAAAAAACAGAATGGAAAAACAATTTGGTTGATACAGCGTTCAAATGCCCTGTTACGTGTGGAGTATTTTTCCCTCAGTTGAAGTGGAAGAGAGGGTTCCAATGTCTGTCTTTTGACAGCTCCAAAGCTATCTATGATAAATATGTTTATATGCCCCTTGCTGGTTTTTATCATAAATTATGTTGTTTTTCCTCTCCCTTTTGTTGTTCAAAACTCTGCCCCTGGCATAGACACCCTTTATTCTTCTCCCAAGTGAAATAAAATGCAGACATTAGGGGTGGGAATGCTGCAGATGTCATGCCACTTACAAAATGCTCAACAGAAATTTAATCCTTTTTTTTTCTTTTTTTCCCCCCAAAAAAGCATTTTAGGTTTATATAATCGAGTTAGTGATTGACTCGAGTGCTCTTATGAGCTGCACCTTGGGATTCCCTGTACAAATCACAGTAATGCCCAACAAAAATGAGGCAGCTGCATGGCGGGCCTGTTCTGCTCGAGTACGTGCACTTGCAGTCAGTTACTGCATCTCTGGCGTGGAGACGTTAACTTCTGGAGAGGCTCTAATTCAGTTTATACACCTTCGTACATGCTGTTGTATTTAAAAGCTCCTGAGTTAATTTGAAATGTACCTAAGTCCTGTTTAAAAAGAGGATTTGGATAAGTATTCTTTAAAATTAAT
Source organism: Anseranas semipalmata (assembly GCA_013399115.1). Classification (NCBI taxonomy): domain Eukaryota; kingdom Metazoa; phylum Chordata; class Aves; order Anseriformes; family Anseranatidae; genus Anseranas; species Anseranas semipalmata. The sequence continues at coordinate 42,995 of VXAA01004693.1, read as the reverse complement.
TTGGGGTGGGATTTTTTAGAGCTGATAGAGTTGGACCCTGAATTATTGAATGAAAGAAACTGAACAGGTAGACAAAACCTCTTTTGGAAGGGAATGAGAACTAATTCCCTTGTTTCTTTGATTATGATTTATTATTTTGCTCTTTTTATGTTTTTATTTGTAAGAACTACTGTTCAAAAGTGACTTACTTTATTGTGACATGTTTCTTTGATTTGTTAACATCTTGGAATGAAAGCAAAATTGATCTGAAACCGAAGCTTATTAAAATAATGTCTCTTTTGCCTAGGGGCCAAGGGATGCAGAGAACGATGAGAATGACAAAGGGGACAAGAAAAATAAGGGCACATTTGATGGCGATAAATTAGGAGATCTGAAGGAGGAGGGGGATGTGATGGATAAAACAAATGGCTTGCCTGTGCAGAATGGAATCGACACAGATGTCAAAGACTTCAGGTATGTGCACCGTCAGTTAATAACTAGTCAGCGTCACACTTTTTTGAAAGATCTTTCATGCTGTGAGAACAGTAGTGAAAAGCCTTCGTTGGCTCATTGAAACAGTGTCATAAGGATGCTGCTATGTGCACGGGGAAGCGCTTGTGAGAAAGTGGAGGATAACTGATGGTCTGTGCAGGCCGAATTCTGTATTGTGTGAAAATGAAACAAGATCACATGTAGTTTTAGCTACTTTGCATGGGATTCTTCTGGAAATACCTACTGAAGGTGTTGACCCTGCCTATAGACTGGTCTAAACTATAGTTGAGTTCTTACACTTGTTCCTTGTAGCTCTCGAGATTAAGGCCTTGTGAAATCTGAGCTATTGATAAAATCAAAGAATGCATTTCTGTTTCTTGCTAGCTTACCTGCTTGCTGAGCCTTGTATTGACATGTAGGAAAACTGTAAAAGGAAAACAAATGTGCTGCAAGATGTATACTGCTGGCCTTTGAATTGAGATGAACCATTTCTCACTTCACCCCAGTGCTTATGTTAGGTAAATAGGAAACCACAGCAGCTATTTCAGAAAGGTTTCAAGTGAGATACAGTATCAGAGCTTTACATTGTTAATAGTTACCAAATAGCTTTATGAAAAATAACATTGCCATTTCTGAAATCCTGTCTTGTTATGGCTCTTTTTTCACTTGAAGAGAAAAAAGAAAATGAATATTTGTACACTTCTACTGTAGTAGATCTTTGAGGTGGAGAGGGTTGGGGGATTTTGTGTGTGTGTGTGTTTTTTTTCTTCCTCTAAATACACAGATTGTTCTGTAGAATTCATAAAAGGAGGGTCTGGAATAGCTCCCTACATTTTTTTTTTTAAATTTCTTTCCTTTTGTAACATCATCTACAAGTATCTCTGGTGAGTAGTAGTGTGTTGTTGTGAGTTGATGCTGTGTGACAGCATGAAATGGGTGTGCTTAGTGACGGGTATCTTTTCTCTCTGTGCAGCCGTACACCTGGTAATTGCCAGAACTCTGCTAGTGAAGTAGATCTTCTGGGGCCAAACCAGAACGGATCTGAGGGCTTAGCCCAGCTGGCAAGTACTAATGGTGCCAAGCCGGTGGAAGATTTCTCCAACATAGAGTCCCAGAGTGTTCCTCTGGATCCCATGGAGCACGTTGGCATGGAGCCTCTTCAGTTTGATTATTCTGGCACTCAAGTACCTGTGGACTCGGCCGCAGCCACCGTGGGGCTCTTCGATTACAATTCCCAACAGCAGGTAAAGCATTGGCACAGGGCTCCTGTGCCCGAGCCGTCGTGGGGTGAGCGTGAGCTCAGACTCTCACCTCTGGGGTGGGATGGGGGAAGACTTTCATCATTTATGTGCCATACATCTGTCTATAGAGTGCTGCGTGTATCCTCCTGGTCAGCTTGATGCAGGAGATCTGCTTATATGGCAATCTGATCAGCAGTCTTAAGGGCCTGTAATGAGCTGTTACACACGGAAAAATGCTGTTGGTTGACCATTTCTAGCTTTTGAGTAAGTTTGCCTCGGAGAAAAGCTTTTAATTAATAAAACATGCTAAGCAGCAAAACCCTTGAGTCCTTAAAGAGACTTGGAGGCCAAACCAGTGTTCGGCCTGGGGGCTGCAGCCCTGCTTTGGGGTCTCGGCAGTGCTGGAGGAGGCTGAAGGAACGATGAATCTGAACCGGCTCGCTCTTAGTTGAACGTGGCTTAAAACCTGGGGTCAGAGTCCAATACTACAGAACTTTATCTCAGCCCAGTGGGTTTGTTTGACCTTTTCTCCCACAATAGCAGCCCAAACTACTCAGCCTGGACAAGCAAAGCAAGTCATTGCGTTGCTGTTTGGCCTCTCTTGAATGCTGGGCCTGGATCCAGCGATCGACTCGTAATCTACTCCTGTTCCTGCTCGTTTGGGTAACGATTGTAAATGTTTATGGCTTTCCTTTCGTAAGTGTAATATCCTTCAAAGAAGAATGAAATCCTTTGTTGTAGCTTATTGCAGGAGTGTATTACTAGCCCTGGGTTTCCTGAAATATCTGATCTTTTTTGGCAAAATAGCCTGATTGACACTGTGTGTTGAGGAAAGGCTGCTGCCAGGCTTATACTAAAGGCCCGCCTTCAGAGAGTTATCATAGTCTTAAGGGCAGTGTAAATAACTGTTAGAGTTTAGTTGGCTGTTCTGTTATGTAGCATGCTGGGGAGGTTAATGGAGGAAATTTTTTTTAATGATTAAGCTAAATAGCTGCTGTATACTTCAGAAAGGAGGAAAAAAAGCAAGCTGTTTTCAAGTCTTTGTCTTACTCTGGTGTAGGACCTTGAATGCAAAACTTTATTTTGCTTTTTTTAAACATTGAAACTTGTGTTTTGCTTTTTTTTAAGCAGCTTGTTGACTGATTTTTAAAGAACCATTAGGTATAGGAAAATAACTGCAGAGATGTGAAGCCTGTAATTTGTATTTTGTCTGGCAGTGTTTTCTATTTAAAGCTCATTTACAAGTTAAGTTTTTTTTCCCAGCCTTTAAAAAATAGGACTTAAAAACAAAACAAACAAACAAAACCTCTTGAAGCAAAGTGTATCTGGAAAGCATGTTTACCAAAGTGGAATTCTTTCTGGGTTCAGGCTCTGGATGGCCCTGTAGACATGCCTGTTTTTTCTCTGTACAAAGCGGGTAGGTAATATCTATGTAGAGCTGATGTAATCTCCACGTAAGCACGCTTAAAGCTTTTTCCTGGGCTGCCTGTGAAGCCGTGGTTCTCTGTCATTTCTCTGAACTGCAGCTTGGTGGGAGAGCAGGGTGTCCTGGCGCTCTGAGCGCGGCTGCGTGCCCGCCGCATCGGTCCGGCACGCTCAGCGCTGGGTGATGCTGAGGATAAGCAGGGCAGGCTGCTTAATGCAGACTGACTTTAACATTTCAGCTTGGTTGCAATAGCTACTCATACCTACGGTAAATGCAAATGGCAGGTTTTTGTAAGTATAAGTGCTGTATTAAAGATAGGAAATCACTCTTTTTTTTTTCACTGCCACACGTGACCTCTCAATGCACACTGGTGTAAATGCAGCGTACCTTGGCTCAAAGAGTAGGACCCACTTTCTTAATATGTTATATCCATCAGACTGTTTCTTAGTATTTGCTGTCTGCCACTTACAGCTTGTATGAAAGAAATCTGTCTTTTGAAAGTACAGGTTTTTTCCATTCACTTGTCAGAAGGAAATATATCCCGAATATCCTGAACAAAAAGATCTCTTCTTTAATAGCATCTTTCTTGGCCCATCGGGAAGCATCATATACTTTGAAGGGATTACAAGCAAGTACAGCTAAAAGCAATATTAAGAAGGGAAGGTCTTAATCACATGTAATCTGATTAGAGATGTCAGATGTTTATATTGCAGAAGAAACTGGATTACAGAAATCTAATTGTACAGTGTTTCCATAACTGTGGAACACAGCCCGGGATGTTCTGGTTTCTTGGAATCCCCTCTGTGAACTCCCCCCCACGTTGCTAGTGATGCTTGGTTGTATACCTGGGTGCAAGAGAGAAAATAGCCTCGCTTTTTGAAACGTCGAGTGAAGCTGCTGAGCTGCTCCAGAACTACGCCACTTGTTTGTAGGTTTTCACTGGATGTCATTTGTAACAGGCTAAAATGCTCTGTGCATGGATCTGTTTAACTTTAGCCTCACTTTGTGAATTCCAGTTAATAGTTCCTTAAAGAGTGTTCTTCTCTTTGTTTCCCCACTTAGTGGACATACCTAATACACAGTAAGTTTCTGAGTAAGATGACAGAAGCTTTTATTGCAGTTTCACCTTTGGTCTTCAGTGATTTTTGGAATATAGGTCTTTGCCGTTAGCGGATGGAGTCAGTGCATTGAGGCCTTAATAATAATAACACTTCCATTAAATACGTAGGGTTGATGATTCCCAGAGCTCGTGTGGTGTAGGGGCTTATCTGGCTGAGCACAGCCTGAAATTCTGGCTCCGCTCGCCTGTATATGTTACAGGCGGTACAAAACCCCCAGCTGCAGAAAGTTCTAGCTGCTCACCCAGCTTCTGCCGGGTAAGTCGAATCTTGGTTTGTAGGCTTAGAGAAACTGCATTTTAAAGCAGCCGGAGGGAGAGGTCACCAAGTCACACTGCCCGAGCCCGGGGCTCAGGTATCAACATTTACCTGCCCTGCCTTTGAAAAGGAAACTCTGTAAGGATTTGAGAGGTTTTCTGCAGACAGAAGGGATCCAGCCCTTCCTCCTGCGTGCAGCGCGGTGTAAATGGCCAAATGTTTGCATGTGGTTTTAAAGAAGCTCAAGAATATGGTCTGGGAAAGTAGTCATAACGAAGTTGCAGCTAAATCGTTAGTTTTCTTGTGAGTTTAGGATGCGGACATAAATATTCTTGCTCATTTTTTTTTCTTAGGCAGATGAAAGGCCCCTGCCCTGCCACTCTGTGCCATATTCTTCCCTCCTGTTACACCAGCTGTAAGTGTAGGTGAGGGAGCATCTTTTCAGTCTTCCTCCCTGAGTGTTCAGGTGAACTCCAGGGGCTGTTGACAGCAGCCATTTGTTGGGTTGTGTGCCTTCATTTCTGCAACAGAAAAATGCACAAAGCTTGTGTGGGTACCTGCGTGTCTGGAAGTCATGTTTAGCAGTAATCAGCTGTGGGCACAAGGGGGAGAGAGGGCAAGCAGACAATAATAATAATAATGATAATAATAAACAGCAGCAGGTGAAACATTCATGCTTTGAGTGGCTTTCTTTGTTACTACTACCGACTTAAAAATGAATCATTATTATGCATTTGGGAGGTGCAGAAAGGATTGCACGTGTAAACTGAGCAAAAGAACAAGTATTTCCAGAGGAGATAAGTGCTTTTTGCCCTTAGGACCAGCGACTAGTTATCTAGCCATTTCCTCCACTATCCACCTTGACAGAATACAGCTCAGCATGGTGGAAAAGCTGATCACGGGGATGCAAGAGTGTGAAAAATCAAAAGTTTTGGTGAAGTGTTTGCAGCTGAAGAAAGCTAGAATATTTGATCACTGAATTCAATCCAAAAGTAGACCATAAAAACAAGCATGGCTGTTCTAGATGTATCTAGAACAACGAAGCAGTTTGTCTTTCTTGTTTTGTTTTTAAACTCTTCTATCTGTTGATTCTGATCTGAGCAACATGCTGCTGAAGACCCCTACAGAGCCAGTATCCTTCATTCCATTTTCTGTAGGTCATGCTGTCCATGATGTGCTTGCTTTATTTAACTAAGAGATGTCAGTCAGTATTTGATCCAGCTGCTAATGACAGATGACAGTGAAGATTATACCCCTTGTGAGCACTCAACTTTGTGTAAGCATAAAGTATTGCTGAATGATGTTTAATTAATAATAAAAAAAGGCAGTGGGAATGTATTCTGAGTAAAGACTGCTAGGAATGTTTTATGGCCATCCTGATGTTAGGCCCAGGGAGGTGATAAAAGAACTGTGGGTTTGCTGTGTTTTTCCATAAGCAGCATTATGGCACTCTTTGGACATGCAGAGGGGCCCTGGCATCTTCAGGGGTAAGCAGCCTTTGGGGGAAGCAGTTGTGACTAGGTTGTGATCCCCCAGGTATTGAATTTCCAGATCTTAAATCTAATACTGATCTCTAGCATGTTGTTTCTCCTTCTGAACCTGTAAAAAAGAGAAGAAAATAGATGTAGGTTATCACCTTTTTTCATATTTTCTATTTAAAAAGCACAGTTGCTTATCCTCTTCTTAGGAAAACCAAGTCCAGTTTTCGCCTATAAAAACCCCTTGCTTTCTGAATGATTCCGTGCTTCTCAATGGTTGCAAGTTTCTGCCAGAAATTTGGGCAGAATTATTGCTGCTTTTGACAGCTGAAGCTTGGTTGTCTTGTTTGAGACCTGAAAGGAGGGCAGAGATAATAGGTGTGAAAACTGTATAGCATTTAGGCCCTTTTTTTTTTTCCAAGTGATTAGAGAGAGGAAACACTTATCACAGCAGTTCACGAAGTCATTCACACTCAGAAATGATCACTTTTGGAAGTAAATGGGTATGAACGTTGCTTCTGGATATTTTCAGAGTGGCTGTTGGCATGTATTATAAATGTTTTAACTGGAGATGAAGAGCGGTCTGCTAATATACTGATTCAGGGAGTGTTTCATTTCCATAGAGACATCTGGTCAGGCACAGGAGGCTGGGGAAGTAAGTTCAGTAAGAGTCTGGATGGATGAAAAAAATCAAGTAAAAATACATTTTCTTTTAAAGACTTACGTATTCCTTTTGTATTGAGAGTGACTGCTCTCAGTAACGCTGCACATCGCTCCTAAAGATTGGAGTGAACAGTAACTTGGCAAACTTGTCTGTGCTTTGGATGACTTAACCAAAAAGTCCCAGGGTCTGCTTTCTGTCTGTGGTCACAGAGGAATTCACGCTCCTTGCCTGGATTTACGTAGGTGATGCTGGGGCCTGAAGGCCAGAAGGTAAAGAAAAAGCATTTTGTCCCACCACTGGTGATCCACAGGCTGTGGTTAGGAGCGTGTGTGTGCTTGAGCAGCAGCTGGGACAACAAGGCTTTCGGGCATTGTGCAGAGAATAGCAGAGAAAACCCTGGCTAGAAATATTTTCTTTTTAGGTGGATTATCACAGGCAATTGGTTTCAAAGATATTTTTTTCATTTCCTTTTGAGATGTTTCCTGTTAAAGAGGAGTGTCTGTAGTTGTGAAAATAAATCTAGTGTAAACGAATCACTTTAAAGGGAAGCAAGAGAATGCTTTTTGTGCATGAGTAAAGGACCGTATTTGTTCTTTTGTCCCTTCAGTTGTTCCAAAGACCGAATGCACTTGCTGTTCAACAACTAACAGCAGCCCAGCAGCAGCAGTATGCATTGGCAGCTGCCCACCAGCCTCACATAGGTAAGTCTAGCACTTAATATGTTACCTTTTACTAGATGTCTGTTAGTCCTCAGAGTATCCTGGGGAAAATGACAGGGAAAAAGATCTGGTAGGTCTTAGAGAATCCTAAATATGTTTTTGTAACTGGTAAGTACTTGACATACAAGCAGAAGAACATTGTTTGAAGATTTACTTGAAAAATTCTGGAGATATCTCTTGTACACTTTAAAAGCTCTAGAGCATTCGTGTCTGGAAGGAATGACACTCTTGCTGAGAGTGCTGTTCAGTAATGAGAAAGTTTTGAAGTACTTGCTTGGAGTCAGACATGAATTGGGGTAAGCGGCACAGTGAAGTGAGGGAAAAATGCGCAGCCCAGTGTATGCATGGATGTGCTTCCTGTGGTTCAGCTTTAAAATTCATATTTAAGTTATCACAGGGTAGAATGTTAGGCTGCCTGGGGTCTGACTTAACTTAAAGCTGTAATTTATACAAACACATGATCCATATTATTAAAACAGTATGGATTGACTGGGAAGAAAGCACTTAATCCTGCGCAGAGAAAACCAGGAGAACTATGGAAAGGCTACTCGTGGACGATTAGAGTTAAAATATCTCAGGGTCGAATGTTTTTAGCACAATAGGCAAATTAAGCAGTAGTTCTTGGTACCCCAAAGCCCAGTACAAACGTGTTGGGGCTCTCAGCTCTGTGCAAAGCAGTTATGTGCTTTTTGGAGTTCAGGGATAGACCCGAATTAAAATTCTTTGGCTTTTTAACTTACTCTCCCTCACCTTCACCTCACCTCCATGCTCCCCTCCCACCCACCGGTAATTTTTCTAATGATTAAACTGTTTCCTTGCGGAGGAAGGTAATGGCTATAGTTGCTGAGAGCAGGCACTATCACTGCCCTGATGTTGTCCATACATTCCTGAGCTCCTTCCAAACTAATAAATTGAAGTACTGGTATTGTGGAGTTGGCACGGAACTCGGAAAGTAGGGTGAATTGGTTTTTGATTAACTTGCCGCTCAGGGTAAGCAATTAGATAATGTTAATATCTAGCTGGTGTTAATAGTCACTTAAACAGTGAGGGTTTATCTGCACTGCAGAGACACCTGAGCAGGTAGGGGTATTGTATATAGGCTGTTTCCCCACTTCAGCCTTCTATATGGGGCACTGCATTGTTGGAATTAGTTGTGTTTTTTTTTTAATGTAAATTATATCCTCTGTAGATTGTTGTAATAAGGCTCTAGGAAACGCACCGACTGCTCACTGCCTATAGAGAACAACCTATAAAAGCCTGAAAATACTAAAGCAACGTGGGCATTTGTTCCACACTGTTCAGTCAGTCAATCTGTCAGCCAGCTAGCCAGAGGTGTTTTGGTAGGGCTTCAGTTCTAGTCAAGTTTGTTTTTACTGACAGGTATGTTTTCAGCAGGTTTAGCTCCTGCTGCCTTTGTCCCCAACCCATACATCATCAGCGCCGCTCCGCCAGGAACAGATCCGTACGCAGCCGGACTCGCAGCAGCTGCAACATTAGGTGAGGTGCTTCCAGTCGTCTGTGCATTCCTTATCATGTTCTGTACCAAAACTGCTCTCGAGTCTGTGTTGATTGTGGCAATAAATTATTAGTGCGCTGTAATTTCTGCAGAGAGTTAATTGTGCATCATTGTGGAGCTGAAGCGGAATTTGTCTTGGAAACCCTATTTTCTGTAGATAAAATGTGATAATTCTTGTATAACACTTGCTATGGGCTCTCTTTCTGTTGAGGATAAACAAGCAGAACAAATCTGAAATGAAGCACTTGCAGAGATAAATGTTGTTACATGTTTGGGATGTTTTGGTAACTGACAGTAGTGAAAGATACCTTTGTAAATACACTTTTTAAATGCTATAAAGATGGAGGATGTGTTTTCCTGCCAGGCATAATGTATCTTGTTGCTGCTTAGCTTGATTTACTGTAGTGTATCCTGCAAATGATATCTTTTCCCGTTGCTAGATGTCTCTTAAAAATTTATGCTGTTTAGATTCTGTAGGTAAAAACATCCCATATCTGCTGTGAGGCTTACACAACGAATGTGTAGTTTTCCAGATGGCAGGCAAAGATGGTGGTTCTTGTCTTCGTGCAAGATCTTTCTCCCAAACGTTCATGTATCAGTTTCCAAATTCTTTCCAACTGTCATAGCCAAAATTGTTGTATCTTGAGATGACAGCTCGGTAAAACAGCTTATCAGACGGTGTGAAGAACACATTGCACATTGAACTTTTACTGCGTATGCCATAAAGTTCTGGCCTAAGCAGTGAGGACAAAAGAAGAATGTACTTTCAGAAGAATATTTTTATAACCATGCTTCACTTTTCTTGAGCCACCTGGAGTGGAAGCCTTCTACATTTTAAATAGGAACTGCTTAGTTCATAGTAGTGGTTATTTTTTAGTGGAGGCAGCACATTATTGCCACATTCCACATATATGTTGCTTGTATGCTCATTGCAAATCTCTTCTGCTGCTAGATAGCTTGTACCACATGGAAACCGTGAAACCTTGGCTGTACATGAACACAGTGCTCTGTACAACAACGTTGTAGGTTTGGGATGCGACTTCTTGTAGGTTTAACAGCCGTTATGTAAGTGCTGCTTTACTTCTGAGCTTTGGGGCCAGTATCAGGTCAAGCTCTGAAATGGGATTTTAGCAACTGCTGCTAGCTTGTATGGCATTTTTTAATAGATCATAGGGAAGTATGTAAAGAATCAAGTTTGTAATTCGAAAGTGTGAGCTTTGGACTTCTTGGCTGTTGTGCATTTTGTATGCTGATTGCCTAATAACAGTGAAAGATAAGTGTAGGTAACAACATGTGGGCAAACAGATGATTCTGTGATTAAATGGAGGAAAGCCAAGAGCTAGAGTACAAAGATATTTCTAATAGTCCAGGAGTCAATAAATTATCACGTGATGAAGAAAGTGAATGAATGACCTGAACTTATTGTGGAAAATGTAGGTGTCTGTGGTCATGTCTTGGTGGGGAAGAGGGTGCTAGAACAATATTGGGTCCAGTTACAATCAGAAGAGTGCTTTGGTGCACTTTGTAAATAAGTATTATAAAAAGAGGATTCTGGCTGGCCTTTGTGTCACCTTCATGTGCCTAAAGCAAGTGCTCATTCTTAAGTAATACACTTAAATTTAGCGGAGCACGAGGTCAGTGTCTTGTTTTCATAGAAAGACCACATGTAGCTGCTGCAGGATTTCTAGGAAATGGCAAGTGTGTTCTCAGCTTCCCCCCGTTTCGCAGCAGTGTTGAAGCTGCAACCGCCTGAATCTCTGATTGAGACCTTATAAATTTGAACCTTATAAATTGACCTTATAAATTGAATACACCCCCAGGAGATCTAAAGCTTCCCCAAAATTGGCATGAGAGTCTCTACTTGAATAATTTTTAAGCTTTATGACTCTTGAAAACAAAGCGAACGAGTGCGTAATGCACTGCAGTGTGCTTACAGTATTACACCACTGAGAAATGCGAGTTACCTATCTGTCTTGTTGGGCTTTGGACTCTGCTAAAAACGGCAATGCAACAAACTTCGCTTCTGGGTGATGTTTGTTTTAGCGAAGGCACCTTTTCTGTCTAGACTCAGAGCAATGTTGAAAGCCTTTTCTCTAATAAGAATGAGTGATGCACTGCAGGGGTGTGGAACTGTTTGGCTGTTTAGAGTTACAAGTCTATCGACAGAAGGCCTTCCTGATTTGTATGGGAGCATTAAATTGGGAAGACTTGGAGAAGTTAATGAGATGGAAGAAATGAGTTTAGACTTGTTGGTAGTCTATTGTGGACAGTTACTCTTAAGAGTAGAGGGGAAACTTTTGTGTGTTTTATGGCATAGATGATTGTGCCAATTAAGATTCTATCATTACGGCAGCTTTTTCGTGCTTGTAAGTCTGTCAGCCCTGTGATAATACTCTTTTCTCCCCAGCAATAACAGCACTTAAGAGCAAATAAGAATACAGGGAAAGGCTTCCTGGACTCAGGAAAAATAGCTTGTGAGTTTAAACTTTGGGGAAGATGCTGCTGTCTTTGGGAAGTGTTGTGAAATTGCCTTCTGTCACTTGAGAAAGAAGTCAACAAAAAAGAAATCTCGCCCGTTTTAGGACAAGTTGGGAAATGTTGATTCCCTCTGAGGTGGTATCTTATAGGTAGAAAAGTGTTTCTGTTCTTTGTAGAAAAGTGGATGCTGGAATAATCAGCTTACAGGAAAAACAGTGCTCCTAGACTGAAGGTAGAGTCTGTTTGGACGTGTCTGCACGTGCTTCTCGACCCTGGGTTTCTTAGAAGCCTCATTCACTTGGTGCTGATCTGTGCCCCTTGCAGGGCCAGCTCGGAGCTGGAAATGGGTACGGTTGCATGCACTTACCGCCTGGGACCGGGGTTTGGGGAGCACGTGCGGCTGGCTCTTCCCCAGCTGGCTTGGGCACGGTGTCACGCAGGGGTGCCTCTCCTGGTCCGGATGCGTGCCGGCCCCAGAAGTTGTATGGCAGGGGTCTGCATGGGGCTGCACCAGAGCCGGTGGAGTTCAGCTGTTTCTCGCTCCCTCCCTAAAAAGACACCACTTTTGGGTGTCTGTGGTTGCCATGCTGTTAATTCTGAAGCAGTCAGCTCACAAGTTGCAAATATTTGACAAAGTTGCTATTTGCAGCCTTGCATTTTCGGACATGGGGTACTTGATGCTCTTTAGCCTGGTGGTCACTAGGTCCTTGGCAAGAAGCCTGGCACGCTGGGTGCTGTTCCTGCAGCGAGCAGGTATGGCTTCTGGTTATAGAGACTTGAGTGTGAAGGCTGAGAGTAAAAGGAAAAAACTTGCTATGAACACAGTTACACATGGTTTTGCTAATGTTTCTTGAAAGGAATATTTGTGGGTGTCTGTGGCCAACGCGTGAGACATAGTAGTGGGAATATTTGATTTCAAAGGCACTAAATGGCTTTTATTTTCTCGTGTGTGTTTGTGTATCTTTAATAAGTGTAAAAGCAGGTGTAATATCTCCCGAAGTAAAGAAACACTGCATGTTTTTATAGGTCTGGCGATGATGACACACTTGCCCTCACTGAGAACACTGTTCAGTAATGAGAGCCTCACCAGGTACTCAGCTGAGCCAGACTTGCAGAAATACGTGCAGCTCTTTTAATCCCAGCTGCCTGCAAACTTCAAAGCCTTTGTCTCCTCTCCTTTTAAACACCCAAGGCTTCTGCAGATATGATGAGCAATCTCTAACTAGGGAAAAAAAAGAAAATCTAGACTATGCTTGCTTGACAATTAAAACTGAGATTAAAATAACCCAGAGAGATGCCCAAATTTTGCCCAGGTAAAAGGTATTACAGCAACTTCCCAGCAGCCTGAGGGCAAAGGCAAACTAGTTACTTGCATATGATGGAGCACTTAGAACTGTTTTCTCTGGAGTGCAGAAGCACCCTAGCATTTGGCATCTGATCTGCATTAACTGAACACAAACGGGTTCTAATCCATCGATGAGCTACGTGTCTTTAGCTGCTTAGGTCGAGAAGGGCAGTACCACTGGGGGTTAAATCTGTTCTCCTTTGGAGTGTCTTACTGAGTTGTGAGACATAACTAACAGTGATACTTAAATGGCTTGGTTAGAACTCAAATGCTAACTCTTTGAAAATAGAAGCTATTTTTTACTTCATGTAAGAACAAGCGTGTGATTCAAAATCACTGAATACTTGTTTATTCTACAGTGTCAAACATGTGGCACTATCTTGGAAAGGCTGCCATGCTGTAAGGTGCTTTCGCTGTGGGGAAAGAAGCTACGCAAGTCACGGGATAGGTGTTGTATTTGAAAAGCTAAGGAAATACTTCCACTCTTCTGCTGACCTTCCCAAAAGATACAGAACAGACATATTAAAAATATTATTGGGTTCACATAGGTGTTATTTGGTGGGAGGGACTCCACTGCTCGGCGCCAAGGACTCATTTCTTCTTCCATGTTACGCCATTCTTCACCAACCAGAATTATTTAAGGTTATGTTCTGCTGGTTTAGTATCACCAAATTAAGTGTACAGTGTCCTGAGACTTGATAAAATACAATCTTCAAAAGTTATGCTTACTCTGTCACTCTCCAAGATCATTATTATTATTTTTTAAAAGCCTCTAAAATTTAGCCAGCAGTTTGAGGGTGGAATGTGGAAAGATACAGGATCTGCTGGGCTCTTCTGTGGTGGCTTGTGAATGCAGGGTAGTGAGTGGCTGGAAGAATAACACTTTAGACACTTGAGAATTGATCCTATCCAGCAGTGAAGAGGGATTTTTTTTATTTATTGGAGATCTAAATGATGGATGTCGTTGAGCCATGAGTGTCAGCTGAGATTAGGAGAGACTCGCATGTCTCTGTTGTGCTTAAACAGGTTTCCTCCCTTTTTGTTAAAGGTAAAAAAGTTTTGTTGCTTCACTATAAACTTAGGGTTCAACAATAAAAACATGGAATTTCAACAGGATCACTGGCAGCAGAATTGGACTTCATCCGATAAGGTGAAAGCAAGTAAAGATGAAATTTCAGATCTGACTTCTAAGCTTTCTTAAAATGAATAATACAAATGGCACAATCCCTTTGTATTTGCAAAGGATTTCAAGCAGATCACCTGGAAATAGGATTTGTTAAATCAAGCATGATGTGCAGGTATTTCTGGTGCCTGTTTGCTGTGTAACAGTTGTGACACCATGGAAGCTCACTGATTCCCTTGGCGTTTTAGGCCCCGCGGTTGTCCCTCACCAGTACTATGGAGTTACGCCCTGGGGAGTGTATCCTGCCAGTCTCTTCCAGCAGCAAGCTGCAGCGGCTGCCGCTGCGACCAATTCGGCAAATCAGCAGACCACTCAGCAAACCCAGCAGGGCCAGCAACAGGTAAGTGGCAGGATGCTTTGCACATGGAGTCGTTCCCAGCCATTTATTGGCAAACACGTGTTGGTGGTGTGTGAATGGAAATCATCACCGTGCAGTCGGTTTTCGTGTTGGAGGCCATGGGAAGACAAAAATGCCTGTCAGATACTACTTGTCAGTAAGTGGCGTGCTCTCATCTTCCAAATGCTGTTATATATAGGATGCTTTTTTCTTCAAGACTAGCTTTTAAAAGGGTCAACAAACAAAACATAACAACAAAATGAATTAGTTTGCTGTCTATGTGAGGACTTGGAAACAAAAGTTGTGTGAAAAGAAAAGACTGAATTTGCTATTTTTATAAGGCTACATAGCAGCTACGGCTGCTATGCTTTAGTCTGCACAAAAGTAGGAGAATTTAACACCTAAAAGGACAAAATTAATGAAGTTTTTTCATGGGATCCATTGTTAACCCTTTAAGTATGTTAGAGGTGAATATTGAGGTAGGTGCTTGTTTAAATGGCACCTGCATTTTACAAAAACGAACAAAAAATTTTACAAAAAGGGAGCTGATGAGGGGACGCTCCTGCATACATGCTTTGTAAAAGATGCGTGGTTGGGGTTTGCACCATCCAACCGTTCTGTCTTAATCTCTTGGCAGTGACAGAATATTGGATTATATAGCTTGTTCTTTTACCCTTCTGTTGAAAGTTTAGGCATCTTTGTACTTGTCCATTTTTGTTCTGAACTTGGAAAATTAACCTAGGTAAATTGCTAACTTCAGTTAAGTAAAATAAGCATTTTAAAGGTCTGATATTGAATCATAGTTATAACTCTGAAGATGACACAAATGTGAATTTAGCAACTACTGGAGGAGAAGGTGGAAAATGAGAGACTGGTATAAGATTTAATACAGAACAATATAAATATACGTATATATAAAATGTTTAATTCAGCTTTTCATTAAATAAAGTGAATTAAATAAAGTCAGGTTGCTGTTTAAATCAGCATTAAAAAAACCCAAACTTTCCGACTAAATCAACGGTAAAAGTGTAATTATTGTTACCAAAGCTGTGTAGTCAAGTCAAATGCTAAAAGGCTTAGAGGCACCCCACTGTCCTTGCTTTGGGTTGTGCTCCCATTAGACACGTGCTTGGATATGTTCCACTTCTCCCCTTTCAAGCCGAAGGAGGGCCTGTAGGACGGGTGTCAGGAGCTGGACTGGGCCTTCTGTCACTTGGCTGGCTCTGCCGCACAGCTGCCTTGGCTAGCATTTGGGTAAAGCACTGGTCCTCTCCTGAAGTTGGCTTTATACAGCGTTATCAGCTGCTGTCTCGTGGTGGCTCCTGCTTGGAAACAAAATGGGGTCGTTATCCTACCGAAAAGTGAGGAGACTCCTCTGTAGTACCACAGAGCCTTCCTTTCTGGCCCTTGTGCCTTTGAGATTCCAGCCCTTAGAGAAGATGGCGATTGACAGCTGCATTTAGTAGCTTGTGCTTAAAAAAAAAATGCTAAAGCAAAAAAAGCGGTTGTGTAGTATTATAAGGCCTTTTCAGATAATAAAAGCAGTGATGTTTCACACCAATGATTCTGGACCAGTGACCAGAAGGAGAACACTTTGCTCCTGACAAAGTTAATCATCAAACCTCCCCACCTGGCAGGTCACTGACAGGAGCGTATTGAACAGACCTTCCGCACACATCCGTGCACGCAGGTAAATGGAGTTAAGCGTGTGGCACGTTCCTACTTTGGCATTCAGACGGGGAGCCTTTCCCCTTTAAATAGGTGGTGTCTAAGAGAGCTTCTGCAAAGGCTTAAGCTATTCAAAAAAATACATATCAATCACCAGGAGCCTTTATGATATTTTTCATTCCTTTTATAGCCACGAAGCAGGCATAAGTGGGGATTGTGTGTATTGTTTTTAACGCAGACCTTCCATTTATAAGAAGATAAGTGTATATTTTTGGATGAAATTCTTCAAAGAAGTGCTGAGGCGGATGTTTTAGAAACCTAGAGCGATGCTTATGGACAGTTGATTTGTGGTGCTTACGACACCTTACGAAGGGTAGTGTATTTATAAAAATGCCAGCGTTTCGCTTCCTGCAGCATGTCGTCCATCACATACGTTCCGCAGAGCGCCCGCACGCTGTGCCTGCTTACCAAGCAGCTGCAACTTGTTTCCAGCCTGGGAAGTCTTGCAGGTTAAGAGTTCACGTTCAGGCTTTGACAGCGATAGCTGACTCTGGGATACGTCTCTAAATCTATTAGCTTCAATATCCTCTCCCAGTCTCTGTGCACAGAGTAATTTTTTACTTTCAATAACTTTATCGGGTGACACATAGGATGTTAATTTTTGCAACAATACATGCCGAGTACCAAAGGACGGCTGTTTTAATAAGCTGGCCTCACAAGTGGGTGCAGACTCTTGCATCACTGCTGAGTAAAAGGCTTTTGCAAACAAAGCCTGTCACAGGTAATTACAGGAAAGGTCAGTTTGCCATCTTCCCTTTTGAGAGCAACATGTGCTTAAACCACAGGAGCTACGTATAAAAAGGCTGTGTGTGATCTTTGGTCATTATTTCCAGTGAGTAAGTGTCGTGTCACTGGGTCACTGTTTTCTATGGTGGCTGGCAGCTTGGAAAAACCCATGTCACCTTGTGTCATCAGCCTACAGCTCCTAAGCCAGGCTTTTAAGGTTTCTGCTCAAGTGGGCTTTCAGTGGTGCTTTTGTGGCAGAGACCGAATGTTATGTCTAATGGGACAGATGGCTTGCAAACGCTTCTGACAGAGGATGAGTATTGAAGGTATGTCGAGAAATGAAAGAGGTCAGAAGATGAAGCTCTACCAGATTATGCTCAGGAAGGCTGAAAAAGGATGTATTATTTAAATTGGGTCTTACGCATTTACCCATGGTAATAGTGTTAAAACTTTTTGATGGAGAAGGCAGTTTGGCTCTGAGTAAAGGGGAGGGATTATCACGCACTGGTTGTGACATAGCTGCTACTGCGTGCAAGAACTTTAGCTAGGTTGCTGCTAGCGTCCTGCACGTGTCTGGTTATTGCAGCTTACTCCTGGGCCTCAAACTAAACAGACTGATTTGCTTCTGTTTTCTGCAGGTTCTACGTGGAGGAGCCAGTCAGCGTCCTTTGACCCCAAATCAGAACCAGCAGGGACAGCAGACTGATCCGCTGGTGGCTGCTGCAGCCGTCAACTCTGCCCTTGCCTTTGGACAAGGGCTGGCAGCGGGGATGCCAGGTAGGGAGTCCAAGGGGGCTGTGACTTCTCCAGTGCCCGGTGAGATCCAGGAAAATTATATCTCGAGTCTCTGCATGGTGTCATGTTTGCCTGGCACTCAGCAGTGTTTTGATTTTATTACAGTATTTCTTGGTTTTAATCAGCGGGTATGCCAGCAGTTTTGGAGAGGCTGTTAGGTGTGAGCATAACTACCTGTGAAGCTTTCAAGTTAAAGCAGGGTTTAGGTCCATGTGTCACAGATGAAACAAATGTTAACAACTGCATCGCTATACTGGCGCATTAGTTGCTCGCATACCCAAAAGAATTGATGGCTCCTATTGAAAGGTGGGTTCAGGTTTTTCTGTGGCTCGTGCTAGCTTATGTGATCTTTATTTTTAAGACCTCTGAGACACCTTAGTCCCATTCGTTAGCCTTGTCTCTCCATCCCTGTTGGGTGCTCAACTTTTAACAGAATGAGGACTTCCCTTCATAATTTCTTCCAGACAAATATTGGTGGCTTAAAAAAAGAAAAGAGAAAGAGGCAAAGGCAGGGGTTTGTTCTAATTTATTGTTCTGCAAGAGAGAAGCTGGTGTATGAGTCTTAGCTCTGATCCATGAGGTTGTACAAATGCTTTTGACATTGGTTATACAGAATAGTGTTGTAATGACAAAGGGCACACGCAAGTATAGTTTGAATAATGCACAAGTACGTCCTGTTGGTCAAATGCAATCGAACAGGATTGTTTTGGCCTCAGGTCTCCTCACTAGAAGCATCACATGGTTGCTTCATGTTTTTTTTTAATAGCTTAAAAAGATTGTTGCTGTATTAAGTTAAAAAGTGAGTTGTAACATGCATGTGTTCAAGTAATCTGTGAATTTTCATAAATCTGCATTACTGGGGATCTGGGGGCTGTAGTTTTGGAACAAATATTCACAGAACAATCTCCTATTCGTGACCCCACTATGGAGAATGATTTCATTTTTTCATGGATGTGGTTTTTTTGAGCGTGTGTGTTTTGTTTTTTAACTGCAAAATTGTACAACTAGGTACCTAAATTAATAGTTGTGTACTACAGAAAGTCTGCTGCTCTGTGCGTCACCAGCATATTTAAGAGTATTCATATATATTTAAGAATGCTTTATTATAAATACATATCTTCAAAAAACACATCTTATACATATCTTTAAGTTCCATGTCTTGTTTGCACGTGTGCACATGGAACCACTCCAACAGACAGTGGGAGAATTGGAAGTGCAGTGTGTTCACATATGTGTAAAATGCCAGCACAGGCTGTACTTGTAAGGGAAAAGGAATAGTGCTGTAGTATTTTTAAGACTTTTTTTTTTTTTAATTTAGATAACTGAATTTACACAAAGGGCAACGCTAGTATAGCAGTTTCAGGGGAAAAAATGTCTTCCCTAACTGAAAAACTTGCTAGGGTAGAAGTGGAGGTATGAAAGTCGTGGAATAAGACAGAATAGAATTAATACAGAAATCTTGCTTCACGAGAATCAAAACTGCTGTTGCTTTATCTATTGTGATCTTCCTTTAAAAATGTTACTAAAGTGTTGTCATTTGAAGATAGATCTGCCCGTGTGTTGTGCTGCTTGTTACCTTAGCTGTGTGCTGTGCCTTGCCCCTGCAGGTTACCCGGTGCTGGCTCCTGCCGCTTACTATGACCAAACGGGTGCTCTCGTGGTGAACGCAGGGGCCAGGAATGGCCTGGGGGCCCCTGTGCGTCTGGTGGCCCCCGCGCCGGTCATCATCAGCTCCTCTGCAGCGCAAGCGGGTGAGTCCCAGTCCAGCCAGGTGAAATGTGCTCCTGCACGGCACGGGTGGCAGCCTTGTTCTGCGGAGAGTGGGACCGAACCCCTCGGTGCTCTGCTGGCGATGATGACTCACTTGCCCTCACTGAGATCCAATGCAGGGATTGTTGCTGAGAACTTCTCTGGACTCATTGTGGGCTGAGCCTCAAAATACACCCCTGAGAGGTAGCAGAGCGTAAACTGTGTTATTTTGCAGAGTTTCATGACAGTTATTTAAATTGGTCTGCTGGCATCCAGTTTCCTGTGTAATAAAAGGCTTTAGCCCGTGTAGAACTCCCAGATGATCACCTTACTTGCATAAAACGTTATGCCTGGTCTTTGCCATGAGTTGTGTTGGATGTTATTAGGGTTCTTTTGGGAGTTCAAGGCTTTAAAGGGAATTTTTCAGCAAGAATCTGTGTGTGTAAGCAGTTCTTGCCAGTGTTAGTAACAGATTATGAAATGGGCTTTTTAATTGTTTCCTTGTAGCTCTTATTTTTTTGTTTTCCAGCCAGTTCTAAAGAGAAAGCAAGTATTTGGTTTTGATGTTCTTAATGCTGCAGGATTGGGTTTCATGCACTAAAAGACAATTCTGATTATTTCAAAACTTGTGTTTCTTGATTGGATATTACTAAATGTGTGGCTGAATTGATTTGAATCTCAGATCCTAGGAGAAAGGAAACTTTCTTTTATTTATGTAGCTCTAATAATACAAACAGCAGTAATAATAACTTTGCATTGTTGGTATTCGGTGGCTCTGTGCAAGACTTGTGGAGCAAGGTTTAAAGTACAGAGATGGTTACAGATTTTTGATGTGAAAGGGAGATTTTCATCCTGAGAGGAAAGAAAAAAAAATCTATGGGAAATAAAAGGAACCTGCTGAGGTTTAACTTCCAAAATGGATACAAAAAATAGTTTTTCAAACTCTGCCTGCTATTACTTTCTCTACAGCGGTTGCAGCAGCTGCAGCTTCGGCCAATGGTGCAGCTGGTGGCCTGGCAGGAACAACGAACGGACCATTTCGCCCTCTGGGAACGCAGCAGCCTCAGCCCCAGCCTCAGCAGCAGCCCACCAACAACCTGGCCTCCAGCTCGTTTTATGGCAACAACTCTCTCAGCAGCAATTCCCAGAGCAGCTCCCTCTTTTCTCAGGGCTCTGCCCAGCCTGCCAACACCTCCCTGGGGTTCGGGAGCAGCAGCTCTCTCGGTGCCACGCTGGGGTCTGCGCTGGGAGGCTTTGGAACAGCAGGTAGGAGCTGCAGCTTCTTCACGGGGATCTGTTTTGGCTTTAAAATCTGCAGTCCATTCTGGTGAAACTTCTTTTAGCAGATAACATATTAGGGGTAACATAGCAAGTTTATTACTTTGCTATATGGATGTGGTGCGCAGATTTACGTTGTTAAACACCTTTGGGTTGCCTCGCCTTTACTTGCATGTGCTTGGTAGAGATACCGGACTGACAGGTATTGGCTCTAACTGTCTGTGTGCTAGCTCTTACCTCAGAGTAATGGCTAAGCAACTTGCTTTTTGTAGTTTAAAGAAGTTTTTTATTTGAGGTGGTTTCTATGCTTTATTCTGGGCGTTATTTCTATCAGACACCCCAAAACCGGCCACTCATTGTGGTTGCAAGAAACATTATATACATCGTTTCGTTGTTCTGATTTATTCTGATTTTTTGTTAGGCAGTGGGAGACGAAGATTTTTCAGAATAAAACCAACCCAGAAGGATGTCTATGGGTNTTTTTTTTTTTTTTTTTTTCCCTTTTAAGTAGAACAGTTTTAATTGCTGCTTAGTCTTAGAGGTAGTAATTATGTCCTGAACTTTCCTGCTTTCATCAGTCTGAAGGGCAAGTTAAAACATGCCTTTTGAACCTGGTCCATCAGAAAAGACCAAGAGATGTAGTGTCACTGCATCAAGTGACGATTTTAAATAAATTTATTCTAAATATTTTTCTTAATCCCAGCCTGACAATGTGAACAATCTTGGATTCAAGTAAATGCAGTATTCACTTCTTTCATTCCATTTTATTCAACTAATTGAATTCAATGACTAGCTTGCCCAAAGCCAAGATGCACAAACTGGTTTTCCCTCAATCCGTGAATAAAAATGTGAGGCTGTTGCTTCTAGAAGTTATTTACAGTCCTGAAAAAATGATTAATTCATTACAATTGTTAACAATTCCACTATTAAACCGGATTTTAATGCAAAAATGACTTTTTTCTCAAGTAGGCAGTGTTTTTGAAGAGGTTTTCATTTGACTAGCAAGAAAACTCTCCAAAAATGTTTGTGTTTAACTTAAATTTTGATTTCCATCTCAATAAAGCTTGATGCAAACAAGAGTAAAAAAGAAATGACTCTTCAGCTCTCTTTTAATATAATGAAAGGTGAGAACAAGGATTCTGATTAAACGTACACAAAGCTATACATGCTCTTAAGTAAACATAAATAGATAAAATCTCTTGTTGGATTTGTCTTAGCTTTAATGGCCAAAGAATAAGTATGAGGCAACGCTTGTGGGGAGATGTAATATCTTCTGCTATACTAAGTGATATGCTTAGGGAAGAAGCCCTTTGAAGTATACAAACCCTTCTTCTGAGGGTTCAGAAGCAAAATGCAAGCGGTTGCTCCCAAAAGCCAAAGCACTTGCTGTCGTTTCTCCTTCTGTCACTTCCTTTAGGCAGGTTGGATCTTCGTGATCTTTTAGCTTTTACGTTTTTGGGGCTGTGTTTCTGGATGTGTTCTCTCAGTATAAAAACTACTAAACTATAAAAAGACAAAGACAGGATTCAAGCTAATTATTTATATCAAGGATTCCTGCTTGATTGTTAGCAACATGATTTTAATTCATTTCATTTGGGCACATGCACCACCCTTAGGAAAACAGCAGCTTGGTGCAGTGGCGTTGTTAATAGGTACCGTTTTCTGTCTGCTTTGCACGCATCTCCAGCTCTCTGGTTGTCTCGGGCACCTTGTTGTCATCGCTCACCTCTACTCTTGTCCCCTTTGCAGTTGCTAACTCCAACACTGGCAGCGGCTCCCGCCGAGACTCCCTCACAGGGAGCAGTGACCTGTACAAGAGGACATCCAGCAGTTTGACACCGATAGGACACAGTTTTTATAATGGCCTTGGGTTTTCCTCGTCTCCTGGACCTGTGGGTATGCCTCTGCCCAGCCAAGGACCTGGCCACTCTCAGACTCCACCACCTTCCTTATCCTCACATGGATCTTCTTCAAGTCTAAACCTGGGTAAGAGCCACAGGGCCGCCGTCCCAGCACTGCACGTTGCTGCTGGCCTGCTCTCCCGCTGGGTGGGTGAGATGCTCGCGGTCTGGTCGCTGCTCTGTTCCCGTGAGAGGTTCCCTGCTTCTGCAGAAGTAGGTGAAACATTGAGGTAGGAGTTGTAGTACCGACGTTACGTGTTGGTGCCTCTCTCAGTAGCTGAGCTGTTAAACAGGAAGGTACGTGCGTTGCCACCTCGTTTCCTCATCTCTAAATTAGGGATAACATTTCCAAGTGTTTTAAAAACAGTTTTTTCGCACAGATCTCGGTACCAGCACCAGTTGTTTGTTATCCTTGGACTGAATAGATATGTAGGACTGATCCTTAAACTTGTCAAATATTTTAAAATACCCATTAAGTTTTCAATAATAAATTAATGAGCTTATAGTACAGTTTCTTTTAAACAAAATATGTAATGTTATTGGGAGCAATACTTAACTTTTAGTTGAGGATTTTGTGAGTTTGCTTTTGAGAAATTCCCATCGATGTGGCCTTATCAAAAGCACACTAGTGCATGGCAGAGGCTTTCTTAATTTTGGTAAAATACATTACTTTATGCAAGCTACATCTTCGGTTAGAAATTCTAGTTGGTCAAGAACTCCTACGTACAATAAAGCGAGTCTTTAAACTAAATAAAGCATATATTAAATAATAAAGCAGTGTTCATCTGAGCTTCCTGAAGTGTTCATTCCAAGGCCTCATAAACAAACAAGATGGGTTGTTATTTGCCTTTGCTCCAAATAATTTAGTATTTGTACAAAAAATTACTTTGTTTTGTTTCTGTCAAGCATCTGGATTTAACTCATCTTTTGGTTATCACAATGCTTTCTACATGCATATACATGCTATTACTCATCAAATGTTATATTTGTTTACCACATGCTTGTGTGATAAATGTTGATGCTGGCTAAAGGTTAGCATGAAATAGCAATAAATATGATTTTTGAGATCAGATTTAGATTTACCATCTCTTCTTGTTCAGAGCTTTAATAGAATTCGAAGGGGTTTTAGCTTTATTTATGCAGCTGTACAGTCCTTAAGCTGACAGTTAAATAGCTACAATAAATTAATGCTGAAGACTAACCAGATTCAAATTCTGGCAGTAGGAAAAGTCTGTTGCCCCTGCAGGCAAACAAAAGAATGAATCTTAAAAACTGGATCAGAGAAAGGTTAATCTGTTCCAAGAACAAACACTGGAGAGAAAGGAGAGTTACCATTTACATAAACGGACTGTGCCCCAGAGCAGTTAGCGTGGGTCTTCCCACTTTGACAAAATACTCCGCTATTTGTAGCCAGGTTTCCTCTGTGGCTGACTTCGTGCTTGGTAGTTATTGAGAGAGAAAACTCATAGCTCTGTGTGGTTTTTACCTTGAAATCCGTAAAAGGTCATTTTATTAAGTTTATCTTTCACCTGTAGCGTAAGAAATGTTATCATGGTGAATGTAGTCATCACTGCCTTTGGTTTTAAAATAAGTTTTAATGCTATAAAACCAGCACAGGCATTTTTTTTCCTTAAGAAGCTTGAGGCAGGCTCCTTGTTGGAGTGATATCAAAAGTCGTTTGTGATAGAGGGCGAGGAGAGTTTCTAAATATCTAGAAATGAAAGGACAGATGGGAACACTTAAATATGTTGTTTGCAAAAAGGGAAATCAGAGCAGCCAGGTTTAGAACCAAGTCCTATCACTGTATTGTGGGGGGGAGACGATGTGAGGGAGTCGCTTCAAGTCGTTTGATTTCAGGGTTACACGATGACATAAGAAGTTGGCGTTAGATCCCACTCACAATCAGCAGATGTACAATTAAACGCGATGTAATGCGATTTGACTTTGTCACGTCTCATGGATGTGAAAGTTGATCACTTGTTGGGCTTGTGTGCTGCGTGAAAGTAGTAAAGATTCAGCTCCTGCTCTTCTGGCTCTCCAAAAGCTCACAGCTGTGAAAAACGGGCTGTATTTGTCGCATTAGGTTTTTTCCTGCTGTTGTAAAGTGACCTTGTGAAATGTCTGGGCAATCACGAGTACCTGAAATAACCATGCAGCCAGTTCTTAGGAAAAGAACTGCTGGAAGAGGAAGGATGAGCTAAAGACATGCTTTAAACTCAAAGGTGCACGCAACATGTGCAACTGTGCACAGCTAAGATAAAACAGCTGCAGGTAAGCGTGCCCTTTGGGGCACTAATGGCAGCAGGGCCCCTCTTCTTCCCTGGCATTGATCAAAATTCTAAATTACTAACTACATTTATTTTTTAAAATTTTAATTAATTCCCAGTGCTCCGGTGCTGGGCACGAGGCTGCGTGGGGTGACAAGGCAGGGGACGCTGCTGGCTCCTGCGCTTCCCAGCGTGGGGTCCCTCGGCAGGTGGGTGCTGCCTGGTGCTGGACCCTGCAGGGCAGAGCAGCTCAGCCCTCTTCTCCACCGGCTGTTTTACAGAGCTCGTCTGTTCATCTTCCCCTTTTCCACTGCTCTGCCCTTGTGCGTACTGGCAGCTCCCATGTTTCGAGCAATTTGAGATCCCTACAAAAGTCCATTGGAAGGTCGCTTAGGAGATGCTTTGTTTTCAGACAGCAGCCTTTGTGTTTCTTCCCGTGTGGGTTTTTTTTTTTTTGACTCATCCTTTTGCTGTCATTTTTTTCCTCAAATTGGTAATTCTTTTAAGTTAACGCCTGTCTTAAGTGTCCCAGCAAGCGCTGGGAAGATGACTTACTGTTTCAAATAGGAAACAGTTGTTACAGCCACAGTGCGAGTCTGAGCATCTCCTCCGCCTTGGAGCCCCCAGGATAAAGAGTCTGTGCACGTTGAGCTCCCCAGATAAAGACTTCTCCGTATGTATCCCAGCCACTTTTAAGAAAATGTTGTTCCTCTGTCAGTCCGTTCAGAGACGGCCGTGCCCTGGCTGTCACTTTGCACAGCTCCGCGTGCTGTGTGCCGTCCTGGTTCCCTGTTGGAGGGGTGGTGCGGAGCGCTTAGCATGGGCAGCCTGGTGTTAGCACGGCTGGATGGCTGCAAACAGCTTGCAGACCTGCTTCGGAAGTTTGTTCTGGCTGAGGACACAGGAGAAACCGTCAGCACCACATCTTGCAGGAGGCAGGTCTGTTCTTTGGGATTTTTGTCTCTCTGTTCTAGCTTAGTGTCCCTACAAGCTTCTGCAGTGCTGCTTCCAGCCTCTGCGTGCTGCTCTTGGGCAGGAGCTGTTTCCCTGTAGTGATGGGTAAGATCACACCAGCCTCCTTCGCCCATCTCCTTGTGCTTCCAATCACACAGGGGCATAAAGGAGCCTGAGATGCTCCGAGGTTTCTGGCCTTGGGTTTCAGAACGGATGGGTTTCAGAAGCACTTGTTTTTATTAGGAAACCTGTCCCCTGCAGTCTGTAATTCCTAGCATGATATTGAACATTACGGAGAGACCTTCAGGCAGCATCTCCATCAGAAGGGAGACAGAGAACTTCAGTGGCTTAGTTTGAATCTTCAAAATGATCAGAAGGTTTTACTTTGAAAACCTCTGTCAGAGAAGATTTTGCATGTACAAACGATGCTTTCCCTCTGAATTAAGAGATGAGGCAATAGACGATAACAGTATGAGAGCCAAACCCTTTCCTCTTACAGCCATTTGCAGGAGATGCTCAGGAAATAATTTTCATTTTAGTGTGTTAGTGCCATGACACTTACCTGCTCCAGGCTTTTGAAAACCAAATGGTAATTCTAACGGGAGAAAGTCAGTACACCATTGCTCAGCTTGTTGCTGTTTGGTTTCCTTTACCTGAGAGGTGATTTAGTGTTACCTTGAATATCCTGGTCCTTCCAGCAGTAAGGAATATCATTTGGGTGCTTCTCAGAGCTCTTGCTCAATTAGGAGGACGGGTAGAGAAGCAAGGCAGCACAAGAAAGGGATGGGAACAGGAAGCTCTCAAGTCGCTTTCGCCTTGAGAAAGCAGAGGTTTGGCACCAGCTCGGGAGAAGTCAGAACATGCTTGCCCAGCTCAGAGGCAGGGAAACTTAATTAGTCCGTTATCAGATACTTAATTCTCGCGTAGCGTTTCCTGCATGGAAGCTTCCTTGAGGCATTGTTGGCAGAGGACTGCAGTTCACTCAGCTCTTTTCTTTTTAATTTTTTATTTTTGACCCTGTCACTTGCGTGGCTTCCAGGAGAAGGTCTGTTCTCCTTGTGGACAGACCTACAGACGTTTGCCTTGAAGGTCCTCCCTCTCTTCCCTTGCAAAGGTTTCTTGTGGATTTTTTCAGGTGGTTTGCCCTTGCTGCCTCTTGTTGGTCTTGGTGGCAGGTTCCCAAGTGATAAGAATATTTTTCTTGGGAGGACTCAGTCCCCTTCAGGAAAAATCGCACTCGCCCAAGTAGTTTGCAGGCTTTGGCCAGCAGAGGGATCCCGAGCCCTGCAAGAAAGGGAAGAGTCCTCTGCCACACCGCTGCTGCATACTTCAGAAATCACAGGCAAGGAAACAGCATGTTAAGGTTTAGCTGGATCCTATCAACGCTTGCAGTTTGAGTGTGTGATGAATATTCCCATGCCCCTATTACCGGGTAACAAAGTGCTCTCTTAATATGGATGGCAATCTTTAGGGCAATTGTGAAAGCACAGGATTTTTTTTTTTGTGGTCTTTATTTATTGCTTTTAATTTATTGTTATTTACCTGTACCGAATAGTCGTTTTTTATCTCCCAAATTTTCTACTTGCTTCTTGCTGCCTTTTTGTTGTCTAATTTCATTGAATTCTCCCCACCACCGGTACACCTCTGTTTAAATCAGTCCTTCGCACAGCAGTGAAGGATAGGTGGGGGGAAAAAAATGAGGATGGGGGATGAAGTAATTAGAAACGTCAGCTTAGCAAGAAGATGCAAGCAGTGGGATTGACATTTGTCAGTTTTAGGCATTTTCAACACAGTGAGGAACAGAAGTTGTTACAGCCTGTTCTTTGCTGAAATCTTTAGCTCATCCTAACTTAATACAACAGTACCACGCTAAGGAACCGTGTATGAACATGTTCCCACCTAAATTATTTTGGAGGCAGTTCATTTAGTTTGATGAGAACACTTCCTAGTTGAACCATGTCATAAACCCATCTTGGTGGAAGAGGAGTAATTAGAAGTAAAACGGCATGCAAAGGTGGTGCATCCTTTTGTAAATTAATTCCGTGGCCACTTTATTTCATCTTTTGTTATGTTTTTATGTCTTGCAGGAGGGCTCACAAATGGGAGTGGCCGTTACATCTCTGCTGCTCCTGGAGCTGAAGCCAAGTACCGCAGTGCAAGCAGTGCCTCCAGCCTCTTCAGCCCCAGCAGTACGCTGTTCCCTTCGTCTCGCTTGCGCTATGGGATGTCTGATGTTATGCCCTCTGGCCGAAGCAGGCTGCTCGAAGACTTTCGCAATAACCGGTACCCCAACTTACAGCTGAGAGAGATTGCTGGGCACATCATGGAGTTCTCCCAGGATCAGCATGGATCCAGGTGGGATTAAAAACGTTGCACTATGGGGAGCTTTCGGGACAGCTGCTCTTTGATTTAACAGAGTTTGTGGTTTGTATCGCATTCTGAAGCAAGGGAAAAGGAGGTATAAATAGGGAAAGGAGGTGTGAAAAGACATTAAGCCAAGTAGTGTAACACTCAGACCCTCCTTTTTATAGACTGGGGACAAATGCTGATAGCATGACTCCCCTCTCCAAAGATGAGCTTGCTTGCTTGCTTCGAAATTTGCATGCCAGTCCCACTGGCACAGCTTAACTCATTTTGAAGAGCCACCTGGATGCAAGACCTTGCTGTATTACCCTGTTGAGATTTGCTTTCTTGAGACTTTGGGATACAGACGATGACACACAGGCGTAGGTCTCATGACTGCCACCACCCAAGGTTTCAGATTGCTGTGATACAGGGCAACTGTGTTTTAAATATCTATGTTTTGTAAGAGCTTGGTGTGTGAGGCTTATACTAAACTTGTATTAACAAATGCTTTGAGGGCACGTGTGCCAGTGGCATCACACCAACCTTATTTTTCAGGTTTATTCAGCTGAAACTGGAGCGTGCTACCCCAGCAGAACGCCAGCTTGTGTTCAACGAGATCCTCCAGGCAGCTTATCAGTTGATGGTCGATGTATTTGGAAATTACGTCATCCAGAAGTTCTTTGAAGTAAGTCTTCACTCCCCTCTTCACAACTCCTATTCAGATGTCTGCTGTCCTGAGGTATAGGATGAGCTCTTAGAAGCCTTGCCATTTGGCTAAGAGGATGGTTATCTGTCAACACTGATGTCATCTCATCCCCACATGCTGCTGCATCGTTCCTGTTGGGGTGACCGAAGTGTGGGACTCAAAAATTCTTCTGAAGAGTAAATCTTTGCTTTGAGGTGCAGAAGGTGTAGGAATAAATAACAGTATACTCAGGAGATTTAGGTCCAACAAGATTTCAGTTTCCTGTTTCCAAGGATGCTGCGCTGAGCTGTCAGTACTCGTGTATTTAGAAACACAACAAACAGCATCCTTTGAAAGAAAATGTGTATTTCTGTACAAGGAGCGTGAGCAGATGCCCATCTCTCCTCCTTGAAACTGGTCTATTCTCTCTACACCAAGCCTTGGTGATTTATTTATTTTTTTTGATCCAATAATTTTATAGCAACAACCTCAAGGCTTGCCACATTAGCAAACTGGCATGTCACCCTGGTGGTTGCAGCACCTTTGACTCTGGAATTCATTTGAAATGTGTCAGGCATGTCAGAGACAGAACAGACATCTCACTTGTGCACGGTCAGATCCGTTGAGCTGTGGCTGGTATTTTTTTTCAGTAGGTACAGTGTTTCTTGTTTAATACTTTGGCATGCCAGAATGGGAGGGCTGCTGTGCTGCTTGGCCACGTGAGGGTTTCGAGTCTGTAGTGATTGGTTTTAATCTTTACAGTTTGGCAGCCTGGAGCAAAAGTTAGCCTTGGCAGAACGTATCCGTGGGCATGTTCTGTCCCTGGCTTTGCAGATGTACGGATGTAGGGTGATCCAGAAGGCCCTTGAGTTTATTCCCCCAGACCAGCAGGTAATTGTAAGTTTCAATTTTAACTTTCTTCTTGATGTTTAATGTTCCTTGCTGTTTGGTGACGTGAACTGCAAACTTCTGTTACTCTTGGTTTTGTTTGTGGCTGGTGTTCTTTTGGTTTCGTTTATGGTATATTTGTTATGTTTCTTGTGCATGATAAGTATGTGATATTGTTCTTGGGTCTCATTGTCATCTCGTTGTTCTGCTGAACAGTTAATGGTGTTGGTTCTCTGCTAATTCCCTGCAGTCAGGCTATGTAGGCTGGCTGATGGGGAAATTGCAAATGATAGTGAATGAGAAGATATTTTTAAATCCCTTGAAGTAAGCAGTGCCAGAGTTTACCTCTGTTATTCACTGAGATATTGCTGCTTTGATATGTGGGTCAGCGTTCTGCTTTCCCACAGAGTGAGGAGTACGAGGAGCCCCTAATTCCTGTTGAGCCAGACCTGGCGTTGGAGGGAGGTGGAGAATAGCCTAAATTCTACTCAAAGCTCATTAATAAAGCAGTTCCTCTAGGATTTTATTAACAATGAATTAAGATGAAAAATACCCTATGCGAGCCAGCTAATAAAGGTGTTAGGAATCACAATACAGAAATCTTAACGCAGGTTTTAAGTTAAAAAACTGAAATAGGATTTAGAAATGCATGTTGCCTTTAGGTCAAGCCTGAGCTCACCTATTGCCTTGGCAATGTGAGTGGCTTTGTGCCAGCAGAGTGGAGGGTGGTGGCACAAACTGTGGCACTGCTGGTCCAAGGATTTGCTAATGTCTTCTCCTAGAATGCTGTTTTGTGAGTACCCTGTGCTCCTGAAATGCCTATTTCTGTATCAGTTGCAAAAGTGGATTGTCCAATTAGTAGTATTGTTAAATTTCTGAAAAAAAAAAAGTGTTATTCACCGTTTTCCACTTGTGAAGCTTTCAGCCTGTGTGTTTGTTACACTAGTCATGGCTAAAATTTACCTGCTCGATTTCCTTAATTATCGTACAATCGTAACTTGCATATGTAAAATACTAGCACGTTTTTATCCCAGTGCCGACTCCATTTGAGTGATGTGTGAAGCTGATATCTGGGAAGTTTGTGAAGTTTGGACATTTTAGATTTCTTTCTTTATGAGGGGAACAGAGGAGGGAACGAGGGATGCACAGAAAAGTTGTATGTTGGGGGGGAAAATAATCTTAAATTTAATACTTACACATGGGTATCCTCTTAAAGGTAATGAAATGAGTGTTCCATCTTCATTTTGTAATAGTATTTTTCTGGGTGGTTTCTGTAGCATAGCAGGCTTCATCTCAGCTCTCGGCCACTGGAAAACTTCACTGAGATTACCGAAATACATCGGTGCATCCTTCATGCCTTTCGTATTCTTTTATTATGTTTAGAAGTGAAAACTTTGCATTTATCAGCCATGAATCCTGGTGGTGCTTTCTGTTTGTCTTTCTCTCCCCCTAATAGAATGAGATGGTACGGGAGCTGGATGGCCATGTCCTCAAGTGCGTGAAAGACCAGAACGGTAACCACGTGGTGCAGAAGTGCATCGAGTGTGTGCAGCCTCAGTCCCTGCAGTTTATCATTGATGCGTTTAAGGGACAGGTGAGTTCTTAACCAAGATACTGACTCTCATTCTTTGCATTCTTATATGTTGCTTTGAATAGCACAATAGTGACCGTATCTCATTCAAAGCTTTGGGAATTTAAATTTTAGCGAGCATTAGCTGAAAGGTTTGTGCAACAATGTGAGTGAGCCTAGGAACTCGTCAGTCACATCTCTGTTGTCATCTTCATGCAGGTATATCACAGTAAAGCAGCCTTGCAAAACTGTTTTCATGGAACATCTGATATTTTTGACTGATGGAGGAAAGCAAGTCTGTTATTAACCCAACTTCATAGTAAAGGTGGTGAGCAGAGAGTTCTGTGGTGGGTATAGGAAATTTTCGTTATCCTCTCTGTGAGGATGGCTTAGAGGACTGCCATTTCCCAGGGGCCCCAGACCAGGGGCAAAATATGAGTGTCATCTAGCAAAGGGCAGTAACTTGTGTTTCATTCTTCCAGAGTGTTTGTGGTTTTTTTTTTTTTGGTTTTTTTTTGGTATTATTTCATGAACTGATGTTCTGGATATTAATTGTGTAGCTGCCTTTATTCTGGTTGGAGTTGGCTTGTCTTCCATTACAAAAGTGCTGTTCTGGGCATTTCCAGCTTCCACTTAATAGGCTTCAGTGGGGGAACTTTGAAGTATTGAGGGTTTTGCCACAGGGATGTGAGGATAGTCTGGGGTTGTTATGGCAGGAACCCGGCTTTATTAGTTTAGCTGCTCCTGGAACAGCTGTGGAAGTGTGGACTTGCTTGACTGTGTCAAAACAAGCAGGACTCTAGCTGGAAACTTGCTCAGCAAATCTGCTGGTTAGCCATTAGTGTTGGACCTTCCAGCAGGGAGTTAGGCAAGGCAGAAATACATCTGGGAACTTGGCTGATGGCACTGAAGTTTCTTTGACTAGCTGTTCTGGTTTCATCTGAAGTTTCATATGCAAGATTAAGCTTATCACCTCAAGAATATTTTTCTGTGGTTAATTGCATTTAAAA
This sequence comes from Anseranas semipalmata, assembly GCA_013399115.1. NCBI lineage: Eukaryota > Metazoa > Chordata > Aves > Anseriformes > Anseranatidae > Anseranas > Anseranas semipalmata. The sequence goes on along the minus strand of VXAA01004693.1, from coordinate 10,864 downwards.
GTCCTGTTTTCCTGCATGGTTTATTCAAAATGGTTATTAAAAATTTGTAGATAGTCTATTTGATTTCAGCACTTGGATTTGCTACTTTTATTTTTTTTAATTTTAAGCAAGCAGATAGGACTTTGTGCTTTAGGCAGAAAATTGCACAGCAATAATAAAATGAGTAAGGTGTTCTTACCAACAGATTTCATAATCCTTTAGAAATGAGCAAGAAGATTCCTTGTCGTTTCTGCTAAGCACCGTTAAGGCTTTTAAACAAACCCAGGTACTCGAGGAAAATCCTTGGCTGAGCATTTTTAACCTTTCTGTTTCATACTATTTCTTACATAGCTGTAATTATGTAACTGGCGAACAGTATGCTGGATTTATTCTTCTGAAACTGTTTTAATGCAGCTTCCAATAACGCTTGGCTGTCCAAGTGTTCTTTATATTAATCAAGACACTTTACCACTTGTGTTCCTGTTTCATGAATGGAGAAGCTGGAGCACACAGGTAGGGCCATGATGTGCCTGTGGTCACCCAGGCAGTCGTGTGGCAGCGAGGAGCAGATGTTTCCAGGTTCAGTTTACGCTATCTGGAGCTGCAGTGCTGCGAGCAGAGTTCTGGAGCTGCCATTATCTACCGTGCCCAGGAAAAAAACACCATGTGTTCATTTAATTCAGAAAGGTTTATAGGATTCACAAAGACTAACAGATGTGTTTGCTGCCTGTGCTTGCCTGTTTTTGTTGAACGCAGGTTTTTGCGTTGTCTACACATCCATATGGCTGTCGTGTGATTCAGAGAATCCTCGAGCACTGTCTTCCTGAGCAGACTCTTCCCATCTTGGAGGAACTTCACCAACACACCGAGCAGCTTGTGCAGGTCAGTGTGGGAAGGGGGGATGTGTATGCTGTGAGATGGTTCTTGGTTGCTGCTTAGTGTTAGGAAAGCTAACAGCGTATTTGGGACTGCACCTAGAGTGTTGCTGGGGCTGTGTGAACATAGGAACTCTGTTCCTAAGGAGGAATGGAGAGGAACAAGGCAGGCAAGAAATGCATCGTCACCAATTGTTTTGGCTATGTGCAAATAATCCAACAGGTATCAAAGTTGGAGTAGAATCCTGTTCAAAAAGAAAGTTAAGTATTGGGTGGGTGTATGTCCTAACGCTTTACCCGAGAAGTCACAGTGCAAGTAAGATCTTAAAAGAGTTGATGCAAACGGCTGATTACTTGTAGGAAAAGAAAGTGCCAAGAAATAGAAGTTCTTAAAATGTGTTGTTTTTATGCACATCCCTTCCTGCCTGCCTTTCCTCTTCTTTGAAGTCCTTCTGAGAACCCTATTTTTTTCTAGGATTCATGCATTGGGGCATGGTGGATGTAAAATCAGATGAATCCTGTCCTGTATGCTCATACAGAGCATGTGGAAAGTGGGAAGAGGTTGGGCATGGAATTGAGGCATCCAAGGCATGCCTCTGGTATTACCAAGTGAAAAAAATAGATATCTTGTGGTCTGAATGTACACACATTTAGAATATGAACATACATAAGAATAGTGTCTTGTAGAACCATGCCAGAAAAAAATGAAATGACCAGAGTTTAAGGAAATTATTTTGAGTTTTATAATCAGGACAAAGATGTAGTATTTTACCCCCTGGTGAAAATCGAGAATGTGTGTTTCTGTAGTAGAAGAAAGTATTTACATGATTTAAACAGTAGATGTTTTAATTAGTGTTTAGTCCAAGTTTGTAAGACTTAATTAATGCAAATTGGGAACTAGCTTGATATTAATGGTTCCTGTCCAGATTTTGTCACACACTTCTGCTGTCTCTCAAACAGGATCAGTATGGGAACTATGTTATCCAGCATGTACTAGAACATGGTCGGCCTGAGGATAAGAGCAAGATTGTAGCAGAAATTAGAGGCAACGTGCTGGTGTTGAGTCAACATAAATTTGCTAGGTATGAATTTGTTTCTTAAAGTCTCCACGCCCTGTGGGAGCATGGACACGTGCTAGAGTTGCAAAAGAGTTAGTGGTGGGGTGTAGGTAGGTGAAAGGAGTTGAGAAATAACTTTTTGTTTAACAGCAGAATGCTATTTATAACTGCTTAAAAACCGGGATGAGCGACCAGCAAGGTAAGTTTTACTTGTAACGAAGGAGGATGAAGATATGAAAGAGTAGTTCTAATCCAGGCTCCTGAACTTGACCAACAGTTTGTGTGATGTTTGTTTTTTTTAAGTGGTCACTGTCCCTTGGATAATAACATTTTAAGAGCATTTCACTACCTCTGGGATGTTATGTCAAGCCACAAGGGAGCTTGGGAAATCAATGTAGCAACAGTTCATTTTCATCCCACTTTTCACAGAAGAACCTGTGCTTCACATATGCAAAGCCTTGTGGTCCATTTTGAGATGCATGCATAAGGATGTCCTCATAGGGAAGCTGAAGCAGTGTGAGGTTGTTAGTCCAGATGCTATAGAGCTAGACGTGGGTAGAAGCAAAATTGAGGTACCTTAATGGATGTAAAAACTAAGACTTCCTATATCTGTGAACTCCTTTTGTGTGTGTTTCCAGCCATTTGAACATGAAGGCTGAGCTCTTCAAAGGCTTAATATACCCCCCTCTTTGTGATGGGTAAAGTAGTGCTTTAATACATATGGGCACGAGGGAAGTATAACATGAACAAGAATTAGAAGAGTGTGGTCTGAATGCTGTTATTTCAGCCTCTTCCTCCCTGGGCTTGCCTTGCTCTTTTTTTCTAACCTCCTTTCCAGATGGAGTGTTAATTAGCGAAGGATGTCCCCTGAGCTGAGCGCTAGTTGTGGCAAATCACTTGGTGATTTTATGATTCAGTCAGGGAGGCAGAAGATAAGACTAGCAAAACTCTTTCCCCTTTCATGTATCCTATTTAACTTGGCCCTCTGGAGAGCAGAGGCTAGTCATCTAATATATTCAGGAATTTTGGAAGTTCTTTGCCTTTGCTAAGATCTTGCATTCCCGAGTCATATTTCCCTGTTGTTATAACCTTGGACCTCCATTCCCGCAGAGCTCCACTACTGGGAGAGCCAAACAAAGAACAAGGCATCTGCTTCTCTAATGGGCATGCTGTGAAAACAGACATTGATCTCAAATACAGCGTCACTGTAGAGATGCACAAATAAATTGGGGTGAAATAAGACCTGAACTGGTCCTCTACCTAAATTCCCTAAATTGAGGTCCTTGGACTGTTCGTTTCACATGACGGAACTTCTGCACCAGCGCATACATCTTTCCCAAATGGTCTGCCCTTGTTAGAAGCTTAAGGAGATCTCCTTGGGGTTGAATGAAAAGCCCAGTAGGGATGTTGTGTACTCACCAATTGTCCCTTTATTGTTACAGCAACGTTGTGGAGAAATGTGTTACTCATGCCTCCCGTACGGAGCGTGCCATGTTGATCGATGAGGTGTGCACTATGAATGATGGCCCTCACAGTGCCTTATACACCATGATGAAAGATCAGTATGCCAACTACGTGGTACAGAAGATGATCGATGTGGCAGAGCCAGCTCAGCGGAAGATTGTCATGCACAAGGTAAGCAGCTGCTGTCGATTGATAAGGATACAGGGTTTGTGCTTTAAAAAGTGGCACTGCCACACTGGTTGCAGAGAGAAAATAAGGCTGAGATAATTGCTTTTGCCCTTAGAATTTCCTAACAATTGAGGTATTTCAAAGTTGCAGGAAAGCAGTAGTTGCAATATGAAAGTATGAAATAATGAGATGCTGTTTGGACTTAAAACTAGCTGGTTGCTTCTAGCAATCTTCTCTGACCTAGTAACCCAGTTCTGCACTTGTGGCATAGTGAACAATGATATAAAAAAAAAAAGAAAACACACTGAGACTTCTCCTGTAGCAGTGCCACCAGTTTGGTGCCTGGCAAGGTGCCTTTTGAAAGTCTGGCAATGATGACACACTTGCCCTCTCTGAGAACAGTGTTTGCTAATGAGAGATGTTTTGTGTACTCAGCGGAGCTGAGCCAGACCTCGAACACCTCAAGCGCTAACGCAGAACTGCTGGTTGCGTTTCTGAGGGCTGCCAAGCACTGCCTGTCACTTCATGTCCCAGCTTCACAGCCCTGATCAGGAAAGTCAGGTTAGCTGTTGGCATCATGCTAATGGGGCATGCGTGGTGTTCCTGCAGCTTCTGAGCCTGGAGTCATTAACCAAATCCCGTGTTTCTCAGTTTTGAATATGTTTTTGATGAGAGACTTTCATGGATTAGCATTACGCTCCTGTGTTTGAATGTGTAACAGTTTCAGGACTTCGTATTTGTCAAAAATGAAGACATTTGGGAATTAAATAAGTGTTGCTGCCAGTCCTGCATTTCAGGGCTTGTATGCCTGCTCCCCAAGGGCAGCAGACTAAATACCAGGTGATGCCTTCATTTTCCTGCTTTATGAACAACATGCATGTGATTGAAATAATCTTTAAGTAGGCTAGCTGTTAGGTTTAGGAGTCATTCAAGTGGTTATTTTAAACCAAAGCCTGTATTAGTCCAAAAGAAATAAATAAAAACGTGCAAAGGGATATACAGTTTCACTGTAGCAAAGTGACCTATGGCTTTGCTAACCTGTGAGAGCTATGTGTATATATTTAAAAAATAAATAAAAAATCTTTACTGACACGTTCCTTTTCTTGTTGAGCAAAGTCTTTGAATAATATGCTAATTAGGTTATCAGTGTGGCTGTCAAAAATAGAACTGGGATGACAGCTAAATAAGACTGGCTGAATGTGAAGATGTCAGCTATGTTACCGAGCTGAATGAAAGCCTAGGAAAACCGAGCATATTGACTGTTGATTTTGGATTGTAAAAATCGCTTTTAGTACAAACAAGCAGTTTGCATTGTGCTATTAGCAGCACTTTTTTTTAATAAAAGTAATCTTAACAATTAGTTCTGTCAGTTTAAAAAAAAAAAAAAAGTCTTAGAAATGAAGATGAACAAAGAAAGAACTGTTGGACTTGGGAAGCTTTTCTGTTCCTTAACCTCAGAGAGGCAGTCTGACCTTCTCAGGAATGTGACGTGGGGAGGGCTAAGGCATAAATTTGATTTTTACAAAACTGGTTCTTGAAGTTGAATAAGAATTTAAACAGCTAGTGACTGAACTGATGAAATGGGATGACTGTGGGGTGGATTTCCCATGGGAGTTTTAGTCAGCTCTGGCTTAGGCAACTCATGGTGATGTATCTACCCCTGGAGTAGGGGAGGAGAAGAAGGGAGTGCTGCAGTACATCATGTTCTGGCTGTTTCCTCATCCTGTCTGCAGTTTCCACCATGGAGTAAAAAGTCTGTTGTAATTGCCTTATTGAAAGAAGTCGCTGGTGGTGTGGGATAGTACCGAAAATAAATTGCTCTTATGTCTCATTCCTCTGAAGGAGAACTTCAGCAACGTAATGATGTTAGTGTAACTAGAACGGTGGTTTTCCTTGTTTGGATACTCTTCCAGTGAAGGTGGCTTTACTCCAGTTACAGGAATTATAATCAAATTGCAAGTGACTTTCATTCCGAAGTAGTATGGCTGTGTGAAGTTTGCTTCCACAGATCTCCTCTCTGCTTAAAAAAAGGGAAAAAAAAAAAAAAAGTATTAGTATTTTAATTGTTAGGTTCAGAAATTAAACAGCTGTTCAGCCCAGGAATACTGCTTGCCTTTCCTGGTATCTCTTCAACTGCTGAAATTCATACTGGGAACCCTCTGGGGCTTGCAGCACTTCCAAAGCTCAGCCTGGAAGGACGAAGACCTCACAGTGTTGGCTGTCCCGCTTCCTAGTGCTGCTGAAGAAGTTCAGTAAAAGCTGCTCAGCCATGCCAGACCCTTGCAGTGCCTTCTGTGCGTTAGCAATCGGTCTGTTTGCCCGCAGGCCAGAGGGATGGAGATGGGCAGGGAGTCAGGGCACCCCTGGGAAGCTTGAGCAGCCAGCAGTCCTCCTCCTCGCGTTGGACAAAGCCTTGCGTTCCTCCATGAGCTTGGATCAAGCTGAATTCCTGTATGATGGCTCAAGATCCCACCTGCTTGACCAGAAATTCCTTTTGGCATTAACCTAGAAATAGTATCAGTGAGTTATGAAACATTAATTTGATTCACAAACTGAGGTGCTTACAGCAAAAGGCACTCCAGTGTTTCTGGTCACCTCTGCCTGGCACCGAGCGTCGAGTACCCGGAGCTCTCTTAGGGTTAGGATTGCTGTGGTTCAGGTCACCAAGCTTCAATCTCTTTTTTTGTCTCCTAGATCCGGCCTCACATCGCTACCCTGCGCAAATACACCTACGGCAAACACATTTTGGCCAAGCTGGAGAAATACTACATGAAGAACGGGGTTGACCTAGGGCCCATTTGTGGACCACCAAACGGCATCATTTGAGACGGCAAACTGCGGAGAAGCTCACTGGCCATCAGGCATTTACAACCAGCAACCGACCGTATTCCAGTATACAGTTAGAAAATGTTCTATGGTTGCTAAACTACTAAAAAAAAAAAAAAAGAAAAAAGCCTTTGTAAATTTCTTTAATTTTATTATGCATAACATGTACTAATTATTTTTTTTAATTAACTAATTGCCCTGCTGTTTTACTGGTGTATAGAATACTTGTACATAGGTATCAAATGTACATGGAAGGCCACATTTTTGTTCACTGTTGTATCTATATTCCAAATGTGGAAACTTTCAGGGTGGTTGGTTTGAAGAAAAAAAAAAAAACGTTTTTAATTCATCTGCCTTGCAGGCAACTTTTTGCAAATACCTGTTTTTCTCCTTTTAGTCAAAAGTCAGCAAGAAGTTTGAATTTTAGTTAAATGGCACAAAAGATGCCTTTAACACTGTTTATAAATATATAAAAAAAAATTCAACTTGCTAAAGCTTCAGTTTAAAAAGAATTAAGTTTTTGAAACTTTTTAATTGCTTTTTTTTGTTTTGTTTTTCAGTATAACATGCTAAAGGAGGTAGCTTAGTGGTCGTTTTTGCAAGAAAACGTACACACCCAGAAAGTTTTTAAAGCAAGGGGGTGGGGGGCGGGTGTACTTGTTTACTGCCTACTCAGTTTGTTCTGTTAACATTGAGAGACACAATTTGATTATTTAGCATGAGGAAAAAAAATCCAACTCGGCTTTGGTCTTGCTTCTATAAATATATAGTGTATACTTGGTGTAGACTTTACATATATAAAAATTTGTAGTATTTTCTTGTTTTGATGTCTGATCTGTATCTATAATGTACCCTAGTAGTGGAACATACTTCTGACTGTACAATTGTACATTTGTAAACCTCTGTAATGTAAATGTGGAGAAGTTTGAATCGACATAAACCCGTTTTTTGGTAAGAAAAAAGAATTAGCAAAACCTGTGCATTTCAGTGTATATTCACACCTTTTATGGTCGTAGCATATAGTGTTGTATATTGTAAATTGTAATTTCAACCAGAAGTAAATTTTTTCTTTTGAAGGAAATGTTCTCTTTATACAGCCTAGTTAATGTTTAAAAAAAAATGCTTGGTTTTATTTGTCACCTAGTTGAACAGTAGCGATCCTTTCTAAATGTTATACAAAATGATTCAGTTCAAAATAGTGTTTTTTTGAATCTTAAAAAGTAATGTTTTGCTTATTTTGTGACAGTAAGAAACAAAAAGTGCAAAAGTACAGAATCCCCTAGTTTTCCTTACAATCAGAGTCCCTTTTCACCTTGTAAAGTGTGAATCACCTTCCCTTTTTGTACAGAAGATGAACTGTATTTTGCATTTTGTCTACTTGTAAGTGAATGTAACATACTGTCAATTTTCCTTGTTTGAATATAGAATTGTAACACTACACGGTGTACATTTACAGAGCCTTGTGTATATTTCCAATGAACTTTTTTGCAAGCACACTTGTAACCATATGTGTATAATTAACAAACCTGTGTATGCTTATGCCTGGGCGACTATTTTTTGTAACTCTTGTGTAGATTGTCTCTAAACAACGTGTGATCTTTATTTTGAAAAATACAGAACTTTGGAATCTGGCTTTGTGCTTTATTCGGACACTTGGACTCGAGTGCCACCGCCCCCCCTCGCTCACCTTTGCGAGCAGCCTTCCTGCCTCGCGCCGCTCCCAGCGGATGCCCAGGGACGAGGGAGCAGAGCAGGGGTGCGTTTATGGCCACTTCCCGGTCCTGCCACCCGTCTTCCTGGTGCCTGGGACTGGCTGGACTACCCCTGCCCTCTGCTTACTGGCTTTGGGGATTTTTCCTCTTGGAGCGTACCTAAACCTCTTCGGAGCCCGTACAAATTTGAGGCAACCGCAGCTTCCATCCTCTGGGGGTAAGTTCAAGGCGAACACCCACCTCCTGATTCTGCCCTCCTCCCCTCCATCACGCCCTCCTTGCGCTCTGGGATTGTCAGCCCATGGAGCCACTCGTGTCCTTTGCTTTGGTTTTTGGGGTGCGGGGAGGAGAGGTCCGGGCATGGGCCCACGCGCTGTGCCCGGCAGTCCCCATGGGCATGCACCAAGGGAATTGCGTGGTGCGAGGATGTTTTCTGGGTCGCTGAGGATTGCCATGAACACGCCAGCCAGCAGTGGCTGTTCTGGCTGCAGCTGAGCTCGAGTTTCCATGGAAACTTCCCTGACTCCTAAGATCTCGTTCCCGAGAGGCTGCGTTCAGCTCCGAGCCCGCCGCTGGGTGCGCAAAGTTGGGGTTGTTCCTCCCGCATCGCTTCTCAGCCACCCCGAGTTCAGCAGCAGCTGCTCAGTCCCTGAATATTACCTGGTTCTCAGCCTGCCGGGCTCCTTCGTTACCCTAATTAAGTGCCGTGAGGAAGCTCTGTGTCTCTTTTCCATCCCCTTTGCCAGATCCCTTCTGCCTGCATTGAGCAGCCTGACCTTAATGCGGATCCCCGCAGGACTCCGGCCCTGACCTTTGCTCGGTGAGAAAATTGGCCCCCTCTTACTACCAATTTTTCTTCATTTACGCGCGTGAAGGCTCTTCCCCGTCGCTGTGTTGCAGTTCAGTGGCTGCTGGCTTTAAAGACCCTTTTCCGAAGGTTATTGACAGCATCACTGGAAATCCTGATTAAGTTTAAAGCACCTGTGCAAATATGGTGATGGGCAATAAATGGAGCAGAATGGGATGCTCGTTGTTTCCAGCTGAAACGAGCCCGGCACAACTTCACGTGCTGGCTTTCACCCTGCACAGCAACCGGATCAAACTTGCCTCGAACGGCGCTGCCCCGTTCCCCGAAGCGCAGACGCTGTCTGAAGCGGTGCCCGGCATCGGGGAACGCTGGCTCGTTTTCGAGGGCGTTTGCTTCGTTCCGCGCCGAACGCCCGCAGCATCCCACGCTGCCGCCCTCTTCCTCGCGCCCCTCACCAAAAGCCGATGCCCGTGTGACCCGGCCGTGGCTTCCGTCGGTTTTCACACCCGTCGGTAAATGTAGCCGTGAGCTGACTTTGGCTTTCAGTCCTTTTTTCCCCTGGGCTTCAAGCCCGGGTCTCTGCGCGATAGCAGCAGCGAGGTTATGGCAGCGCTTGGGCCCCGCGTCCCTGCACCTTCCCAGGGCTTTGGGAGCTGCGTGCTGCTCAAACAGCATCTCAAAACCGCGGGGAGGGCTCCGTGCTCGCCCCGACCCCATTCTCCACCCCTGGAGGTCTTCAGGAACAGCTTCCAGAGTTTGGGGTCTTGCCAAAACCTGCAGGTTTCTGCTCCGCACCTGGCCCTGGAGGAAGGATGCGGCCACCAGCCTGGCACAGCTGCCCACACCCAGCAGTGGTGGCCCTGCGGGGACAAGCAGGGGGACGCGGCGGGTGGCCTGGGGCTGCTGGGGGATGCTTTTGGCACGGGGGAGGTTTGTGCCCTGGAAAAGGGCACCCTGCGGGAGCCCTGATCCGCCTTTAATTGCTGCCCACCTCTGGGTGCCCACCTCTGGGACGAGAGGATGTGCGGCAGGGGACAGGGGCAGCTGCAGGGACAGCCGCAGCCACTGCGGGGCGGTGCAGCCTCAGCAACCAGCTCCCCGTCCCAGCTTCCCTCTGCTAGTATTAATGCGTCTTTATTATTATTATTATTATTACTATTATTATTATTATCATCATCATCATCATTATTATTAGGATCCTGTTAATTACTGCACAATTAAGACGGAGAGCAGTGGCAGCGATGCCCCAAAGAACAGGCTCGGGGGCTCTGCTTTCCCCCCACACTTGTTGGTGCAGGAGTGTCCCCCGCCAGGGACGCATCTTGGTTTTTAGCTGAATTTGGCTGATTTCCCCTCTAAATCCAGGTAAGGCCCCCGCTGCCCGCTTTGGCCACCTCCCGACGTGTATTTACCCCAACGCTCGGTGTTCAGACGAGGTTTTTATGACAACCCAAGTATGTTTGCACTCTGTGCACAGAAAGTGGGCAAAATCCGCAAGGTGCAAGAGAAGCGACTCCTGCGCGTCCCCTCTGCTCCCAGCTCTTCCGCAGCTGCCACCTCCCGGGCCCATTGGGGTGACCCAGTGTCCCCCTTTGGTGCCAGGACCCGCCATGCAGCCACGGGAAAGTCCCTGCCACGATGGCCCTGTCCTCTGGTCCCGCTGTCACCCCTGGTTTGGGAAGGGGAAACTGAGGCAGGGTGCTGTGGGATGGTGAAGCTACCGGCATGGTGCTGGGGAGCTGTGCCTCTGCCCTAACCCTAACCTTAACCCTAACCCTCTCCCCCACATACCCTAAGGTGACCCCATCTCCCCTGGGCCCCCTGCCTGCCCCATGTCCCCCCCTTCTCCCAGTCCCTCCCATCCACCTCCGCATCTGCCCCCAGGTCCCTGCCATCTGCCCCTCATTTTCCTCCATCTGCCCCAGGGTCTGTCCCTGGGTCCCTCCTCCATCTGCCCCTTGTTCCCCCCATTTG
>VXAA01004692.1:269219-290083 GCA_013399115.1 Anseranas semipalmata | reverse complement strand
TGGGACCCATCTGCAGCCATGAGATACAGGTAATAAATGGAAGGTAATAATGATGCACTGAAGGTGGATTCTGTGCTGCTCATCTTTCTGCATGGCGTGGCATACAGTTACGTTGTTTTGTGAGAAGCAAAACAAATTGAACTTGGCATTCTGTCTCCATTGTTTAAATCTTCCCAAAGCGTAACCTAACCTCCTGCTCCTTTGTTGCACAAGAGATAACACAGGCCCTGACACCCCTGCATACAAGGTGACTGACTGGCTGCTGTGCTGTAAACTGCCTAATTAGCTGGTTTACAGCTGTCAAAATAGATGTATAAGGGCTGAGTTTCTCCTAATCTGCACCTCCATTCTCTACCCAGCTGCAGATTTCCATGGAAAATAATAATTGTTCAATTTTCTGCCATTCTTCTAAATCTGTTTGGTATTAGCAAGGAAGTTCAAAGGTAACTGGGAGTAGGTGAGGAGGAGCAGAGAGCAAACTGTATGGACCTTGAATTTCTCTACCACATTTGTACACAGTTTGATCTGAACAAGATCACTGTCTACAAGAGGCGTTACACGTGCAGACTGCAAAATTTCTCTTCAGCAGTAGTGAAACTATTAACATTATTAACATTGACAACCAGATTTTTTTTTCAGTAAATATCTGTGTATTTAGTCTTGATGTGACTGGTTCCTTCGTCTATTTCTGAAATACCACAAGAAATACATTTTGCTGGCTATCATAGTGAAAAATGAGCAGGGCTAAAAGTGCTCAGTATATAAAAGATGCAAGACTTTATTTGAAAGATCTCTGTACCAAGGAAATGCTTAATTTCTTCTCTCATTTCAAATGCTTGTGACACTGCCAAACTTCAAGTGTTCAGACTTAAAATTTCCATGCTGAGTGTTTGTCTCAGCATGAATCGTTTTTTGAATAGTTCATCATTCTGTGATTCCAGAGCTGATGCAGGAAAATAAAAATCTCAAGCCTGACTGGGAGAGAGGGGAAGCCAAAAGTTTGTTTGTTTTTTACCAGCTTCAGAGCTTTGAAGCAAGAACTTGAAATATGACATCAGTGTGATCCTAAATACAGAAACTATCAAAATACTTTTAAAAAGAGATCACTATACTTTGCATGGAGAATATTTGCCTTGGACTGTAAAAAAAATAAGAGAATAAACTGAGAAATAAGATTTACTAAATATCACAAAAATATTGCTTGTATACTGGCCATGTTGGTAGTAATTGTTGACTTTCCTTTTAGACTTTTTTTTTTAATCAACAGTGCAGTGCAGTGTTTTTGGCGATCAACAGTTAGCAACTTCCTAACTTTCTTGAGCATGAAACCATTAAAAAATGTAAGTATTTTAAACGTAATTTATTCTTATGCTATCTTCCTCTAATCTGGGTAGACTAGCAGTCTGTTCAAATTTACTTCTGAGACAAAAGCTAAGAAGAAGAAATGTTTATGGTGAATTTATCAATACATTTATTTGTGTGTTGCTGATATCATCAAATTCTTTCATGTTGGGAAAGCTAAGACTAGTCTCTTTGTACTAAAAGAGAGCCTAGTGTTAAAAAAAAATATGGAAAATGGCAAAATCTACCTTTGGTTGTGCTTACATGCAATTTAGGAGCACACTGAGAGTCTGTGTCAGTCATATGCACTGTTTGTGTGCACATATTCTCATGCATCATCATTTTTATTACAGTTAGAATATAGGGTGCTAAGACCTCTATTTTATGAGATGCCATGATGTTAATAAACATGTTCACATTAAACTGTAGATGAAACCCTTGCCTGGAGGATGACATTCAGTAAAAACCTTCTTTTCAAGGATTGGAAAATGGGCCTTTCTTGGAGTATTCATGGAAATTCAACAGTGGATTTTCCTATTTTGTAATGTGCCTTTGAAACTAAGTATCTATTCAAACATTTTTCTGACAAGGGCATATGAACATAGCCAGTCAGAATTTGGCTCAGATCAGTTGAAAGGGATCTTAGCTGTTTGCTTTTAAATGGAAATTAATATACCTTCTATATGACTGTAATACAGAAATTGTTATTTTTTTTCCTGCATGCACTCAACAGAGGACTGCAAGGAATTTATTATAATAAGCATACAGGTCTTGTACTGTAATGTGGTGCTACTTTAAAACCCAGTTGCCTGAAATTTGCTGGATAAGTCTATGTCATGCAACTGGAAAATAAAATAAAAGCTGTTCGGATCATTCCTGCTGCGTATGAAAGGAAAACATGTTCTGGGAGAATGAGCAAACATACCGCTGTCATCCTTTAAGGATCAAAATAGTAGTAATTACAGATGGAAAAAAGAGATGTAATCACTCAAGAGCACAACATGGAGAATCTTTAAGCAGGCAGTTTTAGTCCTGGAGGCCTGTGCAGCTGGTGTGTGTCTTGCTGATGTGAACTGCTCCTCCAGGGCAGATGTCATTAGCAGGCCGGTGGGACAAGATGTGCTGTGGCATGAGGAAGGAGCGGGAGAGCCTCTGCTGTCATGCGGGCTGGGTTGCAGACCCCCTCGCAGGCCTTCCTGTTGGCATGCTGTGGTTCGTGGCGTGCAGCCCCCTCCCTGCGTCAGCCGGCGTGGAGCCCAGGGCTGTGGGGCTTGCTGCTCTGGGAGGAGGCCTGCAGCGCAGAGCCACGCCGGGCAGGGGCAGAGGCAGGGCTGCTGAGGTGGGGATGGGCAGCAGCTCACCACTCTGGAGGAAAAAATGAAATATGGGCAGGTGTAGGTCCTAAAGGAGGAAACGAGCCTTGGGAAGGTGGCAGTTCAGCAACGCTGAGGACGTGTTGCCACCTACACCTCACCTACTGACTGGCTGGCTTCCAGTGTGTAGCAGGGTGGTGCTTAGCCTCAGAGCTGGCTATGTCCTAGCTGTCTGTGTGTGTATTAACCAGCAAATGACTGCTTTATGCCAATTATTAACTGTAAATAACCGCTCTGTATCAAGTGAGTATATTGGCGGTGACAGAGCCTCTCGGTGCGTGGGATGGAGAGCCGTACCAGAGTGGCCCACGGCGGGCTGTGTGCCGGGGGCTAAGCATGGCCCTTTGTGGGGTGAGCTGGGATGTCTAAGGGATGTCCAGGGAGGGTGAGGTGGGCACAGGACTGCTCGTCCCACTTAGTAAGGGTTTTCTTCTGGGGGCAAGGACAAAATTACGTTCAGTGTTAAAATTATATAATGTTTGCTCTGGTATAAAAGTGTGGTAGTTGCTTGAAAACACAGGCCTAGGAAATGGAGGACATGGGTGAGGTACTGTCAAATTATACAGATCCCTTTAAATTGATAGGAACTGCTGTCAGATCAGCTGCTGTTCATATTCATAGGTGAACAGCATGAGTAGGAACTTCATGTGAGGGGAGGGCTGGCTTTTAATCGTCAAGAACAGCAGGGATGAAAAAGGTGGGGAAAAAAAAGTTTGCCATTTGATGTGTTGCTAGTTATTTATCATCAACCAAATTCTTACCGCAGAACTGGTGGAGGCATTATCCTTCTTGGTGGGAAGATGTCCATTAGCATATTCATTGATTGTTCTAGTAGACAAAAGTACTTATATTAATGGTATTTGATTTTTTAAATTAAATACTTGATATTAATTATAGTCCATATTCTGTAACTTTTAAACACTGATAAAGATAAAACAGAAATAATACTGGGGAGCCCAAAGAGCAAATGACAAATTGAGAATTGTAAAATAAGCACTAAAGATGTAAAAAAAAATTACATGGAAAATGCAACTGTTGTCTCCAAATAAACATAGATCTCTCGTTTCAAAGCTGTCATAATGTTTCCTGAGAGCTATGATCCAGGACACTTACTTACACTGCCTTTCTTCTCAAGTTCCCTGTGGTCAGATCATGTTGCCTGTGATGTTGCAGAGTGCTGCATTTTGCTAAGGATGCATCAGCTTCTAGCAGAAAGAGAACAGAGTGAAATTAAATGGTATTTTCTGTGGTCCGCGTCAGCACAAGAGCTGAATCAGTATATTCGTGATTTGGAACCAGTATTGTTTTACTTGGGGCAACATCAAAAGAACAAACTGCTATTCAAAAACTAGGTGCTTCTCAGAATCACTGTATTTCACACACACACATTTCATAACTGTGTTATAATAAAAATAGCAAATATTTAGTGACGGAAAAATTGAATGAGGCATAAAAAGCTTTAATGGTTCTTTTTGTGGAAAATGATTTTTTTGACCATTTATCTCAAAGGGTATTTGATTCATGATAATATTTAAAGGACTATGAATGGTATTTACGCAGAATTTTGAATCAGCTAATAAAGCTAGTTATGTTGCAGGTGAAAGTTACTGAGATTTTCTGCAGCTTTTTTTGCACTAATACATACCCAAATAACCCATCTTCCATTGTGAGATCACAGCATTCCGAGCATGTGTGACATCATGTCTTATTTATGAATTTGAATTTTGTGTAGCACAGCAGTGCAATGAATGTACTCAGTGCATATGACTTTTCAGATATGTATCTCTTATCTCATGTAGAAGCCATTGAAAAGTCCTGCTTTCATTTGCCTGCCTTACAGAGGCTTTATTTTATTTTATTTTATTTTATTTTATTTTATTTTATTGTTCTTGGATGGCAGTGTTTAAGATTGCCCCCTTTTCTTTTTTTTCCCTCTGATTTAGCAACACGGAAATCTTGAAAGAGTTGAAGCTCATGAAAGTCATGAAATCCTAACAACCTCCTTGGTCTGTATGAAATAATAGGCAAGACATTTGCAGAGTTGCCTTTGGGCGACATAAATGCTATGTCCTAATAAAATGATTTTGTGTGACCCATCAATTCGCAGATTATATTAATTTCTGAGTAATGGCATACACCAAGATACAGTAGTTGTGATAACAAAAAGTCTGATGTGAAGACATTTTTGATAGAGAAAAGGCAATGCTTCTGTCTCTAAACTAGCCTACTAGAGTGGGAACTGTTGACTGGGTCATATGGTCCGCCCAGTGGCGTTGGCAGGGGAGGTTGCTGTGGTATTAAAGGAGAAGCCATCATCTGCCTTCCAGGTGGGGCCTCTTGTCCATCCCTCCAAGAGAGCGGGGTGCAGCCTGCTCCGTCCGCAAGATGAATCCTTCCTTCAAGGCTCCTGCAGATTTTGTTAGCGTGCGTGCTTGTGTAAGCAGGTAAGGGAACTCACTGGAGGTAGTGACAAACAATCATTCAGAAATGGGCCTTTATAGGAAAGTGTCATTGGTTTGGACAGGTGGGCTGTATTAATTATCCTTTGCACAAATCCAACACCATATAAAAATCATATTATGAAAACATTTCTTCTTTAGTCAAGCACACCTGGCCAAACAGATTCTGGGAAATAGTTGTTGTAAGAAACTATGATTGCTTTGGAGTAGGTATTCAATTAAAGTAAAAATGTGTGCTGTGATCTACTACCTGAGGACTAACAGAAAATGAGAAAGTTGATGAAGGAGCTAATAGCGTGTTAAGTAAAGAGAAGATGAATAGAGAAATTCCATTAAGTTTCCAGTCAATCAATACAATAATGGCAGAAAGGGGAGGAACAAATACTGTGTGGAAAAAATTGGAAATTTTTTTGGATGTAAGCAAGGGTGAATAAGAATAGCTCCTGGTAGAAGATTATTACAAAAGGAATATAACTGTGACATTCACATCGTGAGGAGGTCATTTTAATCTGAAGATATACCTAAACATAAAACCAAGAATTTCCGCTTACTGGTTTTTCTTCCCTACACATAAGGATGTTATACTAAGTTTACGAACCACTATCTGAGTTTTACACATGAGGCACAAAATGGAAAAAGAGGTTTTATCTAAGCCTTTACATTGTCACTGTAAAGTCACAAGTAGAAAAGAGCTGTCTAGATTGCACTTGCCTGCCCATATTGATACACAGTTGTTTTCCACCTTGCTTGCTCTGTTTAATGTCTTCAGTTTGTTTTAGCTGACAATCTCAGATACATACAATATTCTGTCTACATATATACTATATTCTAACTCATAAAAAAGTCAAAATTAACTCCCTGTTGTCATAACACAAAAACTCATTCATACTTTAGCCAGAATTACTACACTTCCAGTTGTAGCTGAACATGAAGATAATCTCTGGGATATTTAAAGAAAATGGAGCTCAGTAATTTCCTCCTCTTACTGGAGTTGACTAAACGGCTTCCCTGGGGCCTCTCTGCCGGCAAATATATTGGCTTGCTTTCTTGCTTTGGTTACTTTGATTCTCTTTATTCATTGAACTTAGAAACTGGGAGTCAGAATCAGGAAGTCACAAACCTTTGCGAACCAAATTGTGTTAGAAAAAAAAAGAATAATTTGAAATCCAGGAGAGAGAAATGCCCTTCTTTCCTTCCTCTCCAAAAATATTTTGAACTGTCTGGAGCAGTAAGAATTCTAATAAGGGAATGGTTTTGGCTTGCAGAAATTAAAGTCAAGAATGGAAGCTAGGAGGAGGAGAGGTTTAACCCTTTGGGTGGCTGTGATTAATTAGGTTTCTGATAGATTTAGCGATGTTACCTGAAAAATGAAAGTAAGCAGTAACTGCCCACAGATGTCATTACCTCTAGTTTTAATGCACAATGCGCTAGTTTTTCTAGTGAAAATTAGTAAGAAAGCTTAGTGAATTTCTTCTAGGTAAACATTAGGATGCATTTTGGAAAACTTGTCTTTTTGTCTTTCCTTGAACTAAGACAAAGTACAAAATCTTTACAGTACTGGATGGTGATGCCTTTGGAGGTGGTTTTAGGAATGAGCAAGCAGCATGGGGGCCCTTGCTGAACTTGATTGCATAGCAGTGCAAGCAATTCAGTGGGTAGTTGAGAAAATGAAAGTCTAGTGCACTAACCTTTCTCACATCTGATGTACACTGTGAGTGAATTCTTACCTATGTTTCCGTAGGTGTGTTAGTGTAAGAACCATAGCGTTGATGTATCTTACTTCTTCTGACCCTAACTTTATGCTTCCCACCTCCTGTTTATTTTAGAATTGCTCTGTTGCTGGTTGGTAAGTAACACCTTCATGCAGTTTGCATGCCTGAGTTTCTTCTTGTTTTCTGTGTGTTTAAGAACTCTTCTGCCTTCCAAGTTTTACTTGAGGGCTGTGATAACTAAAAGCTCCTGTTTGTCATGTTCCTTCCCTCCTGCTCCCCATGCTGACAAAGACATTTACACTAGAGAGGGTTCTTGTGGAGAACTACATCAGTGAAATTTTCTGACTGAGGATACAGTTCATGCTACTACAAGAGCTGTTCTGCTGAGCCAAGTTCATAAATAAATTTTATTACATATTCAGCTTTCAGAGGATGTCATTTGCAACCACATCTTTCAGATCCTGCACACCATGTCAGTTCTAATGAGTTAGAAATAAGCTCTCTCTGCATTGGAAATGCATGATGTTTAGAGGCTCAAACTGGCTCTTCTCTTTGCTGCTTCTTTTGTTATAACAAATGTTAATGCCAGAGCTTTATGCCAAAAGAGTAAGTAGACAAATCTTATTGTTGCAACAGAATTACTGGGGAATGTAATGCTTTGGCATATTACTGTTAAATTTCAATGTTGTGTATGCACAGCATGTGGTGCCAGGAGGAAAGGGAGTTGAGACATCTATATGCAAATCCTACATCTTTTCAGTATGGACTTTACCTCCTTGTTGAATATATCAGAAGCATATTTTAGGTTTTTTTTTTTCTTTTTTTTTTTAGAGTAACAAAACAAAACCCTACTTGCTGTAAAATACAGTGTTGTAAATGTGATATAAATGGCACTACCTTCCAGTTACAGATTGAGTTACTGTTTTTCTGAATTGTCTAGGATAAAGAAGGTGAACTTAAAAATCAGAAGCTGTTACATTCTGTCTTCCTCTTTCCAATTATCAGCTCAGATATCAACATAGGCACAAAAAGATATACTTTTTTCAGTGCTTAAAGAGCTTGCTTGGGATTCAAAAATTCAGGAGCTTGGTACTATTCTTAGCTTGCTTGTAATTTAACCTTGAACATATGCAAGACAGAGACAGACACAGAATCACAGGCTCACAGAATGGTTGAGGTTGGAAGGGACCTCTGGAGATCACCTGGTCCAACCCCCCTGCCAAGCAGGGTCACCTAGAGCACGTTGCGCAGGATGGCATCCAGGTGGGTGTTGAATATCTCCAGAGAAGGAGACTCCACAGCCTTTCTGGGCAACCTGTTCCAGTGCTATGTCACCCCCGCAGTAAAGAAGTTTTTCCTCATATTCAGCTGGAACTTCCAGTTCCTTTGTCTTTTACTTTGGCAACCCCTATTCCATATGGTCTCCTACCTGTTAGCATGTGTTTATACAATGGAGCTCCGAGCTCGATTGCAACCGGCACTACTGTTCTAAAAGAAGTGAATGGTTATTGGTGTCTGCTTCTGAGAAATTACTGCACCACCAGTAGATGTTCTTTACAGTCTGGTTAACTACTTATTTGAAATTTTGATCCAGTTCAAAATCTTAAGCAACAGAACGAGATAAGGCTTACATATATGAACCCAGTTAAAACCCACACTTGCCAGCTGTAGTTGTCTAGATACTGTTATCCTGCTCCCTCATAGGCCTCTAAGCTTTCCCTGGTAGATCTTCAGATCTTCGTAAGGAGCTGACTAGATGATTCATCCCTCTTACTGTGTTTGTGCAGAAAGTTCTGGAAAGACAGGAACTGTGACAGCTCCCAGCCAAGATCACTTAGTGGATCTGCTTTGCAAATTCTCCACTCCTTGAAAATCTTTTTTTAATCCTTCTGAAATCAGATTTCAAGAGGGACAGTTTAAGGCCTGAGATTACTCAACCAAACCATCTATTTGCTGAGATATACTTAAAAAGCACATTTGTCTAAAACTATGGAATAATTTAATCAAACGAAGTTAGCAATATAGTTGAGTCTCCCAAGTTGTGTTCATGAAAAAGGCATGGGAAGTATGTATTTTATTTAGGAATGTTTAGACTTCATCAGCTCTGACCTATTCATTTGTATACACTTTAGCTTGAAAACGTTGCACATTATAAATTGCTCAGTTAATCCTTTTAATTTGATAGCATATACTGCAAAGCATATACTCTGCATGGATCATGAAGGACTGTTAGGTGCGGACCAGCCAGAGATTAATAAAGTCAGTGTTGTCTCAAGTAGCAGAAAAAAATAATTTCATTACATTATCTGGGTTTCTCAATTCATTTTATTCTACCATCACTTTCCTCCAAAGAAAGTGATTCTGAATAAATTCTTCCTTACTGGTTTCATAAGTCACTGTTGTGTCTCCAGTGTTATGCATTGAACAAAATATCTATCCTTTAGGGGCTTTGGCATGTTTGAATATAGTGTAATAGTCTCTTTGTATTTTTTTCATTTTCAAGAGAAAGCCAAGCAAGTGAGCAAATAAAACTGCCATGCAATTAACTCTGCAGATATACAGTTTGGAAAAGTCAAATACCTTCATCGAAAAGTTTGTTTTCACCTTTTACTCTTTAATTTTAGAGTATTTATATAGCCTTATCAGAGGCAACAGAAGAATAATTAACCCTGTTGAATTATAAATTACAACGTAACAAGAAAAGTATATGTATTATTAAAACTGATATTTCCCACCGTATTTTACACACTCCTTTAAATCTATTTCGCTTTATAATTATACAATGCATATTCTCTCCTCGTAAATTTATCTAATCTCGAGGTTTATGTTATGCTATAAATATTATAAATAGGACTAAGGAAGGGGGTGGAGCTTGCATTTTGAACACGTAGGTCTGGTACCAGAGTGATATCTTAACAGAGCACAGACATGAAGTATTTAATTACTGTCAATATTACGGCCATTAATCATTTATGCTGAATCAAGATGTTAATGTTCCAATGCTATGAAGAGAGAACAGCCAGACATTAATGTCTTATTCAGCCACGGGGGAATTTAGGGCTGCAGTAACCAAAAGAACAGAACCATACCACTCACTAACATCAGATCTAATATTGATTTACTAAGTGGGGTGGGTCTACCACATGGATAGCGATTTCTGTCCTAACAGACACACCAAGACAACCGACCGATGCCTCCAGCACAGCGGTGACTGGCGCCATGACCTCAGGGAATGAGGACACTTGCTCTGGCTGGTTGATAAGTTCAACTCCTGGCTGCTGGCCAGGCCTTTATGCACAGTGACTTGGGCTCAGCCATCTGCTGTTGGGCATCTATGGATGTGTTCCCAAAAGGCTGTTTTCACTAATTACTGCTTTCTAACCTAGATGGCTGGCATAAGTGACCCATGGCCTTGTTGGTCACCCCAAGCAAATCTTTTTTTTTGCCATAACAAAAAACAGTTGGCCATTTCTATCACCAAACATGCTATAAGCATGTAAAATTGTTAAAATTTCATCTGCATGTCATTATTTCTTTGCCATACATAGTTAAAACTATGAGACTATGGTAGATAGACTACAGAGCTTTTCGGAAAGCCTTCCTCAAAGCAATTATCTGAACTTTTCTTGTTTTGCTAGCACAAACCAGAATCATCAAATGAGTTAGATCTGTACAGATGTTGTCAAGGTTTCACTTATCTGAGCATTGCTTTTGTGCAGGCTTCATCCCATCACCCATTTTCAGTGTCTTTTTTTTTCTTGACTTCAAAACTCCCCAGTCCCCAAACTGAAATCCTCCAAATGAGATTTGCTTGGAGCCTTTTTCATACTTTGATCAGTTTTGTGTATGGTCTAAACATTCACACAGAAAAGTAAAGATTTGGATGATCTGAAACCACATGCAACATGACTGTCTTTCTGTTAGAAAAATAAGCTATTTTCTGTGTCTAACAACTTGCTCCATACAAATTGTTAGAGCTTAAAGTTGTTACCAACAAGTTCAAGATGTGTGGTTTAAGCTGCTAGATCAGAGTCTCTGCTCCTATCTTGCATTGTCAGAAGAAACTTGGCTAGGAAATTTGAGCCTTTTGGCAGAAACATACTGGTATGCTTTATAGACAGCTGCCTTAGAGTGAAAAATGAATGTTTTGTAGCTTGAAAACAAGTTAAATGAGGATACATTCCTTTTTAAATGCAACATCCATTATGTTCTAGTTATCATTGAAAGTGCAACATTTCCCATAAAGAAAAAGTTGAGGAAATAGCAAGGGAAGGTTGCACACTGTTTATGAAATAAATACAGCCAAATCCATTCTTTCCTATAAGATCACTGTATGGATGTAAACACATGCACATCCATACAAGTCAAAATATGTGGAAGTTTCCAAATTTTCATGCTTATAAGTGTATTTTATATTTTATCAATGACAAAAGACAAGCAGACAAAGAGGTGATGTGGGCATGATTCAATTTGAGACGCTGACATGTAGACATCAAAACAGAGGTGTTCCTGTATTTGGCATGAATTTGGTCAAACTAAACCAGGAAAAAATTGCTATTTAGCTATTCCAGTTCAGAAAAACTCATCAATTAAGTCTTTTTAGGGGGGTTAAAATTTCAGCCAAAGTAATGGTGGCAAATCCAATTCCTTTTTTTATTTTGATGCGTTCATAGATGCTTGTCCAGTGTTAAAAATATAGGCTGCTTTGGGCTTTCTCAGTCTTTACTATACTAACTCCACAGAACAAAACTGTCATTAGTTTCTTGACTTGCCTGTTTGTTTAGTAACTTTTCCAGTAGATCATTAATTTGATCCCTCTAACAGAAATTACAAACAATAGGTCAAATTCAGTTCCATTATATCTAAATGGAAAGCCTGTATTCCCACAAAAATGGTGCATTTCTAATTGTACTTCTACACAGAAGTTTGATTTTCATCATAGCAAATTACTCTTGCTAAAGCTGTTAGAAAAAGCAGAGCAGAAAGCCCTAATTAAAAGGGTAAAATGGAGAACTTCATTGCAGCCATGTCTAGACATGCTTGATAACAACATAAATATGTGAATGTGTCATGATTTAAAACATTGTAAAATACAGTAATGCTATTTATCATTCCCTTTCAGAATGAGAAATCCAATTTAATTAAATGTAGATCCTATTTTACTGGACTTCACTGGCTTTGATTCTTACTTCAATCACCATGTTTTATTTTGTGTCCTGGCTTTTGAAAATGTCCTTTAAAAGCACCACATTTATTATGGGAAGCATTTACAGAAAATGATAAAGCTTTTTAATAAATTAACTCTTCTTAAAACTAGTGAAGTCTGAGGTTTTTCAAAATGATGTTCAGGAAAATATAGATAAAAGGAATAAAAAATACTCCTCTGGGTTCAGGTATTGCTGAATGTGGTAAAATCACCTTGGTATGCTCATGGCTTGTCTGTGTTACTTGATTAAACATGCTGGCATTAGCTGCCTCAGAACAGCAGAATAACACCCTAAGAACAACAATTTCTTGCAGTGGAGTATTACAAAGCTTAGTAAGTATCACCGCTGATTATTTGTCATCAGGATGGAACATTTCGATGACAATGGAGGAGGTTACACGTGTTTTCCCCATTTAGGCCTAGGGTAGATGTCCTAGCAGCGCCCCCATATCCAGAACTTCAGAGCCTATGTCTCAAAATGAAGTCAAAAGCATTTTGAATGTTTAAACATATATGATTGTTAGTATAAATGCTTGTTGTGATACACTGAGCCAAGGAGAGCAAAGGCAGAAAAAAGACACATTTTAGTCTGAGCTGCCAAGGGGATGACAAATACTCATAAAGACAAATCATAGTGTACAATAGCTTAGCGCCTTCCTAAAGCACTAGACCTTTTAAGTAGCATAAGTCATCCTTTATGACTCCTATGAAGTAATCTTTTAAATTACTGTGCTTTTATATAGTGTTTTCAAAATAATATGTCCATCATCACATAGAAGAGCACCTTTATTGCTGACTTAAGTTTGTAGGTTACTATTATTAGTGTGCAAGGCAGAAGAATCTATATGATAACGGACATGTTGTATAGATAAAAGATAGGCTGGAATAATTTTGTGCTGTTACCCAAAGTGCAAGGCTTAAATTTCTTGCTAAATGTAATCAGCGTTTAGCAAGTCATTTAATATCATATCAAAGCAGTATTAGTCTGGTAATTTTAAGATTTAGTATTTAATGCTAAAAGGTGAACGTAATCTACTTTACTTGGGCCTAATGGTTCAGAGGAAAATTCCTTTTCCTGGGTTTGAATTCCTGCCCCTGTAAGTGTGTTCCAATTCTGTAATGGCAGTTCTATGGTGCATTTGTATCTTCTCACTGAAAAATACTAAAAAAAAAAAAAAAATCAGTAAAAAAAAACTCTCGGAAGAGATATAACATAGGAAGATTATTGGTAGCTTTTTAGAAGTATCAAGTATAGGAGCAATTTATACTTATTACACATTTTCTGACACACACAAAAAAAGGTTTATTTTGCATTAGTTTAAACAAAAGAAACTTTACATGGCACTATTCATAGTAGTATAAATATTTAGTTTTTAATTCTATTTAGATGCATATGTTTAAGTATGTATATACATACACATATTTTAAACCCCTTTTTCCACATTTCTTCTGGAGAACTAATCTTCTGTGGTTTATCCAAATTCAGTTTTTGGCAGTTTCAGCCTTTAACACTCTTTCTACTCTTCCAAGGCTGCCTAAGAACATCTTTGCTTTACCTTGAATACTAAATCCTGCCTTCCTGTACTGATGAACATCACTTATAAAATGAGTTTACTTAAGAACAGCATCCCCCAATAGCACCAGAGCTAATTTAAACACATCAGTTATTGGTTGTTTTTTTTCCGGGACAGTGGATTTACTAGGCTACAGGACAAAAAATGTTACATGTAGCCATATTTTACCAGTAATATTTCTACCTTGCAGTTTTCACGAACTCAGTCTAAAAATTGTCTCTTACATTGACCTAAAAATGCTTTTCTGTCCTGTAAGTAGTACGTACGTATTCCTGTTACAAGAATTTTGCACTGCAGTCAGTATTAATATGGACCTTACGTAGTAAAGAGAAAGATTCCCAAGGATGTCAGTGGACTTAAAGTGACAGTTACTTTACCCTGCATTTCAGCCAGTTTGCACAAATCTCTCTCCTGATTCTGAAATGTTATGTATCAAGCATGAATTTATTACAGTGCTCTGAGATCATCTTCCCGGGAAGATCGTCTTCCTGGGGGAATAAAAATTCCCAAGCTCCAAACTATTTTGTGTTATTTCAAAAGAACTTCCAACGTTTTCACATAATTTTCCACCTGCTGTGACTTCTGCCCCTGGATGAGATTTCCCCTAGGGGAATTAAAGCATATGGTACCAAGACTGGAGGCTTAGTAATACCTAGCAAGTCTCTCCTTGGTAATGAACAATAATCTGCAATGTGTTTCAGAAGCTTGATTTTGGCATCACAAACACATGCATAAGTAAAATTCTGATCCTTACAGTAACACTTTGAAAGTACCTCGCTTGTTTAAACATACCATTGGGAAAAACAATCTGTTTTGCTAATGTCTTAAGCTCTTCAAAAAGAAGCTGCTTGGTTTTAAATTCATGTTTTTTTTTTTTTTTTTTTTTTCTTTTTTTCTTTTTAATGATACCTCAGTGCTGGGAAATGGGGAATCTGCTCTGGAGCTTTGATACAGAGGGTTGTTTTGGAAGAACTGACAGGTAACCTACTTTTTCATTCCCAGAAAACACTTGAAAAAAGAGACATACATTTTCATCAGTGCCAAATAGCAATAGTTTTAACACTTTGATTTGTTTTTCCATAGTAACTGTGAACTAAAACCTCCCCAAAACACACAACCTACGTGAAGGCTCATAGTACTCTGATGCATGTGAAGACTTATGGAAAATGTTAAAGCTGCTCACAGAGAAAGAGAAGTCCTAGTTTAAATAAAGGCATGACAGCATGGTCCCAACAGCTTCTGATGGATTTTTCCCTTTATGAATTTATTAAATACATGCAATTGAGTTTCTGCACTATTTCCCTGATTGAAGGAGAACTAGAGGGTGTGTTTGTGGCTGATTGCAATTCCTGATTGATAGGGAGAACGACAGATTGCTATTAATATCAACTCAACTCTTTTTAAGGAAATATGCCTGACAAATACTGACTGTTCCTATCAAGAGTGTCTCCTGTTTATTGCAAGGCTGATTGCTTTAAAACCTGCACTTAGAAAAATACAATATATTTTGTATACTTGCATTATCTTCTATATAACCTCTTCCAAAAACTTTGCAATGTTTTCTTAATACAACTTGTGATATAGAGATGACAGAAAAGAATAGCATGAGTCAGTATATTTTGACTATAATGAAACTATGCTTTAAAAGAAGAAAATGGTTAGAAAATGTAAAAGTCCCCTAGCCTGTGCTGTTTAAAACATAACAAGATTATTGACTAGTACTGTAGACTCACACGCTTTTCTGTCCAGAAGAGCAGAAGAGTCTGATTATTTAATCCATGTTACATAGGTGGTGGTGGTGGGGAACATTTTAAGAGATGTAAGAGCGAAGCTGGAGATTTCTATACGTTGCTTTGCATGTGATTATATGTATTGCTCATATATAATTTAAAATATTTTCAAAGAAACTAGGAGTATTTGTCCTCCTGCAGCCCTTCATCCCAACTTCCCACCAGAAAGAAAACCAACAGCAAGATGGTTCCTAGTCAGGAGATGTACTCAGTCAACATGAATTTTCAAGTAATGTTAAGTTCATTCATCTGTGGTTTTTTTTTTTTTTTTGAGTTCATGTCTCCAGTTTTCTTTCTATAGCTACTAAGCTAAGAACTATTTAATATACAGCTGAGGTGCTTACGTATTTTACTCCAGAAGTTATTTTTAGCCTCACTAAACATCATGAGAATCTCAATAAAACCTCAGAAACGTGTGAGACTCCACGCAGATTTGGAGGAGGAGTCTGAGTTTTCAGTCCCATATTTCAGGCCCACTTTTACTGTGAGTGGGGAATAAGGGGCTTGGGCCAGGCAACCCTCCAGTGCCAGGTACCCCAGGGTGTGTTGTGGCCACCCAACACGTTCAACTTCACCTCAGGATTGGAGATGTGGTTGTAGATCAATGAGTCGTGCACAGGGTGAGCTGGACACTTGTACGGTGGCAACTGCATGTTGATCTCCTGCATGCTGGATAAGGGTTTGTAGTAAAGCAGTGTCACAGCAAGGGCAGCTCTTCCCCTGGTAAGGAGAAGAGCGCTTGCCCTTCAAAAGCAGTTTCAATAGGACTGTGTGTTTTCTAAACTGGTAAAGGGCAAATAGATATAGGAAATTATATGGAAACATTCTCATTGTACACACAAATGCTGACGGCTTCTAGAGTAAATGCTGAGAAGGATTAAGAAAAACCTCAGGAATCCCCAAACATGAGGATGGCTTTATCTGACAAATGATAACAGATACAGGTGGACCCACTGCCAAATATCTACACAGAAAAACAGCCTCATTTAAATATGTCAGCACGTATTTGTCAATGTGGGATGTACATGTTCTGTTGAGAAATGTAGATAACAGGTGGCAGTATGTCCAGCAATGAGATCAAACCATCTGGATCCCGGTGTGTCTAGTGCCAGCATTTAATCTGTGAGTCACTTACTGGTTCTGCCAAAGGTCCCCCAGAGGCCCAGTCTTTGGATTAAAGAGTGCTGGACATCCACTGAAAGTGTATTTGTTTTTGTTCTGCTTGCAGGTATAAAAGCTCAAGAGAGACATGTTTCTCTGCTGTAACTTCCAGGAAAGGTCTTGCTAGAGCACAAAAAACATAGGATGTATAAATCAGATGTATTTCTTCCTCACACTTTTCCCACCGGCTCAGGTAACGGTGAGAGGAACAGTTTTATAGCCATTTTAGTTTCAGGTGCCTGGAGTACTTCTCAGAAGTTATTAAAACAAAATAAATGGTAATAGTTTGTAAGGAATACATTTAAGAGTTAGACCTCAAGTGACCCACTTGAATGTCAAGTCCATAACTGGTTAGAAAGATCTTCCTAAAAACTGCTGGTTTATCCTGACCAAAACTTGGAATTCTGACTGAAACTGCAGAAAGTTTCTTGTGATACCCAAATAGATAATGGCAGCATGAAGTGCTTAACCTTGGCACTGCCTATTTGCCCGAGTAAATTCCTGTAAAAGCATTTTGGCTTTTATCAAGGTTGGGGTTCATGCAAAGGGCTGAAGCTGATGAGTGTTTGCAGTCAATTATGAGTTTGGCAAAGTGTTGTCTTGATCATAGTCAGAAGGAAAAACGTTTAGGCTCCTTCACAGTCAAGCTAGATATATAATTTCATGACTCTGTGTTTCCACAGTGATTGTTTTTTTCCCTACATGCTTTCTTTCCTTTCAATTTCTCAATATAAATTTAATTGCTACTTCTGGTGCTTTTCATAGGCCATCAAGGCTTGAGGCTGTTTTGCCCCAGTCGTGCTGCATGAATTACATGACCCCTGGTATTTCTAGAGAGTAATTAAGTAAATATAAGAGATACATATGTATAAACGCAGAAATCAAGTGCTTCTTGATCAGCTCTAATTTGGCTTAATTTCACAGAGAGGAAGCGATACTTTAAGCAGACTTCAAAATTAACTCTGAAATATTGAGAACCAGTGACTTTATGTTGATCTTTTTTTTTTGTGAGAACAGGTGACCTTCTAAGAGATGGCCCACAAGTTGGCAACAAAAGATGGTGGCAGCAGACCCAAATTACAGTGACATGTTTTGCTTTTTCAACATAAATAATATGAGATAGTGGGGTGATCACCTGACTTAGCAGGTCCTGATAAGAATTAGTCTTCCAGATCACTCAGGGCTCTGAGTTGATGGATCTTTGGTACCTTATGCTGTTGAACATATATCTGTTTCATGCTAAATGCCTGCCCAGGATCAGTTGGGTTTGTCTTGACCATAAGCCAAGGCAGCTCTCAAGATATATTGCAGGGAGTGAGCAAACAGTCTGCACAGATGTCCCAGCCCTTTGAACCATGGTGCATCTCAGTTTTTGGATAACATATGGAGATGTTTGGCAAAAGCAATATTTAAATAACACGATAAAACCATTAGAGAATTTAATATATTTTAAGGTGAACTATAAATAATGATAAAAGAATATCTTTCAGTATCTTTTCGTTGGTGTATAGCTGGGCATATTCTCCTTCAGAAATCTTGTTATATAAAAAAAAAGATTCTGAGTGGTGTTTATTTTGGAAGCTGTAAAATAAGTGATCATGGTAACAATCTCCAGTGTTCCCTCACTATTCTCTCTTTCTGGAGATTAGAGGTCTCCCCAGCATATGCCGAGAAGGCTTCTTGGTTCTCACCTGCATTACTAAG
This sequence comes from Anseranas semipalmata, assembly GCA_013399115.1. Lineage (NCBI taxonomy): Eukaryota > Metazoa > Chordata > Aves > Anseriformes > Anseranatidae > Anseranas > Anseranas semipalmata. Next base: position 271,763 of record VXAA01004692.1, on the reverse strand, counting down.
AGATTTCATGGCTAAGATTCAACTAACTGGATATAAAATGTGCCAAAACTACTTTCAGATTTGCTTCATTTGACATTCAAGAACAAACCAGTGATATGAGAGGTCTTCAAATCTGAGTGTATCAAAATATACATGAATGACTAGATAAGATGAGAGAAGGTCAGATGGTCAAGGTTTTCTTCCTTTGTAAAATGCCAATTTGTGACTGTCTTTTAAAACTGATGTTCCATGTTTCACAAGAAACTGGTGATTTTTAGACCAAATGGAAATAGATGTTCAGACAGGTATAATGTAAATATTTACTTGGATACAAGTGATAAATGTGAATGATAGATGGATAAATGTGAAAGATCCAGGTGAAAATGGAAATCTAATACTTTAAGGACCGTGAAACTAAAAGACTGAGTACATGAACACAAAACAAAACAGTAAAGGGGAAAGAAATTCTCTCCTCCAAATGTGGTGTTCTTTCACAGTCATTTGGCTCTTTTTTTCAAGTCTCCTGAATCTGTAAAATTAACTACAATTCTTGGCATTTCTTGCTTCCTGGCCAGAGGGGAATTAAACACATACTATTTTTATTTTCTGTCGCATTTCCACTCTTACCCTTCCAATCCTGTTGTGAATCAAGGTTTTCCTGGTGTAGTTCAACCTGGAGCTAGTCCTGTTTCTACTTTGTCTTTTGAAGGTGTGTATTGGAGGTAAAAATATTTGCATATTTCTGGATTTCTAGAGCAGTGTTGATCAGCAAAGTATGTTGGTTGCATTAATTTGTCATATGGCTGAAGATGGTGATTAGATCAATAGATGAGACTCCATGGGACTGGGGGGATGTGGGAAAGGAGAGGAACTGATAGTATGTAATGGATATTCAACTCATCTGTATTACTAATGAAAATAAATAAATAAGAAAATAAGGGAATTTTCTTTCTATTTGATTTTCATGTTTTGCAAGCAAACAGACACAAGTTAAAAATATACAGTAATTTGATAATACTAAAGGGAAAGATTGATATAACAGGCAAAAAAATGTTATTTCTGCAAAGTCTCACAAAATAACCTATTGCTCTTTGACTAATCATCCGTTTGGGAACATTAGCCTGGATTTTTACTGTTAAACATAATTGGCTGTCTTTTATCTCTTGGATTTGGATAACATGTTTTTATTGATGTTAAATGATCCCTGGAGAATGCTGAGTACTAAATTATTAGTGCTTATGAAAAAAATAGAATAAACATTTCTATTCAAGTATTGCTGTGCTGCTGGCTCTTGGATTTTTTTTGAAGGATGAGGTGTGACACTTTGCTTTGAATTCTATGGCATGTGTGCACCATAATTAGAAACTATCTTGTTATATGTGTTTTTTTTTGTTTGTTTTTTGTTTTTTTTAAATGAAAATGTGTAACATTGCATGGATGTTATGAATGTACGTTTCTTTGGAAGAAGTAATGTTTTTATGCTTCCTGCAATGTGAAGGTAAAGGTTAGGGCTCTAAATATCTGAGTTGTGAGAAACCCCAATAATTTTGAAATCTGTGTCCCACACAGTGTGTATGTAGTGTGTATATATACACAGTCTTCACGTTTAGACTGCCTGTGCAATGTTTCGCAGGACTGTGTGTTTCTGGGTAAACTTTACCGTGCACGAATACATGTTTTTTCTTTGGGAATCCTGGGGAGAGGTACCTGGTCTTAACCAGAAAGAACAAGTACATACAGAATGTACTTATACAGTAAACAACTGAAGATTTTTACATTTATATCCCTTTATATTACTTTATTGAGTGCTGAATAAATGCACAATGAAGTGAGTTTAAAATTATGAAAGACAAATAAATCCCTCTCGACTTTGATACATTTGTATAATAATACAATATACTTTGTAATAATATAACAGAAAAGCTTATTTCTGAATAAATGCAGTTCACTAGCAATGAATAAAATGTATTGAAATGCCCAATGCCTAATCTATAAATAAAATCTTAAAGGCTTACTTAGAACACTTGTATTTAATAAAAGAAGATAGAAAAGAGAAGTTTTAACTAAACATGCAATGAGATGATTATGAAAAGATCTATTGTAGATTTGTAATTATTAACTCTAGGTCAATGGGGCTCAGAGATCAGAAGCTCAAAAGTGCTTTTTCGTTCTCTTTCCTTTCCTTTCCTTTCCTTTCCTTTCCTTTCCTTTCCTTTCCTTTCCTTTCCTTTCCTTTCCTGCCCTGTCTTTTCCTGCCCTGTCCTTTCCTGCCCTGTCCTTTCCTGCCCTGTCCTGCATGTCTTATGGTAAATATAGGGTTGAGTGTTAGTTCTGTCACTGCTGTGATGTTCTTGGCTGACTTTGGGTGATGCATAGTTTATATGCTCCCAGAATTCACTCTTGAAAGAACAGACAGAAGATACTGTTTTTCTAATTTCCTGGAGCAGTTTGAAGCTATATTTCAGCTATGTCATGCACTTGGAGAATTTCAGCTATCAGGACCTAGTGCAGTATTGTTGACCAAAGCTTAGAACAAGAAATTGAAGTGCAGATATGACCAAAAAA
>VXAA01004692.1:253866-269192 GCA_013399115.1 Anseranas semipalmata | reverse complement strand
AAAAAAAAAGGCAGGTAAAGGAAATAATAAATAATAGAACTAATAAAAGTAATAATAAAAGAAATAATAAAGGAAATAATAAAAGAAATAAAAAGGAAATAAAGATGAAAGACAATAAATTAAAAATGAAAGAAAGATGAAGAAAAACTAAATCTGGCTTGATAGGAAATAACATTTCATTAATTTGTTATTTTGTTTTGTTCATATTAATTTCTATTTCCCAAGTACACATGAGAGTCAACTTGAAGGAGTTAGCGTTTTTTGGAACTTTTTTTTGAAGTAACGTACAGATATTTTTCAAGGTGATTATAGCCTCGGAAAAGCTACTAAGCAGGCCAGCACTTCTGTGTTTCCATTTTGCCCCATGGCTGCTAAGCTTGCTGCTGGTGCTGTTTTCAAGTTCTCCACGGGCATTTCTCCCTGTACCCTGCTGGAACCCTCTAACAGCACCTTGTGCCTGGATCTTTGCCGTGAGGATGGGATCACTGCAGTGCTGGTGGAAAGCCATAGAAACAGGATGAAGGCTGATTTTTTCTTGTTGTTTTTGGTTGGTTGGTTTTATTCGTCTCTTCCTGTAATTTCTTGATGCAGAACTCTTACTTTGCCTGGCATTACATTTGTAAGTACCAACTGACATGCTGCTCATGTTTAATGTGTCTCATGTAATCTGTACTTGAAGTATCTCCACACTACATCTTACACATAGGTCAGATATTTGTGGAAACAGCAAAACATTAAGAAATATTAAAAGACGTTTTAGTAATACTGAAGCTAAGTATTGACCTCAGTGGTCCCAATATTTCTTCTTGTTAAGGTAGGCATGCAGAGACTGTGGTGTTCCAGTGACAAGAGGGACAAACTTTATCTGTTTTGTCAATACACAGTTGTTGGCAGCTTCCTGGAATTCATTCGTGTGTGAATGGAGTTTACGATGCTTTCTGCTGACAAAAGCCATTTCAGAAGGCATGGGCAAAGGGCCAGTTGCGGTGACCGTTGTTTGCATTATGGGCTTTTTGGAGCTCCAGAAAAGTCACTGAAATAGTAGCAAAATGTAGTCTGGATAGAGTTATGGAGGATCATGATTGTGTCATAGGATGTGCTACTTGAAGTGCTAATATGTGCTATTTTTCCCTGTATCCGTACCTTAGCTGCTACACCAGAGAGCATAATAAAAGCATGAGTTAGGAGATGATCTAAAGGGAGATACTCTGTGGATGTGAATGTATTCTCAGTAGGTTAGGCAAAAAAAAATATTATGTCTGCTAACCAGTATGTTGTATATTCAGGTTAACTTCTCGTTAATATTAGTGTTTGAATTCAGTATAAAAAGGCTTAACTGTTCATGGCATCATTATTAGGGAAAAAGTCAAATTATTTTTATTTCTCACTTTTTAAAATCCGAGACCAAATTCTCTTTGAAAAAAAAAAAAGTGAGAAATAATTTTATTCTATAAAGGATACCCTTTGTAATTAGAATAATAGAATCACAGAATGGTTTGGGTTGGAAGGGACCTTAAAGATCACCTAGTTCCAACCCCCCTGTCATGGGCAGGGACACCTTCTGCTAGACCAGGTTGCTCAAAGCCCCATCCAGCCTGGCCTTGAACACTTCCAGGGATGGGGCATCCACAGCTTCTCAGGGCAACCTGGTCCAGTGCCTCACCACCTGATTATTACTTGTAGTGTGTGTTAATGCTGGTGATTCCTCTAGATGTTACAGAAGATTATCTTAGGTGATTTTAGTAGTAACTTTTGAAAAATGTCTGCAAATTTACCATCACTGTCTCCCACTCCTCACCTTCACTATAAACTTTGTATTTGGAAAAAGCTAGGCTTTCCCTTTCCTTCAGAACAACTATACCACTATGTTTCTTCTCATATTAGGGCAAAGCACAGGGGCAGAAAAACAGCTGCAGACATTTTAGAAAAGTTAAAAATAGTCTTTTGGTGTAAGACAGAAGTAAGCAGGCAAAATCCAATTTAGCTGGAAATCAAATACAGGCAAAATTGAGGTTAGCAGTCTTCCTGCTGCTTTAAGTTGCTAATCAATAATATCAGTGAATTTAAATCTCCCTGCTACCTACAGGGAAACACTTTGTCATGATAAATTTTGTTTAAATCACACATTTTACTACAGTCCTGATATTTGTCTTCCTCCCTGATGGCCCTCCCTTTTGTCTCCTCCTTGTTTCCTTCATGCCATCCATCTCTCCTGCTTTGAGTGTGAATGAACTTCAGTTGACATCTGGGGTTTTGAAGTCTGAAGAAAAGAAAGTGCTATGCAGAAATCTGTGAGAGGTGGCAGATGTTGTGACACTGTCCTCCTTCATATGACTTCTGTGGCTTTTATTGATCAGTTTCTGTTAGGTCCAGCCTGTCTTTATCAGGAAACATGCCAAAGCACTGAGCTTGCCAGGAGGCTCCAGCAGACCTCTGGGGGTGAGGGTCCTGCCTGGCTCCCCTTCTGGCTCTGCATGCTGCTGCCAAGCAGCAGCAGGAAGGGGAAAGAATATCAGCAGCTTGGATTTTTATCCTGAGAACCACAACATCTTCTTGGGGAGTATGGATCTTTCCTTCCCAGACTTGGTATCCATTCATTTATCTTGGAAAGGTGATTGCCCTTCAATGTTCCACACATCAATGCAGTCATTTGCTTTACTTATTAAACTCTTTCTGTGATATCTAGATAAAGATTTGTTGCAGAAAAGATGCTAAGGGCATGACAACTTTGCATTGCCTGTGAGCTGGATGACATATTGATTGGAGGGGATCACTTGAAATGTAGGGGTTAGATTCAGGAGCACCTTGGGTTAAGCTGGGATGGATATCTGCAAGCTCTTGAAATAGTTACTGAATTGCAACTGACAGCCAGAGAACTTAATGTAAACAAGCACAGTTTTCTTGTTGGTGTGAACTGGTGTTTCGTATTTGGTCAGGCTGTTTCTGGAACAGGATCGGAAATTTATCATCACAGTGTTAACATCATGGATCAACAAGTATAGTGAGTATAGCTCCACAGAGAAACTGGGATAATAACCCACGTGTTTAAGTGCTGGGAACATACTAATGATGAATTCTCATCGTGTGTGGGGTTTTTTTTTTTCCTTTTTTTTTTTTGAATTTTTTAGTACCTGTGGTGTCCAGTCTGATAGCTTTCTTGGGTGAGTAACAGCTTTTCTTTTCTTCTTGGTCAAACTCTAAAAAATTTCTAAGTTACTGAAATCGTTCTCCTGGGAGGAAAAAAAAAAAAAACAAACATGGCTTGTTTCTATTTTGCTAATATGCTAGAAAATAGCAGCATGTTCTTCAGAGCCCACAGGGTTTGCTTCACTCAGTACCTGAGTTCTAACTTGTAAGCATTATTTAATGTTAGTTGTTTGCTTAAAAACTGAGTGGTTCCAGATATCTCTTTTTTTTCTTGAAGACCATTTTAAAGGTACAGTTTTTCTGTATATTCCATATCCAGCCAACCTTTCTGATGTTATTTAACAAACACATAATAAATTGCGTCAGATAAAAGACAACCAACCTACTTGTTCTTCCTGTTCTGTTAATTTCTGAGACAGTCTTTATGGACACGAGTTCCTTGAGACAGCAGTGTTCCTGTCAGGCAGTCTGCTTGTTCTGGCCTTGCCATGACACAGCTCAGCTGTCTCTGCCAGTTGTGAATTTTGCCTGTTGAAAGAATTAATAAGGTAAAATAGTTTCATACTACTCATCTTCATCCCTTTCAGGAATGCAGTGTATCATCAGCATGGATGAAGGATCATATATTGGTGAAGTTATCTTGCTCAGTGGTTGGGAGGATTTTTATATTTCTTTATCAGAGCAGCTGGGAGCTTTTTTCTTCAGCTCTTTTGGTGAGGAGCAGGTCCTAAGACCATAGAGTAAAATGAATTTATGCACTCTCATATCATGAGACACAACTAACAAGTTAAAAAATTAACCAGAAGAAGAAGAAAAAAAAAACATTGCTGAATCACAGTGAATTCACTCATGAAGCAGGAAATGGTAACCCCAACAACTCCTGACAGTGTTTCTGCTTTTGGGAGATGATGATTCCAGATTCCAATCAAGACGCCTCATCCTGAGTCAATAACTATACCAATTCTTACTACTTCCCTGAATAGACAGCACTTTCAAAGCAACAGAAAAAACCCACTTAATTTGGTTTTAAGAAAACATTATTAATAGCTCCCTGGGAATGGAGAGTTATTAGAGGTTGTGTGATTTGTCATTTGGATTGCAGCTGCTTTGTTGGTGTAGAACTCTCTTCACAGACTTGTAACTGCATGACCTTAAGTATGCCTAACTTAATTATATTTTTAAACAAGTTAATTAGATTATTTGATGAATTATGATATGGAAAGAACTTGGCAGAGCATTCAGGATGAATGGAAGTGAGCCCTGACCTTTACTTCCTTCAGTGTGTTCTGCATTTTCTGGTAATGTGTCCTTACACTACACTTACAAGTATGGAAGAGTGTTGTTAAACCTTTGTGAGAAAATTTTAAATTCCTCCAGTTTAGGGAATCATAAATAAATAATAATAATAAAAAACTATTTAATTTTTCTGATTTAGTTCAGTATCATTTGAATCACACCAATGTAAGCATATGTGATATCATACATAAACAAAATTAATGCAGTTTAGCTACTTCCTGTGTATGCATGGCGAATCTAAAAGAAATCACTAACACTCATTGAATGTAGACATTTTTCTAGGGACTTCTATAAGCTCTGATCTCTTTGCATAGTGTGGCATGTAGTTTATATGCTATGTAATGATATAATTTTACAAAATGGAAAAGAGCAAAAATATCATGAAAAAATATGGATTCAATTGAAGGAGTACAGAAAGAAGGATTCATCACATATTTCTTCAAGAAAACTTTTATTTAAAGCGAGTGGCAAATTTGGATGAGAAAAGGCAGGTTGCAGTAATGTAACTATTAGGGCATTAAGCTTAGTCTAATCTCCAAATCTGGTTTTGTAAGTAGGCCACATGAAAAACAACTCAGAACAAAATAAGTATTAATAGGATCTGATAATCTAACTAAATGCTTAATTACAGATTCAAGTTTCAATTACAGGACATATTCTTTACATTGGTAAAACTGGAATTATTAGATTATATCTGTATAATCTGATGATGGAGATCACACATCTATTTTACCCAGTGTGAGAGAGCATTGAACATCAGCTACTTCCTTTCCATTTGCTGCTAGCCTTGATCATAAAGCTGCCCAGCTCAAGCTATCGTATTTTATCCCTGTAAAATTATTACCTTGCAAGACCTGGACAGTGGTGTAGATCAAAATTTCCATGCTTTTTTTGATAGAAATGACACTGGGGAGAAAATGACACATATTGATGAGTTTGAAGTACTGGGACCTGGGAACTTAGTTCTTTGTGGTTAAAGTGGTAGAGATGGTATTGCATTTACATATTTGGATTGGGAGACAAATAGACCAAAAGGCACAGGAATATCTACTCTAATATTTTTAATAGTTGAGTAGTAATAGAACATTGCTTTCTAGATATTTTCAGTTCAACACAGTGACAGTGGCCCTATAATGGAAATGACTTAGCTGAAATGCGTATTTTTCCTTTGTCCTGTGTGAGTAGTCATTTGGAAAGGGCTGTACACATTCCTACGCATTTGTGTAATCCAAGTCTCTTTCTTCTAGGGCCCAAACCTCTGAATTAAAAAAGAATCTTTCCAGTGAGTTTAGCCATCTATGGATTTATCACATAACAAAGTACTCTCAGGAAACAGCATCTACTGATATAAATACATACTTTCACTGAAGTGTCTTTTTTACTTGATAACTTGAAAACTTTACTCTTTTGCCANCAGTATGTGAATTAAAAAAAAAAAAAAAAGTAGGATTTTTTTTTATGCATTTCTTCTTTCTTAAGAATTGGTATTGGAAAATTGAGACTGTTCCACAGGAGAAAACCCTTCATGAAAGAGAAACCTCACTATTTCCTTTTATCTTTCCAATTAGGTTTATATATTTTCAGGTGGTGGTGCAAGTAGTCTGCAGTTGAGAAAAAGGGCTGTAGAACATCTACTACATTGGAAAACAAATAATAAATATAAATTGATTTTTTCTGAGTTGCTTGAAGCTGCACATTATTAGTTTTAAAAACTTAATCACCTTTTCTCTGCTGCAGAATCAATGCTCAGCTATCATCTTTATAGATGAAAAAGTTGGAATAGTTTCTCCTCTTAGTACAATCACATACTTTTGAATCAATAATATTTTATTTTAAGCATACATAATATTTAATCTTGGGAACACACTTAATAGAAGTCTTTTATTAATATTTGTTTCTATCATTGGAAGAAGAGGGAAAATGTTTTCTGTTAATATGCTTGGAATTAATACCATTCTTATGGTAAGAATCTAACTCAAAATGTGACTTTCCCAATAACAAGTGTGCATTTTGACTATAGAGGAAAGAAGTACTTTTACTTCTGGGGTGTGCTCTCCTTGAAATTCCTAGAAATTCCAGTCTCAAGTTCGTAAGCAAATCTTTCATTTTTAAGCAGGTTCAGTCCTAGCTAGATCTTGCAGTGGTGGTCCTCAAGGACTAACTTTTCTCTGCTTCCTGCATTCTGCAGTGTGGCAGAGAGGAAACAGTAACACCACTAAAATGCATTTGACAATCATTACAAGAAAGCATTGTAGTTTTTTCTTGGACAAATTAATCTGTGGAACTCATGGCCACAAGATCACATAAAGATCAAGGACATGGCAGGATTTCATAAAAAGGAGAAAGCGAGACTACTTGGAATACCATTAATGAAGTTCCAAGCCTGGAAAAGAGACTATTTTAAAGGGGTATAACTCTTCACATATTAACCTGTAGTTACTGTGCTTTCTGTATTGGCGTGATGGATAAATCTGTAGCATTCAGTGAAAATTTATTTTCAGCGCTTCTCCTGAATCTGAAGCATTTGGCACCATCTGAATTGCTAGAGACAGAACACTGGAAGAAATGCAGTGACTAATTCCATATCCTGATGTTCATCATGTGCATCCTCCTTGTGAGTGACTTGAGTTGCTTGTTGGTTTTTTTGGTTTTTTTTTTTTTCAAGTTCAAATGCAACAAGCCGCCGAAAACAGAGCTGTCTTCCTCCAGAGCAAAGACTGGTGACCTGATGAAAAATGAAAATGACTCCTGATTATGTATATCGTTATTCCCAAGTAAGCAAAGGAGCTCAGTCTGTTGAAGCCTTTTGGACAGGTTCTTCAGTAAATATCTGGTAAGAGTGAGGTGAGGAATAAAACGCTAAGCAGGCCTAAACTTTCACCATATTGGCAGCTTCTCCCTCAAGCTGTTTGCTATTTCTGTGTAAGTGGGAAGACAATATTCTTTTCTGTCATGATGGAGGTAATATGATCACAGGTTTATTCTTCTCACGCTCAGAGTCTCCCTTGAAGTGGTTTGCCTTGGAGGTCTCATTAGATTTAGAGGATATTTTCTTCATAAGTTATTGGGACAAGTGACAAGGATAGCTGGTAAGTCATTAAAAGTGACTTTTTAGAATTAAAAGCATTTTGTCTATTACTATGTCTGTTATTTGGAAGTAAGTTAGAAAAAGGGGCAGGGGGTAGGTTCATTCTTTGACAGCACGAGAAGCACTCATGCAAAATATTTTTAGTGGGCTTGGGTTTGACAATAATCTGACAAGATGTTAAATAGAGGAGGAACTCTAATAAAATTCTGTCTGGGTCTTTTACTGAAGATCAGAAGCAGAAATTAATTTTAAGGATTTTTTTCTCTTGCAGTATTGAGCATGGACTTATCCATCTTGTATCAATTAGTACCAATATGAATTGAACTGATACAGCTAGCTTTGGCATGCTTAGCTATCTTGGCACAGATGTTAAGGACTAGATGCTGTGGATATGCAGAAGGAATAGGGCTGCTTTCCAGTCACAAGACTAGAAACTCTCCCTGCACATACTGGGGACGATAACAGAGATGCTGCAATTCCATTATCATCTCCTGGAAATACTCTTTGATTTCCTCTCAGTCCAGGCTGGCTAGGACCACAAAACAATTATAGTCAACAACCTGAAACAAGGCATCCGTGATGTGTTAAGAGAGCTAGCTTTGAATTTCTTTGAACAAGCAAAGTGTTTCATGCCAGCTCTGTAAGGTTGATCTTAAGGATCAATATAAGTGAAAAATTAAAATGAACCTTGAGAAGGAGGATGTTGGAGTGAACAGTATATGCTCGGGAAAGTCGCAGGCTTGCTTTCAACTGTCAAGATATTTTCCTTGCAGATATTTTCCTTGCAGGTATTGGCAATAGCTATCCACTTACCGCTGTATATTCTCTCTGTAAAGCTGCTTTCCTTTTCTATGTGATACTTAACAGACTTTGAGCTTATTTGCCCTTTTGGGGCATTAAAGGGTAGAGACAGCCTCAAACTCTTTCTCAGCAATTATGAGGCCAGAGGCTTACCCAGTAAGCCTACGTGTGTGTCTCATCCTTCACTTTGTGTTTGACTTTGTTGTTGTTGTTGTTCGGTTCTTTTCTGGATGCTCAAACCAGGTAGTACAGTTACTAGAGGTCTGAGGGTCTAAGGAAGATAGTTGCCTCCCAGCAAACTTGTGTTTTTTTTTTTTTTTAGGTGTGGACAGTTAAGAGTCAATCTATGCTACTGTAATGATTCAAAAGTGTTTGTGGGTTTAAAGAAAACTGGAGCCTTGTTGGTGGCAGTATATTCCTCCATATATTACTGTTAATTTAACAGTTTTGATAACTGCACAGTGTTGGTAATATGCAAATTATAGGAGCTGTCTTAGACCTAGACCGTATAAGATACAGTGTATGTAAGTATGTTTATGATTACAGATCTTAGATGGACTGTCAGCTCATCAACGTAAAGACTAATGATAGGATGTTTGAATATTGTAACATATGTCAATGAATATGCATTTCGGTTCTGAAATCAATCCGTTGCAGCCATGTTTGTGCCTCGTCTGCATTTGTTGTTTTGCACATACTTAAATGATCGTTTTCCTGTCTAGGAAGCAGATTTTTAAATTACCCACATATGTATTTATAGAAACTGCCTTATAAATTGGTATATTTGAATATGCATGCCAGAAATGCCTGTGTACTCATTCAGTACATTGAAGAGTACTTCAGTGAAGTCTTAAGATGCATCTTTTCAACCCTACCTATGAAAAGAAACATTGAATTTTAGGGAAAATTAGTCATGGAGGTATTAAAGCAACAAACAAACAGAGCCTTCAAAATGATAAATGATTGCATATAAAAAACACATTCCAAGAAATTGATATTCCGGGAGCAAAAAAAATCAAGATTGTCTGGTAAATTTTTTCTTGGCTCTTAGACAACATTTCTGTATCTTCATAACAAATTTTAACAACAATATGTTGTACGTGTAATGATCAAATACTATTGCAAGTAATATGCAGTATTTCTCACAAGATATCTTTATGCAAAGTAAGGATGTATGATTCTATGATTTCAAAGATGTGAAAGCTAAAGTTACTTGAATAATCTAAGTTGTAAGCTCTGTCAGCTACAAATATCCAGAGCAGCTCTTTAGATGGAAAAGCATGTAAGATCAAACTCATACTGTACTGAATTCTGTAATCTCCCTGAAGTCATCAGACATCTCTTGCAGAAAAGTCACTTCTAATATGGAAGCTATTAAATAATATTTAAGCTAGTGGATAAAACTTTACAACATCAGTCAATAAATTTTATTTTTACAAACAAAAATCACTATGAATAGAAATTGTAGCTCGGAATTTAACATTAAACAGGGAGTACTATTGGTACAGAAAAATTTAAATAAAGAGAGTGAGCGGAATAACATCTAGTTATAATGTCTAGTTATAATTTAATCTAGTTAAATAACATTTAGAATAACATCTAAATGTATGGAATATGATAGGATGAACTGAATAATTTTGGAAGTGTTCAAAGAGGTGTGGTAATAGAACTTATCTACAACACTGGAGAAAATATCTGCGTTACCTTCATTTCACAAGTGGCAACTATATACTCATATTCTGTCACTTTTAAATGAAATGCTGACTTCTATGAACAAGCATTAATAATCTCATAATTGCAACAGAGACAATCCCTCCCTACAACACTTGGTTTTTTTTTTGGTTTGTTTGTTTTGTTGTTGTTTTGTTTTGTTTAATTGCTTGTCATTCTCTTCTAGGAAATACAAAATACATTGTATGTGGGATGGGAGAAGACTGAAACATTAAAATTACAGTATAATAACCAGAATTGTGCATTTCGAAGCAATTATATATAGTAGGTACATTCATTCCACCTAAATTAGTGAATGGAGTATTACAACAAGAAAAATAGATTTATCTGTTTTCCTAGATGGTTTTGTGTGTCAATCCAATAACATCCTATTTAAAAGTTTTTTCCTTCAGATAACCTTGTTTCTTAATACTTTGCCAAAAAGCCCAGAGCCTTGATTATGTGCTTTATATGAAAGTTGAGATCGATATATAGTAAAATATTCCTAGTATGTGTGTATTTGCTGTATACTTTGTACAAAATAATAACATCGTATGATTTTATAAACATTGAGAAAACATAACATTGGGTGGAAAAGCAGAAGAGAAGGAGGAAAACAAAAGAAAAAAAATACAAAAACTCATCCTGAGAGCAAAGCTTGTTTTCTTTCCGAGACAAGAAAAAATGCTCTAAGAGGAGCTGGTGCAAATCTTGCAAAAGAGTGCTGGGACAAAGGGGAAAAAATCAGATATTCTTATGGACAGATGAGGAGAGAGGGAAATGATAGATCCAGATGTAGAATTTGCTCCAAATATCACTTTACTTTTTCAAATTATAGGAGCCAACTTATGCAAAACTAAGTTGGGAACTTCAAATTTTCTAGTAATTTATCTTGTCTGTGCTTCTGACTCTTTCTTTCTGTTGTCATGTATAGCCTAGTCTCATGTATAGCCTAGATCTATGGCAAAGGTTCTATAAATAGCACTTTGAACCTCAACAAATAGTCATCTTCCCAAAATTCTAATGAAAAAAGTACTGTCTCTTTGTTCTTCTTCATTTAGGTTCTTGAATTATCCTGTTCTGTCTGTGCCAGCTCCACTCTTCTGCTTATTTTCTACGTAACTACAAGCAGAGGAAAAATACAGAGAAAATAGCCTAGTGGAGTTATCTGTAAAAGCCTGAAGATAATGGAAGTTCTTTGACTCAGTACTTCATTGCATTGTGGAATTTATTGTTGTAGATCTTTGTGGAAGTAAAAGTTATGAGGGTTCAAGCAAGATGTGAGTACTTCATAAATGATAGGTCCACAGACAGCTACTAGGGACAATGGTCTGTATATTTGCACTTGGCCTTTTTTGCTTATTTATTTTCCTTTACAATTTCTTTCCCCAAAAATCTAAGAACCTGACTACTCTAGGTCTTAACCTAGAAAAGGTCATAAAAAATCTTGGGTGTCTGTTTCTTTTGGTTTGTTTTGTTAATTGTTTTGGAAATCCTCCAAAGTGACTACAGATTTAATCTGTTGCTGAATTCAATCTTGAAACCCACAGAGATTGCTCAGCTACAAGCCATACTCATGAGTTGGTAGCACTAGCAAGTGTACATCTGATTTTTAGAGCACACATGCATGTATGGGTACAGAGAATCTTATGTGCACTCCACCATTATTAACTGGCACTATCAAAACATTTCCAGCAGGTTTGATGTTCTCTCAATACCTGTAACAAGCCTCTGCAGTTTCTCTGTGCTGTCAGTGAAATTACTGGGAAGAGCTGTAGGGGTTCTACGTCTGTTTAACTACAGTGGGAAAGTTATAATTACAGTGGATTTGCTTAACCCTGATCACAGTGAAAACAGCTTTCATTGAAGTGAAAAATGAATATTAATCTTTAATAGGTATTTGTGCAGAAATGACATATTGCTATCAAAATGAAACCATCACATTTTGTGAAAGAATCTAGCTCAGATAGCTGGAATGAAAGAACAATGCAAAACAGTATGAATTTAATGAACACTGAGGATTTATGGAGTCTGAATAAAGATACCATAACAAAACTATAGGCATGCTCTGGAATGTAGACCACTTCTTTTATTGCTCTCTTTTTAAAAATTTGCATAAGTGAAAGACCATTAAAAGCTATAAAAAGGCTTAAGGCTTTATAATAACTTAAAATATAACTGAGGGCTAATATTAGATTTGCATTTATGGCAAAATGAGATTTTCTTATTTAATGAAGCTTAATTTAAAATGACATTTTGGCATATTTAGGTGGTACACTTTGGCACAAACTTTGGCACAAACAAAATTTGGCACAACTTGAAGGGTATCCAGTGGTGTGGGTGAGTTTTTCCATTACCACCACCTTAAAAAATATATATTTTTTGAAAATTAACATAGAAAATACAGTGAAAAATAACTGTATAAATGCAGCACCTGTCTCACATGTGCCTGAGCCAAAGGCCCCCTAAATATCCCATGCAATTAAATAGGTATGAAAGTGTTCAAGAGCAACAGTGTCACTAAGCACTAATCTGTGCTTGTTTTGTTTTTTTTTTTTCCTTTATTTCTAAAAGTTGGGAGCATGTTGTTTTCCTATATTAAGCATAAGAGGGTGGGAGGTAGGGGAGAAACAAGCCTTGCAGCACTGTTTTAAAGAGCAGTTCTGTGACATTATTTCTATACAGCATGGACACAACTCAGTGTTTCTTTCAACTTAAAAGCATTTCAGAAAAATACACAGCTTGACAACAGGGGCTTGTAACTGTTCTGCAGGTACAATAGTTTAACATGAAGGAACTAGGAATAAACTTGACATTATTATCTATCTGTGCCTTATGAAATACTACCCATCCTGCTTGAGGGAGTGAAACATTTAACGCCAGGTGTGATTCGGTAGTGAAGCTTTCTTCTACATCCTGTCCACTGGAGCTAAAATGCTGTGAACTAAAATGTCTGCCTTTGTGTGCAAGAAAACACTTACTGTCTTTATGTCTTTATCTTCAATCCCTGATTTTATAACAGGGCTGATAAGTTGCATTTTAGGAACTTTCTGTCTGTGCACCAGGTTCTGTTCATCAAAGGCAAGCAGTGCTGCGATAATAACGTGCTACGTGAGCTCAGCTGATGGGCTCACCTTGCCATGGTACCAGAGGCAGCTGAAACAAAACTTGCGTTAGAGAAAGCATGGAAAGCAAAATGTTGCTCCAAAGCTCTTTGCATTTGAAAGACACTTACGAGAATGCACAAGTAATGCTCTCTTTGCTATTCAAGCTTAGCTGTTCCTTGTTTCCTTCTGGATTTTTATGCTTTTAAGCGCAGTCAGCCAGTACTGAATCTGCTGCCTTCCTCTTGAATGAAGGATGTTCGGGTACTTATACGAGGTACAAAAGAAGCAACAATTTACAAGATGCTTCCACTACAGTATATTTCTGAGTTGACCTCCCCCCCCCTTTTTTTTTTGATCTAACAATCCTTATGTTACTGCCCTTTGAAGAGCTAAAGGATCAAGCAGGTATTATAGTAACTTCAGGAAAATATTATATACAGGGTTTGATCATCCTAGCTTTAACATTGTACTCTCAATGATTGCATTTGTATTCACATAAAAAAAATATAACCTATCTTCCTCTTGCTCATCACTCCAATTCTTAGAAATGCCACCAATTACTTTATAAATTAAAAATCACAATCAAGGATATATTTAGAAATGTATTATCACATACTGGACTCTTTTGTATGCATTACAGTATTCAAAGGTAAGATGGATATATTAAATATTTTAAAGATGTTTTACAAATGTCACATTTCTTTATTAAAATTGATATTTTATGTGTAGACCGTATTAGAAGAGATTAATTTGCTATTAATGATTTTTTGTCTAATTTATGGATCAGAATACAGATATGATTTAGTAGAAGTAAATGGTCTATATTAGTCCTAAGTAAAATTACGTTATCTCATGTAATCAACTACCGCCACCCTTTTTTGTACAGCAAATTTTGTTGCAACAGTCTGTTGATAGTCAGTCTCCCTTTTACTGCTGATGCATGATAGTTGTGTGGAGTCCTCTTTTGTAACCTAACTAGCCTACCTCTTCTTTCTAGAGTTTTATGAGCTACTACATCACACAGAAAGCTCACCACAAAATTAATGCCCCAGTTCCACCAGCAACTTTTCACTTCTGGGAAAACTAGAGAATATTGGAAAAGCTGTGAAGTAGAAAATCATTCACATTCAGGTGCTGAGTTTTTCTGTTATACCTTCATACAGAGTCTGTCTCATTACCAGTGAGCCTATTGCCATTTAAAGACAGGCTGATAACATTCTGCTAGGCTGCTGTGATAAGCTAGCGTACCTGGCCTGTTTAGTGATGGTTTGGACTACAGGTAACTTCAATTTTAACAATATAAAAAGGTACGTAGTCTTAAAGGTTGATGGTATATCTCTCTGAATAAAGCAAAAATACCATAGTGGTAGTTTTCTTTGTCTTCCTTGCATAGGAATTAGGTAAATTAAAAAAAAATAAAAAATCAGAGAATTATTTCTAAGTGTTGTTACAGATCTAAGTCTTGTTACAAATGATTGTTACAAGTCACATTATAAGTCACTGTTACAAATCTAAGTCAATGTATGTCAGTTCAACACCTTTAATTTTAACTTGAATTCTAAATATGCCTGGATTTGTTCCAGTTGTCTGGACAGGCTATTGGTTTCAAGGAAACTGCTGTGGTATGGATCTCAATGTTGTTTAACCAGCTGAGTATTTATCCAAATACTCAGACAAGCTGTACAGGTCCACTGAGCCAGGTGCTACTACTTGGTGCTTCTTTAGGTAGCCAGCTAGCTTTAAGGTAGCTCATGAGCAACAGGAAAGAGAATGGAAATATAAAGATACTTATATATACACAACTGCCATTTTGTCCTTTGATGTTGCACCTAGCTACGGGTTTCCAAATACCTTTCTCCTAGGTTACGTGGTTCATTGCTCGATTTGGTACATCTGAAAAGTAAAGCTGACACTATTAACTTCTTGTTCTGCCCTGGTACATAAATTTGTTTTGTTAATAGCAAAAACTTGCAAAATCCTTTCAAAAGTTCATCGTATTAATTAAAATGGTCTTCTCTTTTACTTCTGGAATGCTATTAACAGAATTACAGATGCTTTTACATCTAAACTTACATTTATATCAATTTACACCCATCTTCTGTCTCATTATCTCTTCAACATCTATCTGTGAAGATATTTTTTCTCTTCTGCACCACTTAAATGCTTTAAGCAGCTTC
>VXAA01004692.1:194513-253849 GCA_013399115.1 Anseranas semipalmata | reverse complement strand
TTTTTTTTTTTTTACCTTCAAACTGCATTGCTTCCATTCTTGTGATGGTTTTGAAAGTTTGAAATCTTATGATTCTATTTTGTAGTGGTAATGAATCTTTCCTCAATAAGCCAATGAAGTGGGATATGGAGGAGTGGTGCTGTGCCCTGACCTTTGAGATGAGGTCAAGAGGTCTGATTTGAAGTTCAAGAGGTGCTGCAAAGACCCGAGTGCAGGGCAGTACTTAACAGTGAGATAACAGGTTGTGCGGGTGGAGGGACCCAAGAGATGAGGTAAAATGATCAGAACTGTAGTGGAGAGAAAAGACAGTGGGAGTCAAATAGTTTAGTAGGAAATGTGGGTCAATGAAAATTTCTGAAGCTCTAATTTTGAAGTAATCCATTTCATAACGAAATGGCATGACCTGATACTGACTTAGTCAACCTATTTCAGTGTAAATGACTTTATCATGTTTCATTTCATTGCAAGACAGTATTACATACTGGCTTCCAATGCATTGTTCTTTGTTATTTTGTCATGGCTTGCTGAGACATAAATCATTTTTTACTGCTGTGCCCACAGGTTATTTACTCTTTCATTATACTGTTATTAAACTTCAGTCTTGTTTCTTGTATGTTAGCTGTCACCTGGTCATTTGTTTATTTGAAAGAAACTTATAAAATGGGCTCACCAGTAGTTCTTCAGAAAACTGATAATGTTTTGTACTGTGGGGTCAGGCTTATTGCCAAGTAAATTGTGGTGTGAAAGGGTCTTACCAAAACTGGCTTAGATTAAGGGTAGATAATTTATAGTCCATCGGCCAGTTCAAAGCCTACATTTTTATGGTAGACTCTAGTCTCTCTCTCTCTCTTTTTTTTTTTTTTTGGTAATACTATTGGACAACACTAAGGTGTAGGTTAATGTATGCTCCATCTAAGTGTTTGAAAGCTCTCAGTTCTTAACAAGATTAATTTAACATTTAAAAGTTTGACTGTTCAAACAAATGTTCATCACTACTGATTCAAATGAGGGAGATTGAAATGACAACCCTTAATTTTATTTATAAACTATGTGTATATCCTTATGCATCTTAAATAAAATGGACTGAAAAATCCTATATATTTATGTATATTTATTTAAAATTTGTATTAAAAATATACAAAACTTTACACATGTGCCTATACGTAGATATTGATGCATGTTCCATTATAGATCACCTTTGATCTGTACTTTTTTTTTGGGCCACGCTTGTTGAAAAGTTAGAAATATGAACTGCTGGATTCAGAAGTCTCTGATCCCTATTTTCTAGCTCAAGTTCCTCAAGTCCTTGCTGATGCAGGCTATCTGTTAGCTGTGGTCCATGTTCCTCTGGCCTCCTCCAGTCTTCTAAGGCTGATTTCTATCTTACAATTCCCAGACTTCATTTGCTGCTTCAGTGAAGNAAAAAAAATAAAAAAAACAACATTAGAAAAAAAATCCGCAGAAATTCCCAGACACCTTAGTGGCCTTCCTAGCTTGATACTTTCAAAACTTTTGTCTACTGCAATTGGATGTCACATTGCCAGACTCTTTCATTTTATAGCTTCCTTTGACTGGGAGTGGAGGCATAACTGAAGTCTCCGGAGATAAATGCCTTGATTCCTGCCCTGTAACATTCCCTTTATTTTTTTTTCTTGTCATGGAAAACAGAGGGTGTGGTTTTGCATTGCAGCTAAACTAATCTACAGAATGAGTTGCTCCTGCCTCTGGCCAGACTCACTTTTCCTCTTTCACTGGCCCTGTTACTTGCTTTACCCTTCTGAAAACAAAACATGCAGAAAACTACTTACTTTGGGGAAATCCACTCACAAATTTCAAAACTGACAGCAGGTGCAATCACTGGAGTCTAATGGCAATAATCCTTAGATAGGCACATGTGTAATGTGAAGTCTTGCCCTGGGCAACTCTTGGAGGACCCGCCATGGTTTACTTGAAGTGATTTAAGAGAAAGGAGATTTACAGCTCTTCCTCCACAGGCAAATGACCGTAAAGTCCAAGACCATTCATCTATTTCATTTTGTGTGTCATATCATTAAATGAAGGTTACACTGTACAGTCAGCTAATAAAGAAATCTATTGCTATTGTCTTCAGTACTTGGGAGGATTAAAACAAGCATTTACCTGTGTTCCTGAATACAAATAAAAGCAGTCCCAAATTCTTAAAACTACGGAATATTAGAGTTTATACTGACATTCTTAGAACTGGTTATTGAATAGAAACCATATGAAAGCAAAGACCAAGGCTATTACCACTATCCTGTCAACGTAATAACACTTAATTTACATTTGAAATGTAAATCACAAAGAGTGACTTAACAACTACTTTTTTATTTTAACTCTGAGTTGATGATGAGGTCTACATGGAACTAAATGATTCATTTGTCTTTTAATTGATCAATGAAGAGAGTGAGGATGTTGTTTTATAGGACAAAAGGATAAATGCAGCTTGATCTAGGAAGAAACCTGAAGCTAGAATAGAAGACAAATAGATGCATCTTAATTGCTGAAACTGTATTAACAAGTTTTACCAGCAATTGATGAGCCTGAGAAACTTCAGCAATTTGCTTTTTATTAGCCTGCCATATTGTGCAAGCTTATCTAGAACACATACTGGTTTTATTATTTCAATTGAATTTGTAGTATGGCTAGTGCACAGTTAAAAGATAAGACTTCAGTTTGTCTCTTATGTTAGGAATTATAATCTCAAGTGACTGGGCAAAGGAAAGGTGAAGGAAGAGATATGAACCCTATTGCATGGAAGAAAACTAACCCTGCTTTATTTGTGTAGTTTAAATTAAATCAGGACTGAAGCAAGCTATGGGTTTATTAACAACTGGTAATTAACTGGTGTTCAATGAGCTATGCATTCAGGATCAGTAATACAACAAATAAATCCTGATACTAGGCACTTAAAACTGTTACAACAAATTTCTTAAAACTGTCATAGAACTAATGTCAAAAGCTCTGCTTCTCCCTCCACTGCCCCTATTCAGCAGGTTTGGGTTGCAGACCCCCAGCCCTTCTCTGGGGAGGATGGCTTGCCCCATATACCCCCATTCCCGTGCCACCATGGGTTCTCCAGCCCAGCATCTGCCCCTACTGCTCCCCAAATGCCACCAACACATGCAGCACCAGTGAGCGGGGCTTCACAGCCCCAGGCACCTGGGGTGGGGGTCCTGCATGCTGCCCTGTGCTGCCAGCCCCCAGATGGTGGCAGCGCCCTTGGGAGGGTCCTCCATCACCCCTTGTGGGGTGTTGGTGCCATGGGGTGACAGGCACCAGTGCCCAACCAGACCCTGGCTGTGGCTGCTGGGTCTCTCCATGTTTACCTTTCTATTTAATAGCTGTTGTCATCCAAACCATTTTGCCATGTGGGCTCCCCTACCAATCCCCCTTTTACGGATGGGAGAGTCAAGGCAAAACCAAACTGTTTGAGGATACACAAAGCCTGCAGATTCCAGACTCCCCGTCTGGCACTGCCTATGCCAGCTGAAACACAGACCTTGGGGCCAGGGGACTTTGGAGAGTAGAAAGGGAATAATTGCCTTGTTACCATGCCAGGGAGTTTGGACAGACATAGGGAAAGCAATGCAGCCAAAAACCAGAGTGGATGAGTGACAACCCTGCTGCCTCCCACAGGGTGCTGCAGTGATGCTCCTCTCAGCTTGACATCTGCTGGCCAGTCCAAGGGAATAATTTGGCTCTTGACTTGGTAACACTGATGTGAGGAGACGGTTCCACCCTCTCCTTTCTCTTCTTGCAAAGCTACCAAGCAAAGTCTGTCATAAGAGTTTCGGAGCCCACTTCAGCACTAATACTGCTGAGCCTTACTGCTGGGGCCTCGCTGACTTCAGTGGGAATGAGCTATCTAAATAGTTTAGGAGATTGCCTGCTCTAAATCGTGGATTAGAATCACTGTCTAGACCTGTTTAGAAGGCTCCAATGCAACATAAAACTTTTTTTTTTTTTTTTTTTTTACATTGGTATAGAACCTAAAGTTTGCAGTTCCTTCACAAAATATCATAGTAGTATGTGGCTTAATTCTTTAACAGATGCGAGCCATTTTATAGATACACCGCCTATCTATAATCTACAAACACCAACACTTATTTACCAGCAAAATCTTTTGATTTTTTTCTGCCCTTCACTTTTATCTCAAAAATAGAGTACTGTTTTGTTCCACCAGTTTGGCATGAAGTTTTTCTGTATTTCCTCATCAGGTCAGTTCAGTCTCTTCAACCCCAAGTAGGTTTCTTTCTGAAGGGAAGATAGTCTGTTAGAAGAGAAACAAAACCATAACCAATGAGCAGGTGCATCAGGTAAGATTCTGTAGACTACCCCAATAGTAGCCTTCTTGTCATGAAGGAAAAGCCTAAGATTGTGACTAATTTAGATCTCATCTCTTCATTCTTTGTCTGCTAGGACTGTTGTTAGAGGAGCTTGCCAGTAAGTGATGTGTTACCATAATTTGTTCACCTGTTCATTTGGAATTGGACTAAACTGTTTGTTTACTCTGCTGAAGTGGAAACTAAAAGGACTTCTTATGTTTAGAAGAAATGTTTGTGTCTCTGGAATCAGAAAGTTTAACCGTACTCAGCAAAGTCAATCTAATTGTTGAAGTCTAAAATACATTACCTTCAGCTTCAGGGACTATTATGCCTGAAAAGCTAGTTTTTGTTGTTGTTTGTTTGTTTTTTAAAGAAATTGCCTTCCGTTAGAACTGCATGTTGCCTAGAGACAGTAGGTAAAATGACAGGTGGATTTGAGAGTTGGGTATAGGCAGCTATGCAAGACAGCACTGATCTTATAATGTGATGCATAAATTTGTGTGATTTGAGAATGTTCAGCCTTTACAGGAGGAAATATTTGTGTTCATAACACCAGCCAAAAAACAGCTTTGTGTAGAGAACTTTAGTAGAGCAGAAGTGTGCCCTAAACAAATCTAGAGTTCTAGTTTTACTCTCATGGTATCCTCACATGCTAATTTTAGGATTTCTTCAGTCTAGTTCACCTCTACCCTCAAGCTATTAGCATGTTGAGTTTCTAATGTGAGCTGGAAATGGATGGATGGCATTCATTTTTTATGTTTGCCTAAGGTTTACATTTTACAAGTACATGAGTAATAAGCTTTGTGTGTGTAAAGGGTTATTCTAAAGCTGCCTTGGTTTGACAAACTCAATGGATCATTTTCTTCGCAACAGCCAAACCATATTTCTCAAGTACCAGGCTAGCTGTTGGGCTGTGCATTCACGTTTCGTAGCCTTGTTTATTACCCAATTCTACTACCCTATTCCAAGAGGAATAGGAAACTTTCAAAATTAGGTAGTGGTAGAAAGTAATCCTTGAGGAAGAAGGGTTTTTGTTTGTTTGTTTGTTTTAAGATGTACTAAGTAGGTATCAGATTTACAAGTTAAATGAGAACTTGGCAGAATTTCAGTTGCAAAGTGATAGAGAATGGAGGGTTTATCATGAGACTGAAAACTCAGCCTGCAAGTCGCAGTCATGGACCTGGGTTCCGTGTGTCTCCCACCTTACAGTTATTTTGCATATGAAATTTACAAATAAATTTAGGAAACAAGAAACTTAATGGAATCTATAGCATCCCTCTAGTTATTACATGGAATGAATGAAACAATGCAGGTCACATGGGCTAGTTATATTTCCGCCCTGCAAAGTAGAGGAGAGTTATGATTCATATACATTTGATAACTTTGTTTGGGGGCTGTTGCCAAATAAGATGTCAGGACAAAAAACAGAGCACTTGAAAATATGGGTTTGCATTAATGTCACAAATACGTAATTAAATTAGAACAAATACATTAATGTGACTATATCATAGTAAGATCTCTCCTTAGTTATAACAACTCAGCTAGTATGTCAGTCTGCCTCATTATGCTTTAAAATTTCTGTCAAGATTTGTATGCTTTGGAGTGTTCTAGGCATGTATGTAAGATGTTCTTATTATTAATGTTGGTTAGTAGAGTCATGAACTGCAGTCAGTTTCCCTTGCTCAAAGTGGCATGAATTTCTCAAACACTTTCTGCTTCATTTTCTGTACATAGATATTAAGGATAATAAAGGCAACGTGGGTGGAGACCTCACTTTCTTCTCCTGTCCTTCTTAATCTTTTTGAATAACATTTCTGAATCTAGAAACCCTTCTCCTATTCATAGTCTTCTAAATTGGTAGTAAGCCTTCATATATTATATACCATGAGGCATATTAAGTATGAGCAAGACTTTCAAAATCTAGTATATTTAGGTTGCTGTGAGACTTATGTATAAGCGCAATAATCAAGCAATTTGAGAATTGAGGATTTTCCTCTCCTATCATAGAACATATCATAGAACGGCCTGGGTTGGAAGGCACCTTAAGGATCGTCTAGTTCCAACCCCCCTGCCATGGGCAGGGATGCCACCCACTAGATCAGGTTGCCCAGGGCCCCATCCAGCCTGGCCTTGAGCACCTCCAGGGATGGGGCATCCACAGCTTCTCTGGGCAACCTGTTCCAGTGCCTCACCACCCTCACAGTGAAGAATTTCCACCTAACATCAAATCTAAATCTCCCCTCTTTTAGTTTAAAACCATTCCCCCTTTGTCATTGTCTGCCCAAGCAAAAAGTTGCTCTCTATCTTTTTTATAAGCCCCCTTTAAGCATTGAAAAGCTGCAGTGAGGTCTCCCCAGAGCCTTCTCTTCTCCAGGCTGAACATCCCCAGCTCTCTCAGCCTTTCTTCGTAGGAGAGGTGCTCCAGCCCTCGGATCATCTTTGTGGCCCTCCTCTGGACCTGCTCTAACAGGCCCACATCTTTCTTGTGCTGGGGTCCCCAGAACTGGCTGCAGCACTCCAGGTGGGGCCTCACGAGGGCAGAGCAGAGGGGGACAATCACCTCCCTTGACCTGCTGGCCATGCCTCTGTTGATGCAGCCCAGGACACAGCTGGCCTTCTGGGCTGTGAGTGTGCACTGCTGGCTCATGTCGAGCTTTTAATCCACCAGAGCCCTCAAGTCCTTGTCTGCAGGGCTGCTCTCAATGAGTTCTCCACCCAGTCTGTACTCATGGCTGGGATTGCCCTGACCAACGTCCAGCACCCTGCACTTGGACGTGTTGAACCTCATTAGGTTCACATGGGCCCAATTCTCAAGCTTGTCCAGGTCCCTTTGGACCTCTCTTTACATTTTGTTAGATTTCAGGGAAGTATTTCATATCTCCATGATATTATCTTCGAAGAAATTTAGCATATGTGCCAATCTTTTACTTGCATCCAAATAATAACTTAATTACTTCCTTGTATTTATATTTAACGGAAAGAAAATTAATTTATTGAGTGGCTTTATTTAGCCATTATAAGTCATAGGCTGCAATTAGCTAATAACTCACTTTGTCTCTAACTGGAACTGCTTTTATCACATTTATTTCATTGGATTTGCTGGATCTGAATCTAGGTTTAACCCAAGTTTGAATTTAGACTTTGAAAGGTCAATGCATTGACTTTTTTAACCATGATTTTCCAAGCTCTTCTGTTCTAGGTTTGGCAGCATGTCAATATAGCAGAGTAACATTTTTCAGTCCCTTGTTACACTAAGAAGTGGCTTAATAAATGTTGGCTTATTCAAAGTGTTTTTATTCTCAGGTCACTATAGTTTTTTATTGTTGTTTGTTTGTTTTAGGAATTTTCCATGCCCCACACTTAAATGTTCGGAGGTCTTGATCTCATTAGTATTTATCTGCCATCTCACTCATTGCTGATGGATAACTCAAACAACAAAACAAATAAATCACTTTGTAATTTTAAACTAGGTATAACATGCCTGAAAATCAGCAATAATTCACTTTCCAGGAGGTATTTAAAAACTATGGGAGGTAATACTGAAAGAATGTCTAAAATATTTGCAGTTGTGTTCCTGAAGTTCTCTCTCCTCCCAAGATGATCCACTGAACCAAGTGGACAGTTTGTCAACAGGGATTAACTAAGGAAAACGGAGTAGTAGACAAACAAATTACTGTGCAACAGGTACTTTGAAGGCATTTATCAAGTGCGTTTAACTGATTAGCAACACA
This sequence comes from Anseranas semipalmata, assembly GCA_013399115.1. Lineage (NCBI taxonomy): Eukaryota > Metazoa > Chordata > Aves > Anseriformes > Anseranatidae > Anseranas > Anseranas semipalmata. The sequence continues at coordinate 245,772 of VXAA01004692.1, read as the reverse complement.
GTAGATGCTCAGTTGTAGTGAATTAATGGGCGAGAGACTGTGGAGACCTCGTGAGAGTTCCCACAGGTGGATCAAATAATTCCAGCTTCTGTGGCTCATGGTGTTGGTCTCAGAGTTACACACCAAAGTACAGCTTAACTCTTGGCAAGCCCTTTATGGAAGTGTTGAAAAGTCAGTGCAGCGAGAGCCTTACTCACTGACCATATCTTTGTTGTTCTACAAGCGCATTTTCTGTGATCATTCAGAGATTGTTTGCTGGCATGCTAATTCGCAGGTGTGAAGACATGATTTAGAGAGTGTGCATCAGGGTGCCTCAAACATTTGGTCTAGTTTTAAGAAGAGATCTAGTTCTGCCTTCAGAAGATTGTGTAGACATACCCAAACAGAATCGAAGGTGTATATTCACTCTTCCCATTCCATGCAATGTTTCTCATTACATAACCTGGTAAGCTTGCTGCTTATTAATTGCAAAATAACATAGGCTAATTGCAGGTTAAGGGTTTGGGTTAGTAAGCATGTGTTAAATGCTTTCTTTTTGTTCATCTGCCAATACATAGCAGCTTTAAATCCTGTGCAACAGTTTTGAATAGTGCCTACTCCAGTGAGTTCTGTTTCACTTTGGTTTCCTAGACACTACTGCAAGAGACATGATCTCTTAATTGGCAACTGTGCTGAGCACTCTTACTGGTCTGATGAACTGTCTCTGAAATTTAAAAGAAACAAAGAAATAACAGTTGATTTTAAAAATCTTCATATCACAAGCTATCATATCAGTTGCTTGTAGTTTTCTGGTTTTGACATTTTGTACAATTTTTAATAACTGAAGGAATTCCCAGCGGGAGAGTTTAGAAATAATAATGAAATTGTGAACTCATGTCAGTGACTGAAACGTGAAAAGAACATTGTAAGGATGTTATCTCATACTTCAAACATTCAAACTAAGAAATTCAGAGATAAGGCTACCCGGAAAAACTTATAATAACCAGAGGAAAAAAGTAGGAAATCAACCCAGAAGGCAGCCATATCAGCTTTAAGACAATCTTATCAGTTTCCCTCACCACAAAGAAAAGGAAAGGGAAAGAAGCAAAAATTAGGGGGAAAAAAAAAAACCAACAATTTTTTTTACATTGGCATGGGCAAAAACCAATGCCTACATTCTAATTACAAACACAGGAGGATTTACATTTACTTACGTGTCTATGATCTGTTATGGAAAAAAAACTAAGGAAGGGAAACCAGGAAGAATCTGAGACGGTTTTTGTTCTTTGAATAATAAAGATTGAGGTGACTGCATAAACAGAAAAATGCTCCAAAGCATGTTCAGCTAAAGCATCTTGCAGCCAAACTGGATAGTTCTTGTTGTCTTGGAACAAGCATTAAATCAGGGTCTGTTCCAAATTGGAGAAAGTTTCAGAGAAGTGACAGAAAGTTGTCAGAAGGAGGTCCTCAAATAGTATTATAAATAGGTGCTAGTGAAGTACTTCAGAAGGGTAAAACATCCTCCTTCAGGACTCAGGTTGAGACTTCCACTACATCTTCTTGTGCATTTTGAAAGCAGGCTTCATGTTTAGAAATAAACTGGAGGGAAAGTAATAAAGTACCTGCAGAGGATAAATATCAATATTTGAACAGGTACCTGATATCCAATGGCACAAAAAGACAGCAAAAACTCTTTGCTTCTCATTGTCTGCCAGCTTTATATTCTGGGGGAATAGAATTTCAAAGAAATTCTAGCTTTTTGAAAGAAAAAAATATTTTTTATATGTTTTAATGGTGCCCCACCTCAGGTTTTTGTTGAAGAAATATAGAATCACAGAATGATTGAGGTTGGCAGGGACCTCTGGAGGTCATCTGATCCAGTTCCTGGGCTCAAGCAGGGACACCTAGAGCTGGTTGCCCAGGCCTGTGTCCAGATCATCCTTTTTTTTTTTTTTTTTTTGTAACAGAACTTGCCTTCCTTTGTTTCTAGTGTAGTGCATTTGGAAATTATGGACTTTTCTGGAGTATTCTTAAAGCTTATAGAAATATATTAGTGAGCACTGTTATCGTGAAACTATTGGAGTGTGTCCAGAGAAGGGCTACAAAGATGGGCAAGGGCCTAGAGGGGAAGACATACAAGGAGCGGCTGGGGTCACTTCGTTTGTTCAGCCCNGGCACTGGAACAGGCTCCCCATAGATGTAGTCATGGCACCAAGCCTGTCAGAGTTTAAGAAGTGTTTGGACAATGCTCTCAGACACATGGTCTGAATTCTGATTTTTGGGTAGACCTGTGTGGAGCCAGGAGTTGGACTCGATGATCCTTGTGGGTCCCTTCCAACTCAGGATATTCTGTGATTCTATGATTCTATGATTCTATTATGGGCGGTAGTATCAGGATTCTGTGTGAGCTGATGGAGGCAGTCCCTTTTGCATGAAATATCCTTTTATTTCATAACTCAGAGTGATATAACTCTCCTAACTCTGAGCCTTGTGCTTATAGACGTTAAAGTTGAGCCTTCAAATTTAGCTTTATCTTCCCTGTTTTTTTTTTCTCAGTCTCCACTGCAAATTATGTATAGAATAGAAAAATGACTATTATGCTGTCATGCAAACTTCAAGTGCTCAAAGATTATCAGCCAGCTTCATTTAAAGGTCATGAAAATGATCTCATTAAGATTCAGAGGGTTGACATGGTCTACAATCAGAAAAGACGAAGAAAAAAGCCTCCAACTATCTGGTTTGTTTGCTTTTTCTCAAACAAGTTTAAGAGACCACAGATTCCTCATCCTTCCTACTTGGATGGGTGGCTGCTTTTATCTCAATAGGTTCTCTTACGAACTTAATTCATGTATGTGGTGAAAGGATTCTTGGCCTAGCCTAGAGAATCAGGTGAGGGCAAGAAGGATCATTATTTATCCTGACATTCACAGGACAAATAGAAGTTAGTATCACTTTCTTTTGTAATGATTAAAAGGCTGCAAGCCTGTATACTTTCAGTACTCCATGTAGTATATTTCTTCAGAGATCACGATCTGAAACCATTATTTCTGGGTAGGCAGGTCATGAAGAGCCAATTTTCTCTAAGAGTATAAAGCTTCTTAACTTATGTCAACCTTTCAAGTGTCACGTAAATTCTGTAATTCTTTGTATCTAAGTTTCCAAAATCTATCCAAAATACAGAACGTTTACAAGATCATTTATACTCCTGTCTAATTTTTGATTATCCAGCAATATCAGATGTTGAAAAAAAGGAATATGAGCAAGTTGCCTAGGATATCTTAAGGATAAAAAAAAAAAAAAAAGTTTATGGTTCCCAAAGTTGAAATTTTCACTGTAATGTTGTGCGAACATTATATGTAAACCTTTCTCATCCCCCATCTTGTGATACCTGTCTTCCCCCATTCCCAGTTTTCAGCCTGGACTGATGAGGTCACCACCTCCCTGTAGAGTTTCTTATGGATATCTACCTCCTTTTATTTTCAGTGCTCTTAGCAAAAAATGTCACATGAATTAGCTGTATATGAAACATCAGGTGCTGAAATCTTGAAAGAATGTAACTTAATGGAGGGTCCCTTGTGGCCTCAATTCCTTTGAAGGGGCAGGGGGTGGGGCTGTAGATAGTATTAAAGAAATAAATTTTCATTAGCATCTCTGAACAACATGTATATACTCAGGTGCCTGAATACCCATTTCCAGTTATGAAATATAAAGTTAATGTTAAATAATATTTCTTTTGAAATGCTTCCTAATGCACTGCATTTGTTTAACAGTGATCGCATGAGAGGATTGGAAGGGGTAGGTGGGAATATGCTGTGAGTTCAGGTAACTTTAGACAAGTGTGTTTCACACTGAAAGGAAAGGAGTGGAACTGCATGTAAGAGGGGGAAAGAGAGACCCATAACAGAGATATAATATTGATTACTTTTAAGCTACGTTTTCATATTGCATTTCTTGAGTGTTTGGAATACATACATATATTGCATACACATATGGTATCTGTGTTATGTTTACAACGTTAACAAGATGTGAGCAGGAAGTACAAAGTAACGTAAAAGGAGGCAATGTGAGAGGAAAATCTAGGAGGAAAGACTAAAGAAAACTTTGCTGTGCTCTGTGGTACTGTTTCAGTGTAAAGAAGCTGGAAATCCAGAATGACCGTTCAGCAAATCTACCATGATGTGTAAGAATGGTAAAAAGAAATCAACCAGTGAATGTGGTCAGAAAAGATACAGCTTGAAAAGATACTCAGTTGCTGCTTTATACCTTTAGAGTTTATAGAAATATGATGTAATTTCTCATTATATTTCTACTGGAGGTTTTAACCAGTAAAAATTACTGGAAATCACAGAGAAAAAGTATGATAAAATAGAAATCTCATCAGTTTTAGGTAAATTCTCTAACTAGAATGGTTCCCAAACTTCAGGAAATACTAACTTGGAAAATGCAAAGTTCAATTTCAACAATAAATTCTAAGTTATGGGAATGCACAGAGGTCAAATGGAAGTCAAATGTCTTTGAAAACCAGTTTGATCTAATTTGGAGTCCCAAACCCTAAAGCAGCTCAGCAATAGCATTATACTATATAAAACCTGTATTTAATATAACTCAACTAACAATTTGTGGTACCTGTGTGATGTACACTTGGTTATCATACTATCTTACCATACGTTTTGTAAGTGGCCTATTTCACAGTGACTCTAATTTACCTCATAGTTCAAACCTTTCACTGTAAGAGTACAAAATTATTCTTGGGCATGATAAATAATACTGCAAGTACTTTAATACAAATACAAGTACTCTTTATGGATGACATTTATTCTTCTTTGCTTCTTCCTTGCAAGGTTTCAAACGTGAAAACTGGTGGTATTATTCTGTGATATATAAATAATCTGATCAGTCTTTGTAACCAATAATCCATTAGAAATTATTCATTCCAAAATTCTCATGAAAAAGAAAAAAAATGACTCAAAAATGTCACCAGCTGTTCCATTTTGAAAACATCTTGCATATTTAGATTTCAAATTCAGCCTATCATATTTAAGCTGTTCAGGTTTTTTTGAAACCTTTTTCCATTTCCCATCCATAAAAATGTATAGTATATCAAGTTAAAATGAGAAAGCACAGTCAAAATAGCAGCAATTTGCACAGAAAAGGTGTAATGATTTTAAAGATTTTGAATTGTTTTTAGAACTTAAAGCTAGTTCAGTAAGGCAGCTTTCTCTAGTTATTGTGGTAGAAGGGGGTCACGAAGAAACTCCTGAATATAGGAAGAAGTGTGGCCTTCCAAATTGATACTTGGAGAGAAAGGCGTTCTTCTTGGAATAAGAAAACATTTGGTGAGAGAAACTGATGAAACAAAGTATGCTTTTTTAGGGCTATCTTTAATGACAAACAGCTTTCTAACATTCAGACTAGCATTTAAGATACATTTGAATGTATTATTTGTTTCTAACAGTTTGTCATCCTCTAGGACCTCTACCTACCATATGTTAAGTCACTGTCGTGGTTAACTTGAGACAATATGCAATTATTAGAATCAAAATGTAATACAATAATTTCTGAGCTTGCTCATTGTCTCCAGTGCTGTCAGTGAAGTTGCTAATTTGAGAAGCCATTTACTCTTCTACTAATTTAGACTCTTCTTTAAACTGTGAATATTTTTTATGTTTTTTGGTAGTATGTGAATGTTAGTACATATTTTCTCCTGCATTTTTATTTTAAGAAAAATTTAAGGCTCTGTAGGGTAATCATCTCATTGACACAGAAGGATTCTTAAATCACTTTAAATTTTTACGATTAAAAGGTCTTATGAGATGCATTCTCCTTGAATGTGAATGTAGGTAGAAAGAGTGACATAAAACTTAACAAGTAATGTGGAGAACAGGAGAGGTTACCATTTGTTGTATTTTCATTTGGTTTTGTAGGGCAGAAGGGATTAAAGAGGTGATTTTTAAAAACATTTCCATCAATCCTAATGTCTTCTAAAAACCTTCTATATAGCAGTAGACATTAAGTAAAAAGTAACTAAAATACACCCCCAAGAAAATTTGTCTTACTCTTTTATCAGTTGCCACTGTTTGTACCCATTATAAGCAATTCTTTTCTTGTAGGATTAAGGAAAAGCTGTTTTAAAAGCCTAGGTAGGAGAGGTGACATTAGGTAACAAATAAATGATCGTATCAGGATCAATGCAAAACATTGATTTGAGTATTAACTCTTTTATGAAAGGAGTTGTTTTTTTTTTTTCCCATCTCATAGGGGCCGTGAGAACTAGTATGAGCAAATGAAAAAAGAAGTTGGAGGGTAGATTCAGTACTTTTAGGAAACATTTCAGTAGGAATCAGTTGTTATGCCTCCAAACAGGGATTCAACAAAAATAACTTTGTAAAATGAGTAGTAGTTTCTTTTAGTCAGTCATAAATGGCAATGAACACTGTTATTCCTTGACTCTACTTTCAGATTTAGCAGCTGTTTTGATTGGATCAAAGATTTATTCACAAGTGCACACTGCTGAAGAAGAAATCTGAGTGCCTGAATGATTTTAGAAATTTAGGTGGGCGGAGAGTGGTGTGTGTGTGTGTGTGTTCCAAATTGGGAAATCTTCTTAGACCAAATCTTCTGAGAAATTAAGGTAAGAAGAAAGTTCTTATGGAGAGCCATACTGAATTCAATAGATAATTTTCTGTGTAGAAATAGGAAGTAATTTTGTGAAGTTAAGGAAATAAAGGAAAGCATCTTCATCTTTGAAATGTCTACTGATGTAGGTACATACATGTCATCACTATCATGTATGGCTGATCTATGTATATTTCTTCTGAAGGAACAGGCCCTCACACAGAAGCTGCAAAGTGAGTTTGCCATTATCTTACAAAAATAAATCAGTGAAAAAGTTCATGGGGAGTCCTCTCAAGAAATTTTTGACCACAGAATGGAAAAGTTAAAACTGAGACCAAGAAAAGAGCTAAGTCTGAGGTATATTATTGTGTGATTTGTTTTGTGATGTTGACCACTAGACAGTAAAGCTTGGGAGCTCTTCTTCAGAAGAGAAAATTTCTAATTTCTTTCCACCTTTCTGATTTGCCATTATATCTGATATTATAACTTTTGGTAAAGTGCAGAAATCATTTGCAGGTTTTTATGGGATCCTTATTCCCCCTCTTCATCTTACGATTAAAGATTTTCTGAAATCTTTTTTGCTGCTATTTTTCATAATGTTACACAAAAAAGGAAAAAGCTCAGTATTAAACTAAAGGCAGCAGTAAATGATTCAGCCTGTGTGAAGCACTTACAGTGATGACCTAGATTAAGAATGACTCATCAGGATAGAAACAGTAGTTCACTATTAAGTTGGACCAGGTGATCTCAAGAGGTCCCTTTGAACCTAAACATTTCTGTGAGTCTGTGAGTGTTCTTCATACTCACTGGACTCAATTTCCAAGATATTTTTTGTTTGTTTTGTTCCCTACCTCAACTGCCCCACCTCCAAGCCATGTCAAAATTTATTCCTTACTTTTAGGAAAGAACTTGGAAAGAACATGAGGTTAGGTAAACCTGGCCAATGCCGTAACTTGAGATGATAGCCCCAACTACCACTGTAAATTCCTTTTTATGAGTTTTCACAGCTATTGCTGACTGAGGAGAAATATGATTCAGCCATCATTATGCAGAGTATATTTTAACCATATTGGCCCTCGAGAACATTTGTATCACTGTCGCATACAAATTGCTTATTTTGCAAAATGTGGTGCAAAACAATAATGAATATGCTTTGAGATATTTGCATGAATTACCAAAGCTAAACTCATTTTATTAATTAACACAGTCCATTTTGTGATGTACTGTCCCAGCTTCTCTCACTATTTGTGTTTAACTATCAGCCAGTTTGCAAGCATCAGTTATTTTTTAGCTAATGACTTAGGGTTTAGCTGAAATATTTTGTCTTTTTCATAGCTAATAAGAAATAGAATTTGGCTTCTGGACCTGAAATAGGAATTAATCAATATGTATGAAATATTATATTTATTAATTGTTATGGCTTATGACAATGGAAGTTCAGTATCAATGTTGCCAGTTTAATTATTCAGCCTTTGCATTTGATTATATTTCTTTGTCTCCAAGTTAAGATGTATGAAATGTTCCAAAACCTCAGAAATCGTAAGGAGAAATGGTGTTTCCCCTTTTAGGATATACCTGCTAGCATTCACTGAATACAGTACATTTCATGCATTATTTCCCAAAATAAAAGTCTGTGCATACCTTCATCAATAATATATGCAAAACATTCTTAGAGAATATTTTTCATTTATGTACTCATCCCAAAGCCATTTGTGTAGTTATTCATTTTTTCCTTATTGTGGAGTTCGGAGAAAAAGTGGTAGATGAAATTAGCCAGCTAAATATTTATTATCATTTTTGGCAGCTATGTATTTCTGCACAAGGGATCCCCAATGTACAGTCAAGCTTAAAAATAGGTTCATGGACTATGGTACATTGAACTGGAAAACCTTTTTGCTAGTTCTTTCCCCTTAATGCTAGATAAAAAGCAATTAATTTAAGCTGAATTCAAATCGGATTCTGCTTGGAGTTGTGATCAGAAAAATCAATATTTCATTTGATGAAGTTGTTAGCCAGCCTGGTAACCTGAAAATATCAGGAAAGTCCATGCTTCACTTTTCATTCCCATCCTTCAGTCACGTCCAAATATATTATGCCTCTAATTTCCTTTTTGGATAGAAACAGTGATCACAAAAGCTTCAGGAGCCATTTCAGGCTAGAGGGGAACAGGGTACACACAAGAGCAAAGCACTGAGTCCTGTCTCTGAGGATACCATCTCCACTCACTTCTCACTTTTTGATAATTCTGAAAACGGAGCTGAGCAGTCCTGTCATTACAGTGACATTTAGTCTGTAAATTTCTACATACTTTTGGGTGAAAAATGTGTAGGGCCAATGGTACTCTAACTAGGTAATCTAGAAAAAGAAAAATAAGGAAAAATAGAGCAAAAGTACTTCTGACATTTTCGCTATGCAACACTCTTCAACAATTATATGTTGTATTATCTGTTCTTTCCTACCGCTTTACATTAAAAAGCATCATGTGAGGATACATTATCTACAAACTCTCCTCCTGAGCTGAATGAGGCTACAATTTTTGATCACTAATGTATCTTTCTTCTGAGGACAAAAGAAATAGTTTTCAGTTAATGTTGTCTATACTATTCTTAATGTCATCTCTTTTCTTTGAAGAATTAGGGTAAGACAATCATATTTGTTTGACTTTGATTATCAAACAAGTATTCAAAAATTACTACTTGTCATCCATTGTAAATGGCTAACTAGTACATAAAATGAGCCAGAACATGAGAGAATTCACAAAATGGCTTTAACTTCCCCTATCTCCTTGGATTTCAAAGTTTTCCTTAATTATAATATTCTGTCAAGTATTAGTAGATGAAAATAATATATTATGTGTTGCCAAAGTGCACAAAATGCCCATCACCAATTTCCAGCTCTCCTAAATTAGCTCTGCTTGGGATGTCTACATTTATTAAGCACCGCAGTCTAACCTGGGAGAGTTCCGCGGAGCTCTGTTCTCGGACAGATTAGCAAAACCGAGAGAGTGTGGAACGGGGACACCGTGTTTAATAATGCAGTCCCGTAGTCCTTTTCACTCTCAGCAGGAGGTGCTTATTGGTGTAGCCAAAACAAGCCTCTGCAGCTACAAAGGACTTTTCCCCCCTTTGAATAACTTTTGACAGATAGCAAAAAGGTGTCATGTCTGCTTGCAGGGGGTGTATAACATTTAGTGGATATAGAGCCTCAGGTAGGAAGAGCTCCTACTCCAGTTTATTTCCATTGCAAATTTCATATAACAGCATGGAAATGTCATGTCAGTCACTCTAACTCTCTTTCAAATCCCTCTTGTTCCTCAATGTGATTTTAATCTCTCTGGTTCCATTTTGGAAAGCTTGGTGTTTAGAAACTAAGGGTCAGCTATTCAGTTTGGGGTAAACTGTCAGGGCTCCTGAAGTTAGGGCAACTTACTCCAGCTGAGATCTCCCCTGAAGAAAGGAGGAAAGGAAACTGGTAAATAAGCTTTTGTAAGAAGACTTTTATTTGACCTTTATCATAGCAAAATATTAGTAATTCACATTATGGTTATCTTTGGCACTTTCACTCAGAAAGGCAGTTGATATTTCAGAGACAATTTATGTCTAAATTGAGGCAAAAAGTTGCATAACATAAGTACTAAGAGATATTTCCTTCTGAGTCTCATATTGACAGCCCTTAGAAACGTGGGAGATAATTGCATGGAGGGATTTGGTACTGTATGTTTCTTTGTTGATATTTTTCTCCTCACAAAAGAAAACAGAGAGGAAAAAAAGAAGGTAGTACCAATACCTCACAGAAGCTTGTGAGATTTCTTTTGGGAAATCAAATGATACAATATGTATTGTGTGATTCTGTGGGGATAGAGGCGAGCTGGTTACATTATCTAAAACTGGGGCTGAGAACAAGATGATGTGAGACAGAAAGAAAAGGAATGGAAGAGAATTTACTTTCCTTCCCAGGGAGAAAAGATTAAAGCTAGTATCTAACGTATTCTCTTTAAATCCTATTTCCCTGTGATTTTCTGATAAAGGTCAGAAGGAAAAATGCTTAGCTTACCTTACTAATACTATACTTAGCTAACCTCACTTTGTTCTGGGGACCTGAGCCACTGTATGGTCATTTCCACAGATCACATTTGAGAGAGTACCCATACAAAGAAGGGTATTTCATATGTCCTTCTGAAAGCGTTAAAGCCTTTTGTCTTGGGAAAACAAACAAACAAGCAAACAAATTCACTAACCAGCCCTTGTTTTAGAGTGATAGAACAGTGTCTGTTGGGGAGCTCCTTCTTTTCTCTGCTATTCCTGTCTGCAGGACTCTAAAACCAAGTTGTAGGCACTTGAAAACAAATTCTAATCTCAGGCATGCAGGCATTCCAAAATGGAAGCAGCTGGTTGAAAAATCTTCCTCCACCCTTGCAGTCACTAATTTTTGGTGGTCGTGTATATATGGTTAGAGTAGAACTCTCAAAGCTTCAAGTCCACAGCATCTGAAGAAAATTCTGAGATTAAGAAAAACATGTACGTAGTTTTCAGAAGTACTGTCTCAAAGATTAATCACATAATATGTCATAGCTGTTTAGGTAAATTCACATGGTATGCTTGATTAACATTCGTGTTTGTAGACTACCTGTGGATTTCAATTTGCTGAATGAAACTAATAGAATAGATAACTTTTATTTGTTTGCATTAATTTTTGCGAGATTAGGCCTTACACATCAAAATTCTACATGAGTTTCTGCCTGCTCTTCCTGCAGCAGCCACAATACATACATTTGCAGGTAGGGAAATCTTAATTTCTTTTAATTAGGGCAGTTATCGTGACATTTAATCTATTAAGAAACAGGCAATTTTTACTCTGTGTGGGGAACAATTAGTAGGAATTTTATAAATACTCACATAATTTCATTATAAAGCCTGTTAGCTAGAGCTGAGTAGTGTCTAAATTGTTGATACCTGGCCTAAATTACTTTTTCAAAAATTGCTAATTAATTGAATATTTCTTCTGAGTGACAGCCTTGGAGATGTACTTTCTCAGTTTATTCATTAAAAAACAACAACCATTTTGGTAGCTTTCTTTTTCTCAGAAAAAAGAGAGTGAAGAGAGAGCACATAGAAAGAACCACCTAAAAAGGACAACATGAATAAATTAAAGACTAACCAATCATGTTAGGTGTCTTAATTATTGACAAACTTAAGAGCTGTTTCATCTCAGTCCTTGCTGCTAATCAGTCAATGTCCTCTCCAGTTTAGCAGTTTGTGCAAACTGTGATGACTTTCTGTTCTTTTGCTAATCTCATTGTTCTGATAGAATAAGGAGTAGGCAAAAGAATACGGATGTATTTTTATAGAAAAAAACTGCAGCTCATTTGTCTGGACATATTTCAGGATTGTGTTGCAACTGGAAAAGAGGGACATGTTAGACATTCTTTCAGTGGAAAGCACTGATTTGAAAAAAAGCTGAGCTTTTTGCTCTGTCTGTGTCAAAATCCTGTAAGAGTACTGGATGAGACAGGCAAGGCTGTGCTCCCACTATCTGTCCATGTGCTTGGTTTATTGATTACGTGCCTAACTTTAAGCACTTCCTTGATTTCCCTAATTTAATCATCCCTTGGTAACTGATGGAACAAGAAATACCTTTATGGCATACCATATCTTTCATATCACCAAATCTGTATCAGTGCCTTTATGTTTTCTGGAGGGTGCATTGAGGAAGGGCTAGGCTCCTAATAAGAACTTCACTTAAGTAACTTAAGTACCTTACATGAGGTGACATGAATTTTGATCTTTGCTTATACCTGATGTTGATTTTTATTATTATTATTATTATTATTATTTTTAATATCTGAAAGACTTTATCAGACAGGGAAACTGTTTCCCTTTCCACATATGATGAAGAGTTTTTAAATGTATCAATTAGTTGATAGTTATTAGACGCAGTTCAAGCTTCAAAATGCTCATCATTACAAAGGGGACCAAAACACAGCATATTTAATGTATAGATTTAGGAACATTATTAATTAAAAATCCCCGCTGTACATTACAGGCAAATATTTTTAGGGAAATAGTTAAGAATTAAAACCATTGGACACTGCCAGTGGAAATCAATAAAGCATATATTAACATAGATGGTCACTTCTGTATCCTTAGTGATGTGGTTTGCTTTTCAGTTGCTTTAGAGAAATGCAAATGTATTGAAAACTAAACCTTTCATAGCTGCTTAGGGTATATAAAAGCTTTTTGTTTACGAAACAGAGAATGGCAAGATCCCTTGAGGAAAAACCTGGACCAGTCCAGGTTCTCTTTCCCTTGTAATACCTAGCATTGATTAATGTTGACAGGGGGAAAAAAATAGCTACAGTACACACAAAAAAAATGCATGTTTAAAGTCCTGAGAAGATAAAGCAAAGTCCGTTACACATATAAATAATACAAATAAAATACAAAAATTACAGAAATGCAGTGTACAAAAGTATAAATAATTTGAATGAAGAATGAGCATGGGCTTTTCAGGAAACATAACAAAATCATGAGCATAAATATCACTGCGCTGCTACCTGTCATTTAAACAAGTGAAAATTTTCCAGAATTACTTTTCGAGTATAAGAAATTGTGTCAATGTTACTGATTGTCACTGATCTGAGTTAACTTACCCTAGTCCAATAAAGCAATGCTACATATTTTGTTCAAGAGAGACTCCCATGCAACACAAGATTCTAGATTTTGTACCTGAATAGGCATTTTATTTTAAAAAACAAAACCAACGGAGGAAGGAAGGGCATAGAATGACCACTTAAGGGAAGTGTGATGTTAGTGACGTGCCTAACATCAAATTTGGTGATGGGACAAGGGGACTTGACCCAATCTTTCTTTTCCCTGGGCAGCATTCAAGTACAGACAAACTTTTATCAAAGCTTGCTGTCTGTCTCTCAGCCATATCTTGCCTCCAACAGCATATGCTCTAGCTAATGAAGTAATAGCATTATCAAGGTATCATCTTGAGCGTCGTTTGAAACATCACATGGTAATATGGATATTTCAGCAGTAGTAAACACCTACCCTTGTCTATACAAAGGTGCAGTGAGGAGTCCTAATGCCCGCTCCGGGCCCCAGAAAGCTGCATGCTCCAATGAGTGCCACTTCTTCTGCTTGTTTCCTCTACCTTCAGTCTGGGCTCACAGATAAATTCTGATTTATTGCTTCCAGTCAGCCCTTTGTCCCAGTCCTGCCCCTTTCCAGTCACTCCCAGTACACCATCCAGTCCATTCAAGCTCCAGTCCAGTGAAGAACTGGATGCATCAGCCTTTCCCTCAAAAATTTGATTTCCCTGATTCTAGGGATCCTCCTTCAAACCCAGCATCCTCTATTAGTGGAGTTTAGTGCCTATTCTTTCAGGCACTTCATCTAACCCGACTTTGCCCTGACTTTTGAGCTTTAGTCTTCATTATCTCTTAATCTGACTTTTCCATTCCTGACTATGTCTCCCACTAGGTTATAATCCAGTCTATCTGTTTATACTATGGTTTCCCAGACAAGCCCAGTTCTTCCTCTGTTCCCTCTCCTCTTTTTTCAGAGTTGTAGTTGTCTGCTTCAAACTAGTTACCAGTTCGTGCCTAGGCAGTTTAAATTTCCCTTTTCTGATACCTAATCCTGGATTTCCAGTGTCCTCACATCAGCATCTTCTCTGTTTAAGACTTTCAGTCATAATCTATTCTCCCAACCTTCTGTCTTTTTTCCTTCTTTATTCAAATCCAGCCTTTTTACAGAGATTCTAAGTCTTACAGGTCAGATTGAAATTGTTACTTGGAAGCTAATTGATGCCAGTTGAGAATCTGGCCATATTATGGCGAAATTTCTAGTGATACCTACAGTGGATGTTTCTTGACACTTCCACCAATCAATCAGATCCACTTTGCAGTGGTTTATAACTTTGCAACACTTTACAGTTTGAGATGAAATTTTCCAGGCTGCATGTCTGCCTAAGGCTAAACTTAGCTAGTTTTACCCGAAACAATGCTGTTGTTTCCAGGAACAAGGCTGTGGAAAATACAGCCAATTGTTCAAAAAAAAAAAAAATAAAATGAACAAAAAACAGAGTTATTGAGAAGATGATTAATTTAAATCAAGCGTTCACCTACTGTTGTTATGACCACCACAGAAAAATCCACAAGGAAATTCATTATTCTTTCTTTAGAGAGGGTTATGCACTAGCTGTGCCAGAGGTCCTTTGCAAAAATGAGTGTGATCAGGTAATTAAAAGCTTTCTCGTGATGCAGTTGCAGAGAGCAGAATCAGGGATGCACCAGCAACTGTAGTCTAGCCTTAATTTTCCAAATTTGTCTTCAAAGCTTAATAACGTTGTTTTAAGATCATGGTGTGTCTGTTGTGTGAAGCAGTAGGTTTAGCAAAAATATCTGTGTAATATTTGTTCTCTACATTCCCTAATTCATATCTCATTTATCACCTCTACCCTAAGTCAGCAGTGATAGAAATTGGAATCAGGTAGGAAATTTTCAGGTTTTGTATTTAAGAATCTTTATTTTACATTTTGGCTTTAAAATAGCCTTCACCGCTAGCTAGCCTTTTAAATTATATCAACTGAGGTTGTTTTATCCTCCATAGTCTCTCTGCTATTAAAATGTGATTGTTTCATTGAAATACCATGTGTGATATAGTTATAGACCACTGATAAATGCTCTCTCTCTCCCAGTTTGTTATGAATAGATGGGATTCTGATCTCACATTTATTTTGCACTGTGGTGAAATCATTGACAACAAAGCTCACTTTTAACTTATATTAAGATGTGATCAGATGCTGACCTGAATGTACTCAACACTTAAATGTAATGCCTTGCTTAAATTAATAGATTACCTTTTAAAACTGAGCACAGTTTTTCATATGCACATGAGTATTCACAAGTACCATCCTAAACTTCAATTTAATGATTATGTGAACATTTACACGGGACTATATCAAATAGCTTCACCTGTGAGTTGGAGCTCTTTAGTGTTATACCCTTACTTTTTTTTTTTTGACTTACCTTTCCAACAGTGGTTACTATTTTAAAATACAGTATATCACAGATGCATGTAGGTTTAATCAAAGATTAAACAGAAACGTGCACCTAAGCCACATAAAACT
Organism: Anseranas semipalmata; assembly: GCA_013399115.1. Taxonomy (NCBI): domain Eukaryota; kingdom Metazoa; phylum Chordata; class Aves; order Anseriformes; family Anseranatidae; genus Anseranas; species Anseranas semipalmata. Next base: position 230,040 of record VXAA01004692.1, on the reverse strand, counting down.
CAGAAAGAGTTAAACTGTTAATTCTCTGGCAGTTTTAAAGACTTGGTAATAACTGTTTTGTAAGCCAATTCCATCACTTAATCGGGTCAAAAATTATTTTTTATTTGCATTCCTCTCTTCTCTTCCATTTGATTGTCTAGCTTATTTCCAGCTGCAGGGAAAATGACTTGCAGGATGTTATTCTGTATCTCAGCTGCAAAGATAAATGAACACTAGGAGAATCCAAGGGTGTGGACTCTGTCTGCAGATTCCTTTGTTAGTCTTATGGCACACACTGTGCTTTAGATAATATCATTAACATCTCTCATCCATTTGTTCTCATCTCCCTAGAAGGCATGTTCAGCACAGTGCTTGGTTTTGCTTTTGTATTTTGCCTGTATTCATATATATATTTTTGCTGTAGGTTGTGTACCCATATATTATTATATGTTCAGTGTTGTGAATAGATATGATATATGCATATTTTAGGTGTGTATATATCTATATTATGTGTAGAAATATATAATGTTAATATAACTACACGCTGTATATTGCTATTACATACATAGAAGCACACATTCAACAAATAGTATGGTTTTATGGTGTATCTCTGGTTTACATTGGAGACAGTAGGACACAGAAATACGCCTTGCAAATCCAGTGGGGTTCGGGGTGGTCCCTTGCTTGCTGTGGGCCCACACAGACACGGCTGTTGGAGATTGCTGTCTGTGAGAATTGCAGTCCTCAGTGGATGTATGCTGTACCATCAAGCTTGGCACAAACTTTAGTAGATTGACATTTTATGAATAATGTTGGAAGTATTCAAAGTGCAAAACATTACCAAGGATATTGCTCCAGGAGAAAATGAGAATTCCCTAAGCCAGGGGATCACGCGCTCCAACTTTATGGTACCTGCAGTTGATTTACTGGTGCATGTTGGCAACAGTTTTTTTTTTGGTAAAGCATATGCAGAACAATGCCCACTCTCTGAAGTTGTATCCACTCCAAAATTAACCAACAGTGTATTTAGGATGCACTGTAAACTTTCCATCTTGCCTAAATACTCTGCTGCACACGATCCATTAGGGTGTGTGCTGAGCTTGAACAGTAAGTAATGCAGCAGTGCTCTCGGGCTGCTTACAGAAAAATATTTACAGTACTGGGAAGGATGCATTTATTTTCAGTGTGAAGCCCCAGGTGATGTTCCTTCTGGAGATCAACAGGCCTGGAGGTCAACAGGAATTACAGTCTTTAAGAACTGGAACGGTGGTAGCCGAAGCCAGCGTGTTAAAGCCAGCCATGTAGCACAGAATGAGCTGTCAGCATCTTCTTCGTGAGACAGCTCAAACACGAAGGGCAGTGTGCATATGAAATAAAGGGCAAGAGAAAAGGTACGGTAAACAACGATCCAGCAGGCAAAGTGAAGAAGTCTGTGCCTCGCAATCAGGTAGAGTTCAGCTGCAGAGGGCAGAGCCCTTCCTCGAGCGTGACAAGCGGGTGAGTAACAAAAGGCAAAACATGACTTCTCGGACCCATGTGAGATTTTGAAATAATTTCCTTGGACTTTTAATTGATTTCTGGGAAGAAGATAAGCCTGCATAAAGCATATTCACAGAACTTTCTTGTTTTATGAGCTTCATATTTGGATGCAGATTCTAGAAATAACGGTAGTCCTGTCAGAGAATGGAGCTGTGTCACGCAACCGATGATTTGTCCAAAAATAAAATTAATGCAAATATGAGGGATGACTAATTAGCACTTGCACGATAATGACTGGCAATAATTTGCAAAAATACCTGTTCCTAATCATAATCTTATGACAAACTTCAGATTTAAAAAAATACCTTTAAATGTCATTGACTAAATTCAGATAATGAAAATGTACACTAAATGATCTTATAAGCTGTTCTGAGACATTCCATGAATAGAAACAGAATTTCAAATTAGATCAGTAAATGATGTGTTGTAAATTATTTGTTCAGCTGTATTTATTATTCATTCAGTATGGCTCATTATTAAAGTTGTTAAAAAATTTCTTTTTTCATTTAGATTATTTAGATTATTTTGTTGTCTTAACCATGCCTTATAGCAATTTAAATTATTTTTGAAAATAATCTGATAAAAAATTTTGGGAAAAATTTTAAAGCCAATAAATCAGCCTTGCTCCTACCATTCTCTACAATTTCTACCAATGTAATCTGTTTGATTTTAAGGTAACATGTAAGATCATTTTCCAAGTCTGAGTAATGATAACAATAATACAGGCTAATTATTTAATTACTATACATGGAAAGCATCCAGATTTAAGTTCTAGGGATTTTTGTGGCTGTACAAATCTGTTCCCGTAGTTGCTCATGATTGTTTTTTGAAATGTTTTCAGATCTGTCTTTTGTGTTTTGTTCCCGATTTCTAGGCAATAACAATCAGTGTTACTATTAACCAGCCTGGACTCCAGTCATTTGTTCAGCTTCCTATTGGCACATTTTTTCACTCAAATGAAACTCTGTTTTGAGTGCTAGAATTGGTCTGTATGGAAGTCATTATAAACCTTACTACTGTGGACTAAATACTGGTGAATACTGGTGTTCATTTTGGATGGTATCAAGAGTACTAGAGGATCATCTGTTAAAGTGGAAACTTTGAGGAATGTTGGTCAGCCCCTGAACTTGACTGGAATCTGTTTTTGGCAGTTGTACAGTTTGCATTCATACTGCTGAATGTGTATGCTTATCAGGCTAATTTTCTGGAATTAGCTCATCAGACTACTGATCCTGTAGTCTGGATCATTACAATGTCTTATAAGCTAATACTTTTTTTTCTGGTTTTATTAGGTTGAATACAGGCACACCACTTTCTCTGCAGATTTTTTTTTTAAATTAACTTTTTGATGGGCTGTGAAGGTTAAGAATAAATAATAATATAAAAATAAAAATAATAATAATAAAACAGCAACAACAACCCCAAACCACTGAGATTATCTTTTCCACTTGATATTGGACACATTACTTTTAAAAGTGTTATTGCTTTACTCAGAATAGTTATTTTAACATCAACACCTTTTCAAGCTCCTCCTTTTAATCCCATTAGAAATGAAGGCAAAACTAGTTCTGTCATCATCCAGAAATAGAGTCTTTCTCAGGCAATTGGAGAGGATTTATAAATTTCTTCTTCAGGATAAACAGTTGCTGTCCTTGGTGTCCATTAAGGAGGACAGGAGACTTGTGTTTGTGCTATATAGGTCTTTTTTTTTACAGTCATTGAATGAACCATCATGAAAGAACTCACAAGAATAAGATTAGTATGTCTGTCCAGTGGGGTGAGTGACTGCTGTCTAAGTTCCACCCAAGGAGAAAGTGGAAGAAAATGCTTTTTTTTATTTATTTTGTGTGTCCGTCTGTATGTGTTTTTCTAAAAGATTAAGGCAGCAATTCCAAAGTCAGTCTGCCTCAAGTAAACAGCCCAATAGTGAGGTTATAATGGGAGTTTTTCTACTCCTATTAAATGTATTTAACCTATTTACATTTATTTAACCTCTTTTAAATATTTTTATTTCATTTTTATTTTATTTTTATTATTTTTATTTTTACTTCTATTTTATTTTTGAAGTGGATAGGTTTTATGAATAGCATATTATGACATATTTGAGCTAAATTAATCTAGTTCTTCCTTGACAGGCCAGTTAATATATGTAATGTAAGAGGAATTGGCCTTCTTAAATTCATTGTAAAATGAAGAGAAAAGGGAGGGGAGGATTAGAAGAGGTATGCGATCTAGAAATCTGCAGAAGAACAGGTTGTTTGAAGGTTCACTACAAATGTATTGTTAATGTAGGTATTCTTTTTTTAATCATAGATAGATTCAGTCTGGTTTTTGAAACCTCCCTTGGTTTTGATTTAGAGGTATTTTATGATAATTCATAAAGTAACAATGTAGTGCAAAAATATTTCCATTTATACATTCTAACTTTTCTGGCTTTCAGTTTTGTTGAATATTCCTATGATCTTACACTGCAGAAATGTGAAAGAGAAGTGCCTAATTTATCTTCACTATACTGTAATTTATTTTGTATACATTCATCAAGTCTCGTCTTCTAAATTTACAGTGCAGATCTTTTCATTTCTGTCATATGGAACTTCTTTCGTGTCCCTAGTCATTTATATGCCTGCTTCTGAATCCATTTAATTTCTTGCCTTTTTATATTTATTTTTTTTCTGTTGAAATAAATTATGCTTTTAATAATGCTTAGAGTATGCAAAATTCTCAACAGCTTATAAGTTATAAGCTATCATGTATTGCTATTTTCAAAATTGTCTTTTGGATGCTTTTGAGAACACATTATTTCTTCTTTTTCAGCTCTTTGTCCTTTTTACTTCTAGTTCTTTCTTATTGCTATGAATCTGAATCTTACTCTGAATCTGAAAAATGGAAAATGAAGGTCCCAAAAAACTTGCAAAGATCTTCAGGTTGAAGTATCTTGCACACGAATGGTTTATATAGGTTTTCCAAAAGATGTTCCCATAGCTTTTTTAATTATTAATCACCTGTAACTGAAAGTTGTTTTTACATAAGCATTTAAAAATCAAAAAGACTGGGGGAAGGATCTCCAAATGAGAAAACAACCATACCAGAGATTCCAACAGTTACCCTGCAATTTACTTCATACAACTGCTTTCTCATGGAATATATCTTTCCTCAGCACGAGCAATTCCTTCCCAGCAGAAACTGTGATTGACTTCATTTTGTGTGCAAAAGTTTAAAAGAAAAAGAAACTGTTAAAATTATTTTTATTAAAAAAAACAATGAAGATCAGTCACTGAGAACTGGTTGAGCTGGAATGGCAGAATTAGATGTTGGAAGTCACCTTGCTTTTAGAAACATAAAAAAATTGTAATTAAATGTCATAGATCTGTCTCCCTTATGCCTTCTGTTGTCAGTAAGCATTGCACTCATTGAAAGTTCCTGACAGATACAGGTGTACAGAATGATTCTTTGCTTTTAATCTAGCCAGGCTTTTCTGCATAGAATTGTGTAGGCTCTGATTGCTGTTGCACGTCATAACACTAAATACACAGTATTGTGTGCCTTTGGCCTTCTTGCCAAATTTCCTTGATAGGAATCTGACAAACGTCATTTGTATTCATTGTTTGTTCTGTGAAACCAGTAAAGTTTCCTTAGAAAAAATAAGACGTCCTAACAAGTCACCGGTTGCCATATCAGGATGTATATAGATTCAGTCACTTGAGCATATCTTATTCTTTTGTTATTCAGATTGTCATTGTACATAGGAATTTCGGACGCAGTTCAGGACCATCTCATTACAATAGACAATCAGAACAAAAAGACCCTTCTCCAAATAGAGAGTGGTATAATACAAGAAAGAAGGCATAGTTCTATAAATATCTTGCATCTGCATATGCCAAGCAGATCTGCCAAAGGAAGCAATCACGTACTTTCCCTGCTTTCAGCCATTAGTTTCTGTCCCTGTACTACACTCTCCCTTTGGAGGCCATGAGTATTTGAATGGCTGCACAGTGAAGTGAGTCAGGGAGCTGGTTTAGCTGCAAGGTAACCTAGCAGGAGGAAAATGTTGCAAGTTCAGTGCTCTGTTTATTCTCCATGGGAAGCAAAATCAAATTAATGATAGAAAAGTGCAACTACACTTATTCCCAGCATGTTTCATGAACTTGTTCTTAAAGATCCTAAGATGGAGCTATCGATATTTTCAAAGGCAAACTATTCAATTTATTGCTTATTTTGCTTCTAGTAGTTTTTTCAGTCTGGTCTAAGTTTCTTTGCTGCAGTATTACCTTTTATTATTGTCCTATATACTGTGAACACAGAGAACAGACGATGGATTCCCTTGCTGCTCCTCCTTTCTTTTCTCTGGTATTTGAAGACTTGTGCTCCTCTGTCTCTTCCTTAGTCTAAACAGTCCCAATTTGTTAATACCTTCCTTTTTGCTTATTTTTCTAGCCCGTAAGTACTTTTCTTACAGTTCTCCTCAGAACTTCTCTTTTCTTGAAACAAAACAAAACAAAACAAAACAAAACAAAAAACAAAATGTCCAAACCTGTACATGATTCCAGCTGAGAACACACCGATTTTGAGGAAAAGGTCAATAACGTCAGAGAGCAGAACAGGAAACCTAGTTCATTTCAATCACTAGACAGTAATCCTTTCTATCCTTTGTGAATTTCCTTTGTCTAGCTGTAAGGTATTGTCTGTTCCTTTCTTCTGCTTCTTTGACTGTTTGATAGGACTACTAGCATTCTCAGTTGCCTTGTAGAATATATCATGCTTTGCATTTGCACTCACAAAATTTAATTTATAAAACTTGGGTGCTTGTGCTGGAAAAATCTCAGCTCCAAAATATGGATCCCAATCTATTTACAATTATATGAAAATGTGATACCATAAGTGCTCATTTCACAGTGAAGTTGAAGTAGAGGATAGTTTAAAAGCCATTGTTGTTTTGTTGGCAATATTATCACTAAACAGCATAGGAACCAGCTAGAAAAAAGTTTTACAGTTTATTTTCCATATTACCTCTCTTGTACCCATTTGTTTTCCATTATGCTGTAAAATGGTGTTAATGCAGCATAAAACTCTGTTAATGCAGCATTAAATGCTATTATGAAATACAATGCTTGAGATTCTGGAAACAAAATTATAAACTAAATATCCCCTGCACACCTACTTTAAATTCAGTCATAAAATAACGATAATCTGGAATTGTTGTCAAGATATTTCTTATAACCAATCCCATATTCTGCTTTTTTTTGTGTGTGTGTGTGCTAAAAACAAATAAGCCAAGGTAAAACTCACTTTGAGTAATTTCACGGGTGATTTTTTTTCTATTCGTGCATTTTTCAAAATATTTTTTTTAGGTATAACTACTGTAAGAATTAGGATTGAAATGGAAAACGTATTGTCCTTTATACCTAAAGATGCTTGAATAGATTATTACATTTTTCTTGAATTTTGTAAGGATTTCTTTTTAAATAGCGGGAGGTTTTCCCTGATTGCCTGAAAACTCAACTTTCTCATATTCAAACAACTAGTTGGAATTACAGAACCTCAGCTGGGGATAACATGAATCTGAAGTGGTTTGAAATATCCAGCACTGGACGGTCCCTTCTGTTTCATAGGGAAGGTTCACTGAGAGAAGTCTTTGTTATGGAGAGAAATTCTGTCATCAACATTTAAACTGTTTTGGAATTTGTGTAGTCACTGACATGTCTGAAATTAAAACAAAACAACAACAACAACAACAACAAATGCTGGCATAGATGCCTGTACAATACCATTCGCTGTAGTATCTAGGCATTGTGCAGGACCCAAGAAGCCCAAAGGTATGAGGACAAAAGTCTATTCTGAAAGCTTGTGCAATGCCATTCAGGAAGTAGTAATTTGTTTCTGTAAACTCTCAACTGAATTATTTTCAGTAATGTATTTCAAAGCCTTAACTTGAGACACCTGCATTAATTGCAGCATAGATGTGGTTTGTGGAGATCTTTGAAATTCCAAGGGAATATTTACAGAAAATGGAGCATTAATCTAAGAGGCAGGGATCTCTCTCAGGGATCTCCTAATAGTCAGGGAAATCCTGGACACAATGTGAGCCAACTGATCTACAAATGCAAAGGAACTCAGTGGTGTATGAATGACATGTGAATTGAACTCACCATGGATTTGATATTAAATCCATTGTGTAAGTGCAAATATGTTGCACTGGATATGCTAATTGCCTGTTATCTCTTCAGTTAATCAGCTGATCACCTATGTAATTTCAAAATTTGAAAATAATGACAGAATATAAAGTGGCAATATATGATTCAGGAAAAATGACGACAGGCGGATAGTTATAGCTCCTGAGGAAAATCTCCGTAGTGACAAATCTGACAGCTTTTTCTATAGAGCAAGCAAACAGTAATGATGTCTTTCTAGCTGAGGCTCAGAATCAGTATTCAAATCTAATTGTTAAGGACAAATGAGCTGCATTTTCTGTTGCCCAGTCTTTGAGAGTCCTCTCTTGGTTGCCCTCCAGACTCTGATATTTTTTAATTTTGTTTTGCAGTGACTTCTGCAGTCCCTGCTGTGTTACAATTTTCTCCTGATCCCCTTGACTGTTCCAGGTTGCTCTGTACTTGTCTCTTCTCCCTCTGCTGCAAAACTCAGGGTGATCTTGCTCACAAACACAACCTCATATTTCATCCCTGTGATACCTCTTTTCCCATTGTACTTCTACTTTATCACTGGAAACTGTAGTACCAACCTGCTATTTACACCTCAAAAAAATCCATAAAACTAATGTTTTCTCCCCAAGAATCCCATTTCCTTTGTCATGATGGAAAAAATAAAAACAATATAAAAATTCATATTAGTGCAACACTAACCTGGGTGCAATCTCTGCTTATGAAGATGATCAATATTGCCTCACTCTTACCTTCTCCTCTTCCATCTTTCTCTATATATAAATCCATTGTCTCAAGTGGACTGTATATATTGTCTCGTGTATTTGTGTCACACCAATGATAAATGGTGATTGCTGCCCACGCTGGAGAAGCGCATGCCATATGTGCTGGCATAGCCTGCAACACTGGTTTCTTATTCTGAACTTCATCTAGAATGGGTTCATTAAGGAATGAAGCCATTATTTTAAAAAAAAACTTAGTCACTAAAGAATGTTTGTATGTTGAATGGATTTATTTATTTTTAGATCATTTCACAGTGCAGGAATGAATAGAAATATCCTATGTCACTACTGCAGCTAAATATTTTGAAATGTCAAACCACATCCCAGGGCTGTTAGAACAAATAATAAATAATATATCTGATTTGCCTGAAGAGGCATATTGTATGCTATTTTGATGACTTACCTAGTATTTGATAATACAGAAGGCAGAGATAGTGAATATTTGGCAGTAGTGATAAGTATAGAAAAATCCTAATGGTAATTGTTACTAACATATTTAACATATTTGACTATGTGTTGCTATTCCTCTGGATCATCCTTAAGAAAAAACAGTTGGAAATTGATTCCCAAACTTATAACATGCCTAAAACAATTTAAGAATTTCAGTATCCCATTTAAGAGGAATGTGGTTCTAGCTTCACTCTTTGTAGTTTTGTATTTATTCATTTTAAACAAGGAACAATGAATGAATCTTGGAAGCATTAACTGTATAGTACAGTATCAGAATATTCTATCCTGCTGAAGGAGAATGATTAACATAATTCAGATAACTAATCTAAATATGTCTGAATGTAACTCATCTAATTAATATATCAGCTAGGACAAATTACATTCTTCTGCCTTCATGAAAAATATATACAAAAAGTATATCTATTTTGGTTGTTTTAGTTTTCACAGAGGGATTGATCTATGTGGCATAAGTTGTTGCAATAGAAATAGTATGTCTGTGAGTATGTCTTCAATGAACCATTCTGTTTTACTCAGTTTAATGGTGTAACTGCTCCAATTGTTTTTTTTTCTTTTTCCATTCAAAAAAGTAAAATAAAAATCTGTCTTTTTCTGATACAAATTGAAAAAATGCAACATTCTAGTGGTAAAGACTATTCTTCATTTTTCCAAGAAAGGTATGGTTTTACCTAAGTTTGAAATGGGCTGAAATGTTTGACTCATAATATAGATCTAATACCTTTCTCAATTTGTGTTCTTGATATGTCTGATTAGAAGTAGAAGGTGTTAAAAATCATTAATAAAAACTTAACTTTATTTAGGTCCACAGCACTGAATTAAATGAAACAGATTTGTCTAGAATACAGAATGTTATGTTAAAGAAGATTTAATAAATGACAAAGCATCATTATCCACCGAGATATGTATGATGCATTTAAGAAGTCATGTGAAGAAAGGAACAATTTGTATGGTAAAATTATTTTAAATAGTGGGCTTCAATACTGTTCCAGACCCCACTTTGTCAGGATCTTGATAAGGCTATAGATACGTGAGGTCAGATGAGTTCACAGATCTGAGGGTCCACATGCAAGTGGACTAGATATCTAGGAGCACAGCATTTCTAGGTCACTGCAACTACTTCTTTCAATTTGGCCACACATTTGTCATAATTCTTCCTAAAATACCCTCATGAACTTTACCTCTTCAATAATTGTTCCAGCAGCGGGCAATGCACTCTTAGTGTTGAGTGAACTGAAAGTATTAAATTTGATCTCCATATCTTTTCTGTACAGTCTCAGACTGAAGCACCTGGGGAGGGAGGAAGTGAAGAGAGAAACTGAGCTAGCTTCGAGTGTTGTGATACAAATAATGAACTATATTTTTCTATGCCTGGTTTAACAGTGAAATAGCCCAATATGTATGATTTTCATCTTTCATCTTAAAAGCAAGTTGAGGCTCCAGAGACAGAAAATGTTTTTAATTAACCTCTCTGACTGGACATGCAGTATCTAGGCAGCTATAACTCACAGCGTTTAAAACAAGTTACATTTTGCAGAAGGTCAAGGCAACACTACAAGGTGGTAAGGTATTGAAACAGCATATTGCTTTACTTTTAATCTTTGATTTACGATATGGATGCGGTGTCTCCCAGGAGATACCTGATATCACAGATTTTCAACTGTGAGAAAGTAAGTGCCCCCTACTACTTCTGTTTGATTGCAATGCTAACAGCACTGCCACAGGTGCTGGCAATAATTGTTAAGTTCACTGCTTCATCTTTATATAATTTCTCTGTGTTACCTCACCTAACTGTTAACCTCTGATAGTCTGAGCAAGGTCCTGATGCTGCAGAGCTCAGAGACCCCTCTGGCCTCATTGACTTCCATAGGAATAAAAGGAATTCATTCATTCTACTGTATGCCACTGCTAAACTAGCATGAGAGAACTCTGCTTCAGTCAGAGCTTCATTCTGAGTCCTCAAGCCTTCTCCTCTTAGAGAAACAGAATAAAAGGGGAGATTTTAGTCTTCAAAAAATTTCATTCTCTCATGAAATTTTATATCTTCCACGATTACAAAAAAAAAAAAAAAATTCATTTGATGTTGTTCTGCTTTCCCAACTACATTCTGTGAAACTAGCATGCCAAACAATGACTTTAGGCAAAGAAGTTGGTAGGTCACAGAGTAGCACATTATCTAAGACAGACTTTGTTACTCTGCAAATAAAAAAAATTATCTTGCATCAACCTGACTCAGAGAAAATAAACACAGAATGATAAAATGTCATCTTTGGGGTCACTGCATGCTACAGAACTTGAACAGAGTTTCAAGTTATGTAGCACTAACATTTGTCAAATTGTCAATTTTTGCATGAATTCACTGACATCGACATAGTATGACAGGGTATATTTAAAAGATGGAGTGTTCATGAATAGAACACAGTAGAGAACACTTTTATGAACAGTTTCAAAGATTATCATAGGCTCAGTAGCCTTTTCTTCTTTTTTTTTTTTCTATTTTAATTATATTGAAATATGAAACAAAGATGTGAGTATAAATATTAAATTAAATCTTCAATTTCTCTTTGTATCCCAAGTCCAGTCTGTAAAGCACATATAGATGAATACGTTAAACAGTTTCTCTTCAAATTATCTAGCTTCCGAGGGAAGTTGAAGATATCTTAAGTAACCCCTTACATTTTTTCATTTATTTCTTCATATTCTCAAACAAGAAGAGATCTTCCTTCAACCCTGTGATTCAAATCAATTGACTCATCATGTAATCATTTCTTCTCCTTACATTATAGTGACAGATGAAAGGTTTGAGGTATGTGGCATTTTACTGTGTTTGTGTTAAGAAAAGATCAAATTACTAATGTTTGCAAATTCACTGAACTCAGCTGGAACACTGTATCTTGTACTGGTTTTATAAAGAGTAGGCTTTGGTCCTTAATTGAGTTCTGGATATATTTGCATTATCTTTCTATGTATCTGCAAGGAAGAGACACTATGAAATTTGTTGACAGGGATGGGTCTTTCCTACAGGGAACAGAATGAGTGTTTCCGCAAAGCTTTGGTGAAGTGGATAAATTCAGTTTGGTTACTTAGTCAATTAAAATGAAACTAAAATAAAAAGAGTTCTATATACAATCCATAACATTTCAGGTCCCACTTATTAAAAAAGAAAGGGGATAGTGGCTTATAATCAGTAAATAGAAAAGTAATATTATTCACAAATACATATAGATGTGATGTTTGAGAAGACATAGGCCACCCTTGTCTTGACATGTCTGGAAAACAGATCTTGATGTTTTCTTCAGTCATTTTCACGAGTGTTGAGCCCTCAAGAGCTGCTTTCAATTTATCAGTATAAAATTTGTCTCTTTCAGGAGCTACAAGTTTTTCTGCTCAGTGAACTACTTGTTACAGAGCTTAGTTCTCTCATATAATTCCCTTAGGGTTCTGTCCCCAAAGTGGTATTTCTGAAAGGATTTTGATCAAGCTAGCTGTGCTTTCAGGCAACCCAGCTGATTGATGTGGTTTTTCTGGGGTGGGCTCTAGGAAAGTCTGTGACTTATAGGGCAGGATTGAAAAGGAGGTATCCCCATCTGGTATCTACAAAGTGCTACAAGATAAGCCTACCACCTGCCTTCCACCACATCATGCATGTCTATGCTATGAGGCTAGAAAATCCTGGCCCAGGGCTAGTGCTTCTTTTGAGCCAGTACTGTTTTGCTGTACTCCTGTAGTTACTGCTTCTGGTAGCCAAACAGTTCATGTCTGCACAACCCTGAGTCATCATAAGCCAGAGGGTATGAGCCAGGTCTCCACATGCCAAGTTGAGAAAAAGCTATTTTAAAGATGACTTCTTAAGTGGATAAGGTCACTGAACACTACAGTCCGTTGGCACTAGCACTGGGAGGAAAAAAAAGAATCCTTCCTAAGTGACAGGGTTCTGTTGTATTTTTAAGCAAGGTATGGAAAAGCATGCTATCTGGGAAATACTGTATTTTAGAAGTGATACAAAATGTTTAAATGTAGGAGAAAAGATTTGTGAATTAATTAGCCATAGCTGAAACACTCAGAAAAAGAGAAACAGCAGAGAAAGTGTGACTTGTTTATGTATAATACTGTTTGCGTGTTGCCAAAGTATAGAGGAACAGATCTATTTTTGTAGTTTAGCTTTTTTTTCTTTGCTATTGACCAGATTGTCAGAACTCAAGGTAAGGTTAGGATTAAAAGTGTTCAAAACCTGTGATGAAGACCTCATCTTCAAAAGACTCAACCTTACATTTAGGTATTAAGACAAGTGTCCTTTTTCTTTATTATTATTATTGTTATTATAATCTAGTTGGGTGTGCAGTTACCATGTTGTCTTGGAATGACCTGAAAAGATGGCATGTAATTGACAATAGCTTCTCTTGCCTTAACAGCTTGTGTCAAATTTCATTGTATTGAAATTCTCCTCCTGAATGTGTAGGCTTTTTGAGACGGTAATTTCATTAACTTTTTCATACTTGATGTTTTCATCCTTTTGTTTTTATTATTTATTTTCCCTTTGAAGACATACATATATTCTCATTATAGTAAGACTAATTCACTATATTCATATTACCAAAGACAGTTGGATGTCCATACATGGAGAACAGATTGCATATTTACAAAGGCATTAAAGCTGAGCAGCCTGTACTGCTCTTAATATTGTTCCTTACCAGTGAGTTAATAATATCTGTTATGAAACACAAGGCAATCCTTTGTTCAGTACTGACACTGATAAATATGGTTTTCAGTTGTTTTGGTCATTTCCTCGTTTGGTCTCTACTCCTTAGGGAAGAAACAATTAAAATTATTGCCAGCCTTTCCTTCTGATGATATTGGCTCATTGTTTGTTTGCCACCACCATTTGGTCAGGATAGAACTACTGGGAAAAATAACCTTCCTGAAAATGCAGAGTGCTGCCAGGTTTAAAGAGAAATGACACATGGTGGGTATTTGCTGTTTAGTGTTTGCATTTCCAGGGTGTTTTAGAAAGGACAATTTTTCTACTGTTGTTCATATAACTGGTGTATTTGCTGGATGTGAACCACAATGTTATCAAACATGTCTAATGCAGCCAGTGACATTCAAAATCTGATGAATCCATGACCTAATTCTGTGAGGTGTCTGCATGGAATAATTTCAAAGCCCTTTGATACTAAGTAGGGGTAAAGCTGACTGTGTTTTTGCAGGGACATTCAGCATTGTAGGTTCCTCTAATATTATTATTTTAATGTGGGCATAGGACCTTCAATATCTACCCAGTGTGTTTCAAACATTTTTTATTATCTTTCATTAATTGTCCACTTACTACTCAAAATAGCTGTAGATATCTCCAAACAGATAATTTTAAATAATACCTCTCTTCTGAAGAGGTATTTTACCTACTTTTGCAGTGAGTTAGTGTTAAGTGTGCCAACATGAAAAAAGAAAGAACCAAGGCATAGTAATGTCAGAATTTTATCATAAGTCTTAGGTAATTTGGTAGTGTTCTTTAAATATTGGTCCCTGGAGGCACATGGTTAGAGAAAGCCTAGTTTTATTATTAAAAAGAGTAATAATAGTAAGATCACTTTTGGTGGAAAAAAGCGGGGAAATGAGATGCCTAAAGGCTCAAAAAAAAAAAAAGACAAATGTAAAACATATAAGGTTATATAAATATAGAAACTGATAAATCTACATTTTTTACAGCACATTAAAAAGTTTTGTGGATGTGACTTGCAGTGTTTTGAGCTGAAAATCCGTGGCAAACACTGTAGGAATCACATGTGATAATCCTTTTCTTTTATATTTTCTCCAGAAATTTTGTGTTAGTTCCTCTTGAACTAATTAAGCATTAACAAATAAGCATTGAAAAAATGGGAGCTTACTGACGATCTTGAAGGTCAAAATGAAGAAATTTCATCAATTTTAAGAGGGTAAAGCAACTGACTTTCATCTTGCTGTCGAAATTATTGTTGAACCAGCGTGTTCCATGGACAGGTCAAGATGCTCTTTCATTCTGCTGTGTTGTCCACACTATTGGAAGACTGCAGTATTGAGGTACCACAGACCCCCTTCTGTACTGTCATCCTTGATATTTCCTTTGGTACTTGATTGATTGCTGCTATATTAATGAAAGAATGATGTGGTTCTTCACCATAAAAGTTCTACTTGTAGGAGGTAATGTGCCTGCCCTCCAAGGTCCCAAAAGTATCTAAATTCCTTTAGAGTGCTGAAAAAGTCTCAGCTGTGATAAATATCACATAGCACCAGAGTGTGACCTGTAGACCTCTGGACATCCAAAAGGCTGCAATAGCTGTTCAGCAGGGTTTTCAGCAAAAGGGTTTTCGGTAAAAAATTGCTCATAAAAGAGCGCAGTGTACTGCAAGATATTATGAAGGTCAATTTTTCCCAAACAATTCAGAATCCCTGCTGTTCTTAACAATGAGCTTAAACTGCATTTTCTTCGGGATTTCCCTGCTAAATTTCGTACTACATAGTACCATCTGGGGGAGCTGTTTCACTGCAGCTCTGTGAGACTTGCAGCTCCACTTTGTCCAATTTATGACAATAGCAGAAGAGAGGAAAGGACAAGTCAGAAGCCTGTGTGTGACAAAAGACAACAATTAAGCTTGACAAACTAGTAGAAAAGAACAGATTAGCTCTAGAAAGGAATAAGCAGAGGGGAAAAAAACAGATTAGCGCAATCAGGAGAATGTGCAACTATTTGGGCACTTCAAAATTACTGGAGACTTGTATGTCTTCCTAAACTGGCTGAGCAGCTAAGACATCACCAGCAAAGAGATCTAGCTTTTCTAGAGAGCACAGATCTCTAGAATGGGATCTAAAAGGGAGAATGCTAGTCTAGGAAAATGGATTAAGAACTACAGAAATACTTCCACATCTCTCCAGTTTCCCCAGCTGTCTGAGCTTGGGTCAATAAATCACCTTAAGTCAAGGCAAGATTTCAGTGTACGTTCTTGCACTGTGTAATATTTCAGTAACAGAAACCTCTTGCATCATCCCTTGTTACCGCTATCTGGTGTGGGAAGCTGCATTTCAGAGTACTTGTGTCTGTTGCTCTTGCTTCTCTGTCTGAAAGCTCACAGTCAGAAAAAATCTTTATTAAATTTAATGATGCTTCTAAATTTGCTCTCACTCTGGCACTGTCTGGTATTTTTATTCTCCACTGTAACCTATTTATGGATAGTTCTAATATCCTTTCGTAGTTTTCTGTTACTGGGCCAAAATTTTACATTTAGCCTTTTCTTGCAAGGTATGACTTCCATTTCCTCTGATGATCCTTTTAAGCCTCTTGGATTTCTTTTTGTCTTGAATTTTATGCCATTATTATTATTGTTGTTATTGTTGTTACTCTGATCATTGAGGTAACCTGATTTTTTTTTTCCTCTCTGATATCCCAGTCCCTTCTAAAACAGATGATGCCGTCCAAACTTTGTATTTCAAAAAATGTTCAAATGCTAAAAATAGTATATTTTCTCAGTCCCATTATTTAAAATGATATCTTTACTGAAAATCTCACTTGATCACGGCATTTTTCCTCTGAAGATTAGTGGTTGTTAGCACTCCTTTAGCAGCTTCTTGTCCATCTCTATTACTCTCTGTCTTTTCCAATTCTATTACTGTTTTCCCTGTGACTCTGTACCAATGGGACGCTGAAGTCCAATTAGATTAGATTTCTTGTATTTCTCTTATGTAAGAAAAGTATTTGCCAGGTTATCTGTACTAAGACCTTTAATGTCTAACTCCATTTTCTTTAACTTCTGTATCTATTGTTGCTCATCACATAGAATTTTGTTAAATGCCCTGCACATTAATGAGCTTATATCAACAGTTCTGAAAATTTGAATCCAGTCACTCACCTCTGAATTGTTTTTTTCTTTAAATTTTTTTTTTAATAAGTATTACAATTACAATTCACCAGATACTAAAATAAAAACAAGACAATCTCATCTTAAAAATCTTAGTATGAATGCTTACAATGATTTTGTGTGTCAGATATGGAGCACTGTGTGGGGGGAGGCCATTGGTCCCAGACAGTTTGGGTTTACCAAGCTGTTTGAGTTTTCCTTCCAGTTTCATTGTGGTGGCTTCTGTTTTCCTACTGTCCTGAAGTTCATCTTCTCTTTGTCCCTTGGTCAACATCTGCCTCATTGTGAAAACCTTTAAATATTAATTTGATTTTGGAACCATATTAAATTTATCTTTAATCTCAGAGCTTTCTACATTCTACTGTTTTCTGATCCTACAGTTTTCTTCCAATTCTTTTTATGCCTGTATACCTGAAGAATCTGAAGTTATTTGTTTACATATCCTTCCTCATGCCTGTCTTATTTGCCTCTTACCTTTCTTTTCTTTCTTTTTCTTCGCTTTTTTTTTTTTTTTTCTGCCTACATATAAAACTTTCCTGAGAGGTTTCAGGAAAGTGTCAGTTAGGCTTCTATTTAGAAAGTTTTTATCTTCTTTTTCCTATTATTTCCCCTGTGTACAGATTGTTGACAACTTCAGCATCTTGGGCTTGAAGGAATTCCAGGCTTCTACCATATTCTGGGGTTCTCAAATTGAATTCATTGACTACCTTTTTGATATTCAGCCTATTGATATTGAGAAATTAGGATTCAGAATATAGCTGAGACTTCTAAGTATACCATAATGAATAATAAGTGGTGACAGACAACTCAAAATAAAAGCTAATTGACTGCACTCTTGAGATGTTCTTTTCCTGTAACAAGCAAAAGTTAGATATTAAATCTAATATGAAAACCAAACATAGTTCTTCCACAAGTTATTTTTTTATATATTTGGCTTACAAAGTTATAAGCTGATAATGTTCACTTCAAATTTTTCTGTTGCATCTTTTTCATATAACAAGAAAAAAACTCCCTTGATTGTCTATTACTGTCCTTGGGGTTTTTATTTAGTGTACTTTTGAATTAAGCATTCAATTCCAAACATGATAGCTTTCACCACAGTTAAATACCCTGAACTGTTATATGTCTCTAGTGAGACAGTCAGCAACAAGAGATAATTCTCATGGGAAGTGGTAGAGAGGGACCAGTAAGCTAAGTATCATGTCCTTTTGCTAAAAGAGTAAACCTGACTAGCTCCAAATGGAGACCTGGCCTATTCCTGTGACCACAGGGACAGTTAAAGGTGAAGTAGCATCAACTTTTCTTGATGATGAAGTAAAGAGACAAAGAATAAAGAAACCTCAGCAGTTCTATGGAGACATGTATGTATTTTCTTTACTTTGTGGATTCTCTTGATGTAAGCACACAAAGATGGCAGGTATCTTTGAATCTCATTGCTTCTCGCTCCTTGCCATGTTGCCTTCCTACATGCAACACGTTCAGTTTTACTGTGACTACCCACCTTTTTATTGCTTTGGATGTTGAAAGAATAATGGTCTCTGTGAAATTACTAAATATCTAAACATATTAGAGCAAGCAAGTTTCTATTTAATAGTGAAATCAGAGTTAAGTTCATGACCTTATTTTGTCAGAAACAGCTTCTGTAGATGTTGCTCACTGGTCCAGTGGACATATTTGTCCTTATTTTGCTATGATTGCAATTATAAAGTTATAAAACAACTGTTTATTATTTTTTTTCTTCAGAATTCAGAGAAAAAAAGTTGTTAATGAGCAAACTTTCTATTTGCAAAAGAGCTGATGGTCAAATCTCAGATGCAGTCTGACGTGTCTTCCTGTCTAAATCTGCAAGGCAGCTGTAAAAGTAACTTGGCTTGGGTAAAGCCTGCTGAGTATTTACATGATTACATAAAGCACTTTAAATCAAAATTTACAAGCAATCAGAAGACTTAAAAAAATGCAGTCAAGAAGTACAGCATAACATCCTTCTCCAATTTCCCCTCATTAACTACTTCAGTTTTATGCATTCTGAACAGTTCCTGATCTTAAGTCAAAATATGTCCATGATCACATCCAAAGTGAACTCTCTCACAGTCTACATAATACTTTGCTAGATTAATTGCTGAGTTTGTATGAGTCAGGAACACCTTATTATCAGTGCAGTTTTAGAAATATGATTATTTTGTTTTTACCATGATTAATTCAAATATGTTTAAGTGAAATGCATATCCTTTGCTTTTCAGTATAAGTGTTGAGTAGTGGATCAAGTCTTATTTCAGTCTTAAAGTAAAACAATTTGCATTAAAATTAATACTTTTGCATAAATGCTTTTTTTTTCCATGACAATTTGTCAAGCAATTTGAAAAGAGTCATAAATGATGACGATCAGTTTCGTAATTGCTATTTATGCTAATAACGTTGGCTCTTACTCTTTTTTGCATTATGGGCAGATTTGAATGTTGTACTCACAATGTTGTAATGTTTCTATTATCTTAGCTTAATCAAAAGTAGACACTTTAAGAAATTAAAATAGATACACAGTGATTATTTTGAAAATTAAAAGTTCATAATTTCCAACCTTATGAAATTGCAAATGCCTACAAATAACTTGAGCTATCCTGCTGGATTCTTGCTAAGCTTGTTGAAGGCAAACCACATAATGGTCTTTCTTTTTAATTTCCTGTTGGTAGTTGTTTTAGATACTCTTGTAACTACTTTTGTGGGGATATTTTTAGAAGTATTTAAACCTGTGTATTTCATTCTATACATTTTGAACTAATGAATACAAGTCTATTTTAATAGGAGAATGTTGAATAGTGAAAATATCCATGAATCTTAATTTTCAACCAGACTTTCTTTCCCTTTAACCATACCAAACATAATAGAAAATGAATCTGTGATTAGAGTAATCATATGTCATGGTGCAAACCCAGAAATTGATGGTTATAGTGCTTCAGGACAGGACATCTTTCTGTGCTGTTCAGTGAACATAAAAGTCAGGTTAATGAAACTGCAGTAATAGTTTGTTAATAGTTTAAACACAGGGAATAAAACTGAAATAGGACTATGTGGTATCAAAATTTATGAATGATTCTGAATCTAGAATTGATTGTCTGAAAGGTCGTTAAGTGATTAGTTGGGCCTGATTACCAAAGATTTGGGCTTTCCACTATTACTGAAATCATTGGAAATTTTTCATGTGACGTTAGAGGAGATAAATCAGTTTCTTGATGCTTAATTGCTATTTACTACTGATTTGATGATGTGTTATACAAAAAATTCTTTGATCTATACCGTAACACAATTATAAAATGCCCCGCAGAGGAACTAATAATTCATCAGAACAGAACAGAAGAATCATGGAGAATTCCAAAGTACATGCATACAAAGCTAAAATTTAGTTTCTTCAAACCTCCCTCTCCTTATATAATGCCTCTGTGTGCCTTAGAGCTTTCCATATAAACTTGGAGAACAGGGAAGAAAGCTGGTGTCAGAACTGTAAAAAAAAAGACATTAGAAAATACCTGTAGTTAAATTCTTTATTTTAATGAGTATCTCCTGTTTAAGGTGAACTCGGATAGTAATCAGATGGAACAGTCTCCCTTGAAGAAGAGAAGCACCATTGTTATTGATTCCTTTTTTCTGAGGAAAGGAAATTTTAACTGCATTGTAGATAAGTAGGAATGTTTCTGGTGACAGCTAATTTTAAAATGAGCTGTATAAACATGTCCTGAAAAATCTGGGAACAACCAGATCTTTTTTTCCCAGGTAGACAGTCTCATCCACTTGAAAGCTCCAAAAATCCTGCGACAGAAGTTTGGGCTTGTGCCACTGCTTCCTTGACATTGAAGTGATCATTGTCAAAATCAAATCTTAGCTCACTGAATACGTTACATCTTTACTGAGTCTGCATGTAATCAAAAACATTAACGAAAATAAGGGGAGCTCAAAATCCAGGGATAATTTCCATGAGATTTTATTTCTGGTCTTTATATTCTGTTCTTTTTGGGAAATCTATGTAGTATTATGCAATTATGGATGAACAAATTATTTATCCTATGGGATAAAATCTACAAATTCCAAGATTTAAAAAGAGCTGTATTAAGAACTGCATCAAAAGTATTTTTTAAGCCTTTTACCAAGTGCATGGGGTGTAGGTGGCAAGGTTTTGGTAGCGGAGTCCTGCAGGAGTGGCCTCTGTGGAAAGAGGTCAGGGGCTGCCCCATGCTGGACATGGCTGGTCCCAGCTGTCTCTGCAACAGACCTAGTGCAGGACACAGCTGAGCCCATCAGCCATGTGTGGCACCTCTGGGAAAATGTATGTAAAAAAGAGCAGAAAACACCACACAGGCAGAGGAGAAGGAAACAAAAAGCGTGAGAGGCTGCAGGGGGAACACCAAAGTCAGAGGAGGAGGAAGAGGTGCTCCATGGCAGAGAAGATATTCCCCTGCAGCCCATGGAGAGTACCTCGCTGGAGCAGATACCCACACTGCAGCCTGTGGAGGACCCCACAGTGGAACAGATGGATATTCCCATGCTGGAGCAGGGGAAAAGTATGAGGAGGAAGGAGCAGCAGAGAGAAATTTCTGCGTACTGACCATAACTCCTTTCCCCCCATGCCGTAAGCACAACTTGGAGAAGGCAGGTAGAGGAGTTGGGAGTGAAGGAATGAAGTTGAGACTGGGAAATGGGGGAAGAAAAGGCGTTGCTTTAATGTTTGTCTTTTTGTTTCCCACTATTGTAAAATATTTATTTCAATTGGCAATAAACAAAGTGAATTTTCCCCAGCTTGAGTCTGTTTTGCACATGACGATAATTGGTAAGCAATCTCCTTGTCTGTAGCTTGACCTGCAAGCATTTTTGCTCCATTTCTTACATTTTCCCCATCACACTGAGGAGGGGGAGTGAGCAAGTGGCTGGGTGGGAGATTGGCTGTTGGCCAAAGCTAACACACCACGCCAAGCTTTTAGCATTATCTTTCTCTCCCGGCACTTTGTTAAGAGGTCTTGCTAATTATATCTTTATGAAGTAAACATATTCTGAACTGAAACAACAATCCAATAAGATTGAATTCTGGAGTTAAGTACAACCATATATAGTTGATGTTTGGCTGTATAACTTGTAGAATACTGAGCCTTTAGATCCTAAACAATAAAGTGCTCCAACAGTTGTCCTGCCTTCTCGATCTTCAGGCATCTGTATTTTCTTTGATTCAGTCAGAGTTACAATGTTCTCTGAACAGAGATGTCATTATATTTTTTTTCCAGTATTTATCACAGACATATAGCACTACAGAAATCATAGGTAAATACAGTGGAAAGGTCATATAATGTCCTGCTTGAAACCCATACACCACATTGTAGTTTAAGTAAACTGTCTAAATCAGTATGCCTAAATTTCAGTATGAGATTTTTTCCTTATTGGTTTGCATTTGTGTGTGTATGTGTGGGGCAGGGGGGGTTATGACAGGATGTAATAGCAGTTCTTAAAAACTTATTCTTAAATCTCCTTTGAAAGCATTTATAGTTACAGCTTCCCCTCAGTCTCATTTGAGTTTCAAAATAGGTGACATTAATTTATTATTCCTTTGATAGTGTTATTTAAAAAATAAAATGATGAATTTTCAAGCATTGCATTTAAGGAAATGTGATGGAAGTACTTTTCTACTATAAAATACTCATGTCTTGTATTCCACAGAACACTTTCCCATATCCTTTTTAGGTAATATTTGTATGATTCACTGCTCTTCCTTCCATCCTTACTTTTCCCCTCTACCTCATGTAAATGAATTAGAGGATTTCAGGTTACTTGGAAACCAGAACTCTGTCAAAAATAATTCCTTCTTCATTAAGATAAAGCTGGAAGTCTGCCACAGCACTGCCAGAGATAGAGATTTCAATTTTCTGGTAGGCTGAAGCATAAAAAAGAGGAAAATAAAGTGCATTCTAAAATTCACCTTTTCTTTTCAACTGAATTAATTATAATATACTTTACCTGTTGTGCTCTGAATGCTACTCTACAGAACTCACAGTGGGACCACTAAGCCTTGTCCAGCTTTGCAGATGTTGGCAGTTCCTTTGCTATGTGTTTTCCTATTAATAAATTTGAATCCTCTATGACACTGAAAGGACACTGGATGTTGCCTTCCTGTTTAGCTTATTTGCTACTAAGAACCTGTGAGGCATTCAGGTTACTTACCATTTGGTATTGAAAGGTTAATGTAGTGCTACATAACTGAAGAGTTGCCTCCTTGACACTTCTATTGATAGCCCAACTTCAATATATAGTTATGGGAAAGAGTCTGCAGCATTAGTCAGCCCGAACTGCTGTAGTTGAAACAGATGCATTTGAAGTACATACTGAAGTTAAATAGAGATTGTAGACCATAGCTGATGCATCTTTCAAAATACATTTATTTGATGAAAGCAATAAATTTCAAAATTATAATGATCTGATTAAATTGTAACAGTAGTCAGCTGAGCATTGACCTTATGAATTTACTTTAGTGAGTTACAGACTCTCAGAACAGACCAGTGTACAGCAGAATTTGACTACAAGACTGTAAGTTCTGCTTTCCCTCTGTGCACGTTTAGGACACTTCCACTTATCCAACAGATATCTATTTACAAAGAGAAAACTGAGATTGGTAAGAAACAATTTTCAAGTCACTCCTCACTTACTCTCCTGTTTTCCTGGATCTTTGTCTAGCAGACAGCTATTACCAACTTTACACATATAAACCGCCATACTCTTAAAGATGGGAATACGTGAAATTCATAAAGCTGAGCAGTTAGTCTTCCACTGTCTAGTTTGTATATAGTTAGTTAGTATATAAGCAGAGCATTAGATGGCATGGAAAATCCAAATAATAAACTTTTTTTTATTATTATTTTTTATTGTTGCAAATGAGAAATATTTCTGCAGAATAAATACTTGATATCTCTAATACAAAAATTATATTAGTATGAAAATCAGCACGGTTCATAGGAACCATAGGTTCATTGCCACTTCCAGGCAAGTTACAGATGAAATAAGTGTCTAAGGGTAGGTTAGGTATGCACAGACCCTCTTACTGATTTATATTAACAATATTGGTAGAAAGTTTGGTGACTTTTTTGGAGTGGTGGTGTAATAGAATTTAGTGTGATTAATGATTATTTTCAGAAATTAATGTATTTTCATATTCATCATAAAAATTGGTTAATACATTTTGCATCATAACATCCACCAATGCTTACTGTATGTGGAGGTACAAGTTGTATAATTCTACATGCAAAAGGGGATGTGTAATGAATACAGTGCTTTCTTTTAGAGAGTGTGGTCTTGGTGTGTATGGCACTTATCTCCTAACCTTTGGAGACAGGAACAGCAGAGCTGCATATCAACCTGTTTTCAGTATGGTATGCTTTGTCATTAGCTACACTGGTTTACTGAAATTGTGTGAATGCAAGACTTGAATAAGTCTTACTTTCCCTACAGATTACAGTTGTTTTATCTTGTATTTAAGCACTCACTCTTCTAGATATACAGAAGGGAAGGCATACATAAGTAGAATATGAGTATTTCCTTACTGAATCGGGGATTAAATGTTTGGTTATACTGAGTCAAGCAAATCTTTCCATTAAGTTAGATGTATGTTGTGTAAGGCTGATGGTTTTGTGGCTATCTGCATGCATTTGTAGGAAAAAGAGATGGAATGACTAACCGTGAAATCATTGAACATTTAGAACAAGGGAACAATTACATTAGTCTAGACAGGGAATTTACTTGGCTTCCCTGTTCCAATAAATCACTGCTCTATAATGCTTAGTGCAATGGATGAGATCTCACAAGCTGCATTCAAAGCTGTGAGTTTGCCTAGCACAAACATAGATTACAGAGCTTGATTTATGACAGAGTATTAAGAAGAAGAAAAAGTAGGGAACTATCTACGAATATCAAAAGAGGATCTTCATTTTGTGTTGAGAAGAATTACCCAAAGTACAAAAAAGATACAAAAGGCACAAAAGAAAATTAAGAAAAAAGAAAACAAAGAGTAGGAAAGACAGATAAAAATGTCTGCTACAGAAAGTAGTGGTAGTCTCCCATTTCAAGACTTTTAAAGCCAAAGTACTAGTAAAGTGCCAAATCAGAAATGTCAAGAAAATTGACCTAATTGGTCTTATTTTTTCCTTACAGTTTCATCAGTATTTTTTTTCTTTTTCTTTTTCTTTTTCTTTTTTTAATGTGACAAAATAATACTACATTAGATGTATAGGGCAGATGTACTCTGCTCGGTTCACCATTTCTCTTGCTTAATATCACTTAACATTAATGCTTCTTCAATTTAGCAAAATGCCAAGGATTTAAATAAAAAGATCAAGTAAAATATGATGTTAAAATTTAAAGGACCGTTTTGAGTAACCAGGGTTAGAAAGGTCTGGCAACATATTAAGCTAAAATCCAGACTGCTTCTCACACATTTAATTCTGGCTAATTCTAGCCTTGTCCTTTGGACTGAATGTCCACTACTGGTTGGAGCACTAGATATGCTCCAGAGTTGTTTCTTCTAGTATAGTTTCATCTGTAAGAAATCCAGTTGATGCTCTCCAAGATCACTGTGCCACATAAACAAAGGCACAATAAATGAGGATTCACATAACAAGCATACTGGTGATGTGACCTAAAATCCTAACTCAGTGCTTACTCTGTCAGGAGCCCAAACAGATGTCCTTAAGCCTTTACTAATTTTTTTGTTTGTTTTTATAGTCTAAATAATAATGCAAACTTTTATTCAGCATCTTACTGTATGAGACTGAGCCACATACTTGGGACAGAAGGAAAGAGCTTTTAAGGAAAATCAAAAGTTTAAGGAGACCAACACAGGAGAAGGTGAACAGAGAAGCAAAGAGAATATGTTACTTTGTAAAAGTAAAATCTAGATTCTAGTTCTGAATTTTGACATACTCTTAGAAACACTCACATTCTTCACAATATGTTTGTCTTAATGGCCAATTGTCTTAATGGCCAATTGCAGAAGCAACACTGTAGTGTAATTTTCCTGATGCTTTCCGCTTTATTTGTTGTGTTTTGTCCTGTGTTCAAGTGAAAGTTTTAGAAGGGTGATCGTGTTTTAAATGTATGCAGTATAGAACAGTCGAGATAGTTTGATATTAGCAGTAAGTAGCTAGAGATCCTAGCAAAAATAAAGCCTAAGCTCTGTTCCTTTTATAAACATATAAAAATGAATGAACTTTGATCAAGAAAAATCTTATGCCATATTTCATTAGATTTTCTGATTAGGAAATGTAGTCTGAAGTAAGATTAGTTTTCCATGAAATACACTTTGCTAGTTTTTAATGTATGTGTTTCATAGTTGAACTAATAGTTTTGCTATGCTGACTAGAATATGTTTGCAAATTTGTTTGATTCCATAATGCCTGGGAAATTATTTTACTATTGGGTAACAGTTTCTCTGTCTACCTCTCTAGAAATTCAGCAGGGAGCCAAGATTCCATCTCCTCAATGCTCCTACTTCTACCTGAAACATTTCTTAAAGTCATTTTGACTTGTAAAAGGTATTACAACCGGTAAATGATTACCAGTCTAAGATAACTAAATTAATAATATATAAATTAATAATGTATAAATACATATATATTAAAGTGAAAATGGAAATGAGACTAAGTCAATTTTAAAACACAGCTCTGGGACATACTTAGTACAGAATTAGATTCTTACTATGGTTGAAACGGGAAAATTTCACTCTTGCTAATAATACTTCTTGATATCAGTTCCTGTATTTTATCACATATAGTGAGCATAAAACAAATAAATTGAAACTGTAGAGCCAAACAGTATTTTGAGATCTGCAGAAAGCTTTGCATCTTTCTTGTTCAGTTTAAGCATGTTGTTTGAGAAAAAGGGAAACAAAGAAGGATGGAAACAGCACTTCTTCTCAGAGCTTCTCTACAACTGCTGCTACGAGCTATCATGATACTTCCTATGTAAACTAGAATAATATTGAATATATGTCTGTGACAGAGTGGCTGAAGCCACTGGAATGAGACAGCATGCAATCCACCGTCCTCAACTAGTACCCAAGGGGAGTGAGATGGAGAGTTAGGTTAAGTTGTATGGTTCTGGCGTCTTTCCAATGCCTGAGGCAAAAACAGGGTTTGCAAAGGACAAAGAGTGTGTAAATCCTCTAGTTTGCCCTACCTACTGGCAGCAAATGCATGGAAAATTCATATACAGTGCTTTGCTTTTCAACATGTGAGTTCTGCTCTGAGTGTGATAGTCTGCAAATACCAAGACAGTCAGGGAGAAGTACGGCAAGGAGAAAAAGGATTTGATTTGCCCAATAGTCTGGGAAGAACTGCTGTGTCCATTTATTTTTTTATTTTATTTTTCTGCTATCATTTGATGTATTTGAAAAGATCAGATGGTCTATGGAGACATCATTTGCAAGAAATCAGACAGTATAGCAAGTCTGTGTTGTGCAAAATATTTGTCTGTGATTTTCACACATGCATGTGTTGTGAATGACAGTTCTTCTCCAAAGGCTTTCTTCTTCTGCAGAGACTTCAGGTAGACTTTACAGTTCTCTTCACATACTGTATTGTTTGTTTACACAAGCTATGTGATGTTTTATTCTGGGTACCAAATATCTAAGAACAATAGAAATGAAACCCCAATGAAAATGTAGGTAAAAATGATTGTGTCCTTTTAGTCAGGTCCTTTTGCCAACTGTGGACAAACAAGATGAATAACGTGTGTTTTATATATATATATATATATAACTGAATATATATATATGACAGAATATATATTATATAAGTATTAGCATATCTCTATACAACTATATATGAAGAATAGAAAGTGGAAGAATTTTTCCTTTTTTTTTTTTTCTGATCAAGCTTGTTTTCTCTACTTCCATAAGAACTAACAAATACCTCAATACCTTTGAAGAGTAAGGCAGAGCAAATGTTAGTGTTTTGATCTAAGAAACAAAGACAACTGTTAGCTATATTTTGAACTAATACCTAGCAGAACATGGTACCCAGTGTTTACAGTGGATCCAGTGCTCCCTCTGTACAAACTGCAGAATATCCAAAGCATACTTGAACTGCAGCTAACTCCACTTAAGGTACTACTTTCAAGATACAGCACCAGTTCCACCCAATATGTACATTAAAGCTTCTGTATCAAATGCCACTGTTCCCCCCCTCTTAATGTGAGAACAGTTTATTAGAAAGTAAAGAGATAAATCCTGTCATTCCTTCAACCTACCATAGATCATAGATTGCCTGGCATTTGAGGGATACTACAATGGAGTTTTTTTTTTTTAACTTATGGAAGCTCCTTGTTAAAATATTGGCAGTGTGTCATTGCTCAAAGGAAGATTATACAGCAGAGAACAGTATCTAGGCTCATGTATAGATGCATTCTGAAAGCTGTCACTACAGTTTTGACAGGAAGAAAGGTTTCTTTATTGTTCATTTTTGAAGTACAGTAGCATTTTCATCTCTTTGGATACATGCTTCTGTTTATATTTTGAGCTAAATGCACCAGTGATCCACATTTCCTCATTAAGATCCAGCACTTAAGAATTACTGAGAAAGTATTAACAATAAGCCTCCATATGGAAGTATAAATAATTCACACGTTGTGTGTTTTGTTCCATCTCATAGGGAATATAAACTTGGCAACAGTCAAGGTGAACGTCATCATTAATTATAGTTAAAATGCTGAAGTAGAGATACTTTTCCTGACAAAGCAATGCACATAGCCAAACTTTAAAAGAAGTTTATAAAGGGACTGAATGAAAATTAAAATTATAACACTTATGTAGTTAGTTACGTAGTTACTGAACACTCAATCAGACACAAAAACACAATTGCTGCAAATGCTAGAGATAATTTTTATATGAAATGATACTTTTTCAGGATTCAAAAAGGTATCTATGCAAGCATCATGCATTTTAAAATCATGGGTGCTATCACTTCCAGAATATGTGCTGGAAATATTTGTTTGCTATTATGGCTGTGTCCTCACTCTCCATCCTCAGCCTTCCAGAGTTTGCTAGAGGTTGCTAAGTGTTTAAAAGGACCTCATAGCATTTCAAAATATTTTCCAACTATGTACAGTGAAACTGTTCAGTGCTATTTAATTCTGCTGTAGGTTGTGAAGTCTTAATTTATTGCTCAGAAAGTTGCCAAAGTTTTTTTTCTTCTATTTGTTTGTTTTTCATGTTTTGTTTTGTTTTGTTTTGTTTTGTTTTGTTTTTTCCCAAATGTTCGTACAGCTTTGTACAACTGCAGTTGCTAGGCAGTTCCCTGTCATCTAATATATGGTTGCTGGACCATAATAGAATTTCAGGATAGTTGTTCCAGACAGTCTTTAAATGACCATTTTTCCTGTCTGCAAGTTGGCTGTGCAACCATGCTGCAGGTGCTTGAGAGTTTTGCACAACTAAAAGATAAGGGATTTTTTTCCTTGGTCTGTTCCGTACCACTGAAACTGTCTTTGTCACCAAGCAGATGCTGCATTATTATGGGAACTACGCTACTGAAACACACAAAGACATTAAGCACATCTGTGTGCATCTTCAGTCTGGATGCTTTAAGTAGATATGAAGCCTTTAGCAATCCCAAAAGCAGATTAGGACATTCATTCCACTCTTCTCTCCCCATCTTAACTAGTGAAACACTTTGTTTGATTGTTTAATGCAGAGCCAAAGCCTTGGACATAAGTGAAATCTAATCCTGAAAGTGTCATAGTGATATAAGACAGACACTCAGGTCAGCATATAAAATTAGGATAGGATTCATGCTGAGCTTGTATATCAACAAACCCACAGCTATCAGGGTCCAAGCAGTTCTATTTTTTATTTAGCTCCAGAAAGATGTAAACCTGAACAACTGGAATCTTCCTTTTTTTTTTTTTTTTTAAACCTTTTCTTCTACAAATTCAGACTACTTAAAGCATGTAGAGCCTTTCTGAGAGTTTCAATTTCCTTTATTTAACCCAATATCATTTGAGCATTGTTGTAAGCTTTAGTACTAGAGGTGACTCCTGCAGTTTAGTAATTCCCATTCAGTAGTATCCAGTGGTAGTCTGAGGGCTTAGATGGCTAGGGACACTAAATCCCATGCTCTTAAATAGGCACTGCATTCGGAAGAAAATAAATTTGATTGTGGTGAATTAGTGTGAACTAAATGCATTTCAGATATTTCTTCTCATTTTTAAGTTCCATCAGCATAGCTAGAGGATAGGAAGTTTGACCTCCACAGATGCTCCTCTCACTTGTCTTACAACCACAAGACATCACTGATGTGAAACGGGATAACACTGACCATTCAATGAATCTTCCTTGTCTCAGCTGCTTCTGGCTCTTGGTAACTACAGGATAATATCATTGAACCTGACAAACCAAGCTATAGATAAGAGCAGCCATAGATAAAAGAGAGCCTCTCCTGATCTTCTGCTGCTAGTGCAGCTAGAGAAAAGGAAATATGTCTGAAAGTCCACAATTAGCAATTATCCTTTCCTGTGGTTTTCTCATCTCTGTTGGAATTAAAATGATATGAACGCCCTGGGAGCAGTACAGTAGCTGCAGGTGTCTGGAAATTCCTGATAGACTTCCTGGGCAGAGAAGTCCAGGAGATAAGAGGTAAAGTTTCCAACACTGTGTTATTGGGGGAAGCAGCAGTTCCAACTGGGGGACCCAAAAGGGGCTTTTCTAGAGTTTTCTGAAAAGTAAAGTGGGAAAGAAAAACAGGTCAAACAAACTGCTGCCCCAATCCTTTACTTTTGCTTCTGTGCTTGACTTTGTTTGTTGGGCCAGCTTCTCTGATCTGCCACCAGTACATGTGTGGTTATGAATGCTAAAGTGGTACAGTGTCCTTACAGTGATTGCAGGGGGCTGGCAGGTGCAATCGCTACCTCAGTGAGGCATGGCTTTGCAGAGGTGCAGCTTCTGTGGACTGGTGGAAGGGGCTGATCAAGAAGAAGATGGCTGGAAGAAGGACCACCATTTTTTTTACTCTCTAGACTCTACAGAGAAATTACTTTAAAGACACTCATTTACTGGAGCAGTGTTAACCAAGACATGTTCATTTCTGTCCAGAAAGATGATCACATACTTTATTATTTAAATATACATCCTGGGGTATTCCTAATCATATGTTAGCTTTATAAACTCTTTTTATTTATTTATTTATTTATTTATTTTCCGGAGCATTGAGTTTCAAGATGAAT
The DNA here is from genome assembly GCA_013399115.1 of Anseranas semipalmata. Taxonomy (NCBI): domain Eukaryota; kingdom Metazoa; phylum Chordata; class Aves; order Anseriformes; family Anseranatidae; genus Anseranas; species Anseranas semipalmata. Next base: position 198,993 of record VXAA01004692.1, on the reverse strand, counting down.
TTAAAGAGAATTTTCTGGTGCTACAGCCTGTCATGAGCTTACCTTTAGTGTTAGCAAACCCAGGCCAGTTACCAGCCTCAACAATGTATTTTGGAAAAATAAGCTGTGGAAAAAGAACAGTACGGAACCACAGAAAGAGATAGGACAGTAGTTTGCTCATTTCTTGAGATTTATTCTAAGGTATGATGCCTATTATTGCTCTGTTATGAGGGAAGAGGTCCATGGGCACTGTTATCACAGGCTTGTTTTGCATAAGCCTTCAAACTGATTATTCAGGATAACAACTTCTAGTCATTGCTGAATAACCTCTGTTGCTCTAGTGAGAGCTTAAAGCTCTGGACCTTGGCTACTCAGAGTTTACTGGTAAACTCATGAACTAGTTCTCTTATGTTCTTTGTTCCACTTTGCTTGAAGAGCTGATCAATGTCTTTAGAGCAGAACATAAAGTGATATTCTGAACTTGAATCTTAAATCTGATGCAGTGATTGTATGGAAGCTGGCACAGGGAGAGAAGAGCAGATGATTTGAATAGCCAGAGGTTATTTTGTATGTTTGTTTGTTTGTTTTTTAAGGTCGACTGTTTCAAACTGTATTTTGATTCTTTGCTGTAATTCAAGCACAGGATTATGAAAAAAAAATGTAGCTGAGATATTTACTCATGCCTGATACAAAATAAAACTTTGCCAAAACCAGTAAGGAATCATGATGCACTTCTGTAGCATTTTAACCACTGACACAATATCTTTAAACACATCTTTTTTTTTTTTTTTTTGCTTTTCCTCATATCTTTGTTCAATAGAAATGACCACTTGAAGTATTTCCATTACTAAAACCAAGCAGTGACACTGAGATTATGCACTGTATTTCAAGATTTCATACTCACTTTGATGTACTGAAGAGCTCAGAACTATGTAAAGTAGCCAGGAATGAGAGGAACTGACAAAAGTAGCCTCTGGCATAGGTATTCTTTAATAAAATTCAGAGCTGCTAGATATGATTATTCTGTAAGGTAGCTTTGAATTAGAGTAAAAGCATCTTCCTGAAACTTTTGAACAGAAAGTTCGCTGTCTTTTTCTCCATTTTCCAGTCATTACCTCCATTATTGAGACTCTTGAAATATCAAAGGATCATTGTATAGAAAAAATTAAAAAAAGTGTGGTTTCAGATAACACTGAAAGTACATCTTCAGATCATTGCTTAAATAAAAGTTCCTTTGTGCTATGATCAAAAGTTTTGTGCACTGACATGAAACACCACAATCAGAAAGCTTGTGTTGTCCTATATTTTAAAGTCACATCTATATAATGTTTTTGGTGGAAAATATGTTAGATATTTCTGAAGCTAGAAAGACTTTAAGGTACTTTTACTTACAGTATCTTTTCTGTGTGATTTACAGATTTCTCAGTTAATTATGTTTTTGTTAGATAAGACAATTTTAAACAGACATCCATTTATCCACAAGACTGAAAAGCTCCAGATCAAAAAACTTTAACGTTCTGAGGTGTGTACTATGAAAATCTTTCTACAATCACTTATTGCATGGCTTCCATATATATTACACTATTATCTTGAGCCGGCAGTGCGCGCTTGCGGCCCGGAAGGCCAATTATGTCCTGGGCTGCATTTAAAAAGGGGTGGCCAGCAGGGAGAGGGGGGCGATTGTCCCCGTCTACTCTGCTCTTGTGAGACCACGCATGGAATACTGTGTGCAGGCCTGGGGCCCCCAGCACAAGAAGGATGTGGAGCTCTTGGAACGGGTCCAGAGGAGGGCCACTAAGATGATCAGAGGGCTGGAGCACCTCTCCTATGAAGAAAGGTTGAGGGAACTGGGCTTGTTTAGCTTGGAGAAGAGAAGGCTCCGGGGAGACCTCATTGCGGCCTTCCAGTACTTGAAGGGAGAGTATAAACAGGAGGGGGAATGCGTGTTTACACACGTTGATAGTGATAGGACAAGGGGGAATGGTTTTAAACTGAGACAGGGGAGATTTAGGTTAGATATTAGGAGGAAGTTTTTCACTCAGAGGGTGGTGAGGCACTGGAACAGGTTGCCCAGAGAGGTTGTGGATGCCCCATCCCTGGAGGCATTCAAGGCCAGGCTGGATGTGGCACTGGGCAGCCTGCTCTAGTGGTTGGCAACCCTGCCCAGAGCAGGGGGGTTGAAACTAGATGATCTTTAGGGTCCTTTTCAATCCAGGCCATTCTATGATTCTATGATTCTATGATCTTTCCTTATTTTCCATTTTTTAATGTCGTGAATTAATATATTTTTATATTGTCATATATAAATCAAGGAATTGAAGTATGGTCAAACTACTTTGCAAAAGAAATAGTATTTTGAAATTTCTTGTCTTTTTAATGACTAATGCCCTAAATTTATTGTTTCATGGGAATTAGTATTCTATATCACACAGATCTGAGTTTTTATCCACTTCTGTCCTTACATGATGGGTTAAATGTACTTGCTAATCAAGGATAGAACCTCTGTTCCATGAAAACAATAACAAAAACTCAGAGAATGAGCATTTTTCTTCTGGCATGAATGAAATATGCATATTTCTCCTCATAGTTAACATTATGTACAAAAGTAAGTTCTTCAGACTGCCTTTGTTTTTCCATTTGTAAGTGAGAATATGATTATAATATAATATGGCAAAAGTCTTTCTCCAGGCATTATTAAGTACCAACTTGGTTATCTAAGTGAAGTCCAAAAAATATTCTTCTGAGGAGAGAAAATTAGACTGGTATTTCCATTTGACTGTAGGCAGCTACCTGCTAGAGAATCTGCATGCTGAGCATCTTCTTCAGATGAGGAAGGATTGTGTTTCTTCTCAGACTCTCAAGTCCAGCTTCTAAGTGTTTTCCCTTTTTTGAGGGCACCCAAATGCCCCCTCAAACTTCACAGGAGTCCTCTGCACCTGTAGAAGAACTTCTTACCCTTTGAGTCTTCCCCATTTTTCCAAGAAGTCAACGTTACCAGTGTTCCTTATTGTCTACACTACAACACAGCCTTGGCTCATAGGTGGTAAAATATATTGGGCTATTAAGTGGAGGTACTCAGGCATTGATTGAAATAGATGGAAGTGCTGCAAGCGCCACAGCTCAGAAAAATAAGGGAGATAAAAAAACCAATAATTTCTCTTTAGAAACATTATAACTTTAAGGATTGTTCAGCTTCAGTGCATGTTTTAGATTCCAAATATCACAAGCATTTATTCCATCTGTTCTTATGGAACCATCTGATTGTATTCAATTGAACGACAGTGTTTCTATCTATTCATCGCAGCATTTGATTACAAAAAGCTTCTTGTAGTGTGGAAAATGTCTGCAGTATGCCAGCAGATCTCACTGTGTAGCACAATATGCTTTGAAAAAGTTGATAAAAAGTGTGTATTTATCATTGCCCTGTCAAAACAATTAAACCACCACCCAGAAGTCCCATTTAGCTAAATATTCTATAGTAATATCTAATATGTGGAGTCAATGCAAGTCATCAATCCTGCATCACAATCCAGTCTCATCTTCTAGTCAGAGGACTTCATCCATATCAGTTAGCAAAAAAATGAAAATTTCTTAAACAGAGGGCAGAGGTATAGCACTAAATTCCAGGCTGGAATTTGGTTTTAAATCTTCACAACTATACTTTGCTGTTCTTTGACATCATAAAGCTGGATCACAGTAGAAAGCTGTTTTGGCAATGCCTGCAATTGTTACAGAATGTGATAAAAATGTTTCAATATTTAATTTATATAATTGATTTATTGAGGGAGAAAATTAATAATTTTCATTATGGAACATGCCATCAATCTTTTTTATAGACCTATAATAAAAATAAAGCCAATGAGTGAGAAAATTTTGATTAGGAGTCTTCAGATGAGGAATCTACTCTTTTTGCTTAGACAAAGCTCAAATAATGTCATTCAGACTGCTAAAGACACTCCTGTATACTCCTGAATAATGCTTTTAGGCTTAATAAAATCCCCCTAAAAACAAGGGATACTTTGATGATAGCAATTATGATAAATCCAGTTATGATTGAGTTTTTTTAGTTAGTATATATCTAAGGTATCTAGATCGCCAAATAAAAACTGCTGATATGCCCAAGGCAGTAGATTTCTGTCCAAGATGTTCTCTTTGTAGATTTTTATTTTAAGGTTCTAGGAAAGAACATTGAAAGGCCTATACTAAAACCAGTGGGATCTCAGTCCACTGTCTAGAGACCAGAACTAAGACACCACAATAACTGTCACACAATGGCTGTCTGCGGAGAAACAGCATATATCTCAGAAATATGCTGATATTATGTAGTAGATGAGGTTATTAATAGCAATGGAGTGGTTTAACACAGACCATGTTGTATTGGGTTTACGTGGTAAGGTTTTGGTAGAGGGGGGGCTGCAGGGGTGGCCTCTGTGAGCAGAGCCCAGCAGCTGCCCCATGTCAGGTCAGAGCCAGCTCCAGCCGGCTCCAAAAGGGACCCGCC
>VXAA01004692.1:176712-194058 GCA_013399115.1 Anseranas semipalmata | reverse complement strand
GTTCCCCTGCGCTGCTCGGGGGGAGGTGGTGGAAGAGGGTGGATGAGGGAAGGTGTTTTAGTTTGCTTGTAATTTCTCAGTGCTCTAGTCTGCTAGTGATTAGGTAATAAATTACATTAATCTCCCTATGCTGAGTCTGTTTTGCCCGTGACGGTAACTGGTGGGTGTTCTCCCTGTCCTTATCTCAGCCCTTGAGCCCCTTCCCTCATATTTTCTCCTTTTTCTGTGAGGAGGGGGAGTGAGAGAGTGGCTATGGTGGAGTTCAGCTGCCCAGCAGGGTGAAACCACCACACACGTTACCCTTCAGATGTGTAGGAACTTTTTCTTCATCCTTGTGATGAAATAACATTCTTTCCAGCATATTTTGTATAATTATCGCACTGATTAGTTTATTTGAAGTCAGTCAGGAGCATAGATTGAAATCACTTCTTTTTTTCTTTTTTTTTTCTTTGTTTTTTTAACTTCAGGGTCTTTTTGCATACATAATATCCCGGAGCAGTTAAACAGAAAGACTGATCTACCTTAATATGTTAGGGAGTTTCATATAGTGGTTCACATACACTTTGCTACCAAAAAGGAGACATTGGCCCCACCATCACAGCTAGGTCTTCCCTTTTCTTTGTCCATTCATGACACTGGTTTGCACGGTATTTCTGCTAGGGAAAATTGGGCAAGGGAATATATACAGGTTTTCAGGACTGATTACTGTAGAAGTAAATGAAGACCAAATGATATTGCCTCCGTCAGGATTTTTTTATACGTCTTGTTTTCTGATCCTACAACACTGAATATGAATAATCTTTTTTTTTTTTTTTTTTTTTTTTTTTTTTTTTTTTTTTTTTTTGGGGTTTTTTTTTTTTTTTTTTCTGCTGGGATTATTTTCATTGACTTCCATTCAAAAGTAAAGAAGATAATTTTCAGGGCTCTTACAGCACATTAAGCCTTTTAGCACCATGAAAGATGAATTGTAAGGTAGGAGTTTTATAAATCCTTGTTGCACTGTAGACTCTTTTTTTAAGTTACATTGATTTTTTTTTTCTTTTCCCATGGAAACAGTTTGTTTTAACCTCCCCCTGAACTCTAATTCAAACGAGCCAAATCATATTATCTTGGTTGAACTAATCTACCATTTCGCCTTTTGATTGTAGAAATTTTTAGAGGGCTTTTATCCATACCTGTATAATATTACATGTTGGGAAAGACACAAGAATTTGAACAGCAAAATATGTTTAGACTATGGGGTTGACATGGAGAGAGGTGGAAGCGGAACCCATACACGAGAAGGAAACTGGAGAAGATCACTAGGTGGACATGACTTCTCCCTACCCCTCTTAGACATATCCACTTTAGGTATTTTGGAGTCAAAAGGTGAAAACAGTGAGGAATCTCACCTAGAATCCGATCACATTTGGTTATAATGAATTTTACTAATATATCATTTTAGTTCACTTTAATTGATTAAACTTGGATTTATCTACTTTCCAAACCTGAGAGTTGAATTCAGTGTCTTGCTCATTAATGGTAATCCAAAAATTCTCTGAGATGACTTTCTCTAATTTAATTTATGTTGCTTTCTACTTGGTGGCTCACTGAGAAGGGAAGACAAAGTTTATGGTGTTTGGGGGAAGTAACAAAATAAACAGTTAAGGAGAAAATAGCGTAGCAGAAAGAAAAAAAATATCAGTATGGTTAAAGTTGTAATAATGAGGTGATCCCTTTTAGAGTTTTAGATATATTCAACTTGTTGGATTATACTACATGGAAAGGAACAAAGGAGAAAAATGCATTAGAGCATTCATCAACAGAAATCATATAAAAAAAATAAATTATGTGTGTATAGTCAGACTCCTAAATATTGAAACGCTACTATTTCTACTCATAGAATTTTGCCCATGATCCCTTCATAAGCTATCCAGGGAATATAAATTTAAAGATGCTTGATGCCAGTTTTAAAGACCTAATTTTTGGTTCTTAAGTCAATTGAAGATGACCTCAATCTTTGTGGGAGAGACTGGAAAGATTTCCAAAAGAATTTTTGTGACTTTGGTTAAAAATTATCGATCAACTAACATGTATGTAAAGTTTCAATACTTCTGGGGCTTAATCGTCTCTATCTTAATACACCAGTTTCATTCTCATATCTGTCAGGTGTCTGCACATCTATGAGATTACAACATTTTTAATATGGAGTAACAAGATAAACAATCATCACCTACTTGTTTGTAAGTTCCAGGCAGAAGACAAAATGTCAGTACCCTGGCAACACTTTGACAATGTTAAGATGACTCAGATGGTCTAAGATGTCAGAAAAGCATAATTTTCCTTGATTAATCAATAAAAGTCGAATAAAATATTTCCAAACCGTATAGTTAGAAATGGAAGATTGCCAGAAAACGGCAGGAATGCAAACATTCATCATGACAGGCCAGAGAGAAAAAAATATTTTGTGTCTTGTATATAAGCTACAGAATAAAATTATAAAATCAGAATGAGTTTGTAAAAGAAATACAGGGCCAAAATCACCAGCATGGAAACATACCATATAAAATTTATGCTCCAAGGACAAGAAGAAAAGTGTTGCATGAGATTAAAAATGCATTTCAATTCTAGAGAACTGAAGTCCTTCAGATCACTTGCAAAGCTCTCACCTCCAAAACCCCGTTCCCATAGCACAGTAATCAGTGGACCAGGTCATAGGATCCTCCCACTAAATCTGAGATACTTAAAAGAAGATACTAAATTAGAGGTCTAGAATGCCCTTCCTCTGTGAAGTGCCGCCCTCTGAACCACAGAAGAGTGATTAGGCTCTGTGCTCAGGAAAATGAGGGTCCATGACTGAGCCCACACTTTAAGTAAAAAAATGCTTGACTGGCTCAAAACCTGTAAGCTGCATTGCGGTGTCAATAATGCCGCGATATTAAATAGATAATCAATGCTAAAAACACCTCTGATTACTGAAGCACAATGATTTAAGCACAGTATGAACCTCAAGAGAAGTGACTTGTGTGCAAATATATATATATATTTAATTCAAAATGATTTGCCCAGATCCAAAGAATAGTTCAATGGAAATATTTAAGCATAGACAAGGTGATATCTTTAGGTTCTTTCCAGATGTATTTTCATGTAGTCAGGTGGGAATTTCTCATATGGTATAGCAAAAATACTGAAGAAATGTATTTTGGTCATCACAGGCATGCTCTTTTGGCACTTGTTAGCCACACTGCAGAAGTCCATTAATATACTCTAACCAGGACTATAAATGACAAAAAATTCTGTGGGTAAAATAAGTACTGATGACATAGACACATTGGGAGGAATTAAGGCACTTAATTTAAAATCAATATATTTACTTAGGACTTGTGTTTATACATAGCCATAGTTCAGCAATATGTTTCTATGTATTTGCAAAGATTCTCACTGAAATCAATAGAACAGTTTATTTGGTATGCAATTGGCATATACTTCAGTGCTTCAATAAAGTAAATCTTATAGTAGGCTAGCAGAGAGCTGAAGTTGCTTATGGACTTAGCAAAATTTTAGGTGGAAAAAATATTTTAATATGAAACTGAAACACTGAAGCAAGAAGGTACTGAACTTTTAAGGTTGAATAAAAGCAAAAGGGAAACTAGAAAAAGTTGAAAACTCTAGACTGATCAGTTTTGAAATGATAACTTTTTTTTATTATTATTATTTTGAAATTGGGTTTTGCTTTAAAATAATTTATATTTATTAAGGATAAGGTTACTTAACCTTCCCTCCACCAAAAAGTCTAAAAATATTGTTTGGTTTCCAACTATTGTTTGAGCAATCAACTAAAAAATAAGTGATGCCTGTAACTTTTATTAGTTCCACGTTTTTTTTTTTTTCAATGCGTGGGAAGATTGGATCAATAAAAATAACAATAGAGGTAAAAAATAACTGGAATTTTGGCAAGATGTATTTTTATGCTTGAATTATATTTAAAATCTATTGGTAATAATATTAACTCCTTAAAGGAGACTTTTATGTTATAATTTTTAAAGATGAGTTACTTAGAAATGGATCAGTATTTGGACAAATGAGCTCTTCATATAACATCAATATTTTTAATGTATTTAAAAAAGGTGGAGAGGGAAGAGAAGGCTGCCTGGATCTTCAAAATAAATAAAGCAAATACAAACTGTTAATGATGACCTTGATTATACAGAAAGGCAAGTGTTCAGTAAGTTTTGCATGACACTGCTTTTTAATTTTTACACACAACTTAAACATATGAAGTTGTACCGATTGTCATGTTGTGAGGTGGACTCCAGCACTATACAGCAGATCAATTAATATGACCACACCAGCTTTAAAAATGTGCTGAATGGGGAGGGTATATTGACTCACCCTAGTTATATATTTAGTTGGTGTTCTATGCAGAAAAGTGATTTTCAATTTGAATGTGGCCCTATACAATGACATAAAAAAGAATGTGTTGTGTTTTTTTTTCATACAAAAGTCAAATCTTTCTCTACTGATATGCCAAAGTCTACTTTTATGAAAGTAATAACATCAGAACCAAATTAAAGATCTAATGTAATGTCTTAGTATAGTACTTTCTATCTATTGATATCTAGTGATATTCTATCTACAGATACTTTCTATCTATTGGACAATTTATTTTTGTTTGTTTCTGCTGCTTTCCTGAAAACTTCAGAAATTTAAAAGTGGAAAATAAGGTAGAGTCTATGAATTTACATACTCTTTTAATTAAATGTACCTTTAGCTTTTGTTTAATGTTATCTTAAAAAAATAACTATAATTAATTCCTTTTAAATTAAAATGAGATATCATATCTCATGGATATGTCAATGTTTTACCTTAACAAAGAGCTTGTAGTTAGAAATGATTTAAAGCTAATGAAGTTGTGTGAACACTAATAAAACACAGTGGAGTGATAAGAAATACCCACCAGTTGTCTGATTATTGCTAAGGGACATGAAATAGCTTTCATAACAAAGAAATCTTAGCGGTGGAAAAAAAACAGGAAAATCTGTTTTGAAGCTTTGATAATCCAAAATGGGATCCAACCCTGAACAACATTCAGGTGAAATTTTAACACTTTGAAACTATGGCTATATTGAGAAAGTAGTTTAGGAACAGAGCTATAGAAGAAAGCGGTGGTGCTGAGAAGCTGATGTTCACACTACAGATATTTCGGGGCTCTATTTTTATTGCACAGTAGCTGTAATCTTGTCATATGGACTAAAAGTCCATTTGCAGCCTGAGAGTGACTTCTAGTTTAGTTTGATATGAAAGCAATCTCATTCAGGTGCCTTGAGATCATTTCAACGTGCAAACCGAAGCACAGTAAGAGGGGATACCTGAGAGACTCCTTATCCAGACTAAACCCATTGTGCAGATGCACTCTAAGGTGGTGTCAATATGTTGTTGGCATTCTGAGAGGTGCTGGAGAATCCCCCTATCAGCCTGCTTTAATGAATCTTGTTGATTTGGTTTGCAGAAATATTTTGGTTCATGCCAGCTGGATTCCTTTTGGAGGAAACTTGACTAGAAGCCTATCTCCAGATATGCTCCAAATGTGCTACACCTGCCTAAAAGAGATACAAGGGTCTGAACCAATTTCGCCTTTGTTGGGGAACATTTCAACCAGGACACAAGAATATAACTATCCCAAAATAGAAGTGTATATATAAGCTTCAGCATTTAACTTCTTCGGTATACAGATCATCTCTTCTTATGTCAACTTATTAATGTAGACACGATTTAATGCAAAGGGTATCTATGAATGATGTTAGTAGTTTACTTTTGAAAGAGTCTATGGTTTATTTATTGTTATCAAAAATAGTCTTTTCCTAAATTGGGATTAGCCCAAAAACCATTTGAAATTTTTTTGTTGTTTTTGTTTTTGTTTTTGGTATCCCAAATGGAGGACAGGAAGAAAGAGCCTTGACACCAAAGAGAAGTCAATAGCTTGGATTTTGGGCACTTGCCTGGCAGTGAAACAAGCCCGTTGTTCTGTGACATTACAACTGAGATTCAACAGGAGATGTACAGGTACAAGTTCATCCAATAGCTCCTGCTCCAAGTTGAGCTTTTAGAAGTATTAGCTTGAGTTTTCTTAGAGTCTAATTAGAATCACCAAGTTTTCCCTACTTTATTAACGTTTCCCAATTTTCTTTATAATTCCCTATATTACTTCCACTGAACTCCAGGGATCTGATAGTATAGAAAGGTTTAATTTTCCTTTCATTTAAGCTAGGGCGGCTCAATTTATTTTTAGTTTGCCTCCAAACAAAATCTTCTACTTTGATAATTTTTCACTTCTGAGATCTTCATTGCTGAGATCACAAATATTTTATAATCAGTGGATAAAAGAGAAGGGTTGCCCAGCTGGAAATTTGGAAGATGGAGAAACCTGGGAGCTACTGAGGTGGTTTTTCTTCTGAAATAAAAAGAAGAGTGCACAATAAGAAGAAGCTGTTGTGTCTCTGTGTCTACCTTGTCTTAAATTCTACACAGACCAAGAATTCAGTGTGTACCATTTAGAGCTTAGGAAAGGAAGTTATTTAAAATATTTCCTACGGATAACTTAGAGCAGTCTATAGTAAAACCTTTGGAACAGTTTTCTCTGGATTATGCTTATACATTTCTTTAGTATATTAAGTATCACAAGCAATGGCTATTCCAGGTAAAATCCTACTGTTGATAATATGTGGTGTCTTTTATTCAAAAATGGGGAACAAAGTCCTTGGAATGCTGAAAATTACGTAAAGACTGCACATAAATCGTCAGTGTACACCCAAGAAAAGAGCAGATGTCCGAGTTCTCATGCCACTGTTCCAACACGTTAATAGGCTTATACTGATATGCTGATATGATACCCATCTCCTCAGAAATAACGTCTGTATACATAGAAATATTAAGTCCTTTTGCCATAGTACTGAAAAGTACACTGTCAGTTATCAAGGCTTTCACCTTTTAAAAGCATTGTTTCTATGAGAAAACCTTTGTATTCAGAGGTGCATTTGACTTAAATGAACTAAACTATAACACTTTTTTTTAGAGGCTCAAGGGTGGGTTGCCTCTTCTTAATGACCTTCTTAATGACTATATACTTTGCTACAGGCAGTGAAACCTTAGCTGGAGTCCTATCTGAATATTTCATATGAAAATTCAGATTAAGTTCTGGGTCATGACATTGCTGCTAGAAGCATTTTGTGTTAGCAAGTTTCTTAGGCTAACTGGTACAAAGAAAGTAGGGGGGGATAAATAGAAAGACACATAGGAAGACACGATATGAAAACTAGTGCTCTAAAACAATCTTTGAACCAATACATAGTGACAACTGGCTTCCCACACTTGTCTTCTTATTTGTGGCAAATATAGTGAAATTTCTTTCAAAATGCCTCTAAATGAAAAGAATACTGCAAGATCATGCTGAAAGAAATGTCCTTGGTCTTCTCCTGGTGGCCTTTATGAATATTGTAAATATGCATATTGAATTTTAAAAGGGTATGTTAATATTGGACCCCAGTTCAATTTGTTAAAGTGCAACTTGGGGCATTGCATGTGTGCCAGAAATATTATGGCAATTAACAATTATGGCTATGTAATGACCTAGATAGTGACAGGTGGATCACATTAGTGGGTTCACCAGCTACGGCAGATGTTCCCTCTTGGCTTAACACTCATTAGAATAATTTATATGTACATAGGTTGGGAGGTCTCAAACTGATGGTACAATAGCTATATGATGGTAAATCGTATTGCCTTACAGTTATAGTATCTCCAGATATGCCAGTGACTACCAATTACACAGTCTTGTCTGCTATTGTGATTTTCTCTAAGTTTGAGAAGAAATTTCCTTAGTGAATAGGTTTCCTTTTTTTTTTTCTTTCTTGTAATGAAAATAAAAATGAAATTATCCTGCTTATAGTGAAGTACTACAATAGCATTCCATGCACAAGAAAACCTTTCTCTGTGGTAAAAATGAAGAAAAAACATTTCCTTAACATTTTGTAGGGTATGAGAATTACACGGCACTTAGACAGAAAACAACAGTTGCAGGAAGCAGACACGCCTACTTTGGCCTGTGGTCGTGACATCAGATAGCAGTGGGAGTCAAAAAGAGAGGTTTCCAGATCAGAGACTTTCTTGATGTGACGTGGCAGCCGCTCACAGAGCCCCTGCTACCCTACAGATGGCTGCGGCAGCCGTACACACCAGCGGCAGCCCGGTCCCAGCTCTGATCCCTTTCCTGCTGTGGAGCAGTACGGTGCCACGGGCAGCCCTGTGAGCACTGTATGGAGGCATCTGTTTTTTGCTGGCACATTGATTCTTGCACGCTGGTCTCATGGAAAGTTGCATCCGTGGCTATTTTATAAATCTGCTTTCCAGGCTGCTAGCAGAAAATAAAAGGAATTTGCCATCTTAAGTTATTACTGGTAATAGCCTTTTTCTAAAAGCAGAAATACTTATCTTGCTCCATACACGGATGTTTGTGTGCTTGCTTAATGTCAGTTCATGTGATTTGTGGCCTCAGTGTTTTTCAAGATTTTTGAAACAGAAATAAATGACTATCCCATTTCTTTTTTTTTTTTTTAATTGGAAAAACAGTGATAACTATCACTGACACAGAAGTGCTTACAGCTATTTTGTGTGTCTATATGTGACTGAAATAAAACGGGCAATTTTCTTAATCTGGAGTACATGAAACTATAAACATATTGTTAGGTACATAGGCTGGCACTCTAGAGCATTACGAGAAAACAGCAGATGTTAAATTATCAAAGACCCAGAGAGATTATGAGTTACACATCTCCAAGAAGTTTATACAGATAAATATACAGGGCTTTATAATAAATTGAGCTCATTTAACACTTAAAAATATTCAATAAGAAATGTGTTGTTCAGGCTTCACACCAATTGACAATGAAGATATGATAACAATAACACTGAAGTCAGTGGTTTTTATAATTGTGAAGATTATTGTTAAGGAAAAAAAAAAGCCTTCTGTCTTTACATAACACTAGTAAGAACAGGTAGATGGAAAAAATCATAGTCAGTCTCCATCTTCAACTCTTCCATTTGGAGTTCTGCAGATGCCTGTCTTATAAGAGCATCCCAGCTGCAGCTTTTGCAAAGGTAGAGCTGTCAGAGCTGTACGGAGGTTGGTGAAAATGTCTGCCTGCCATGCGCCCCAGCCACCTATAGTTAATGGCTTTACGACACTGTGTCACCTTCGGTGAACTGAGAAGAAATTTTATTTACCAAAAGAAAATGTAGAAGTGGTTTACAAGACAAAGGCAATAGCTATTGTCTCTTCTATCTAGGAGGGGGTGTGCGGCTGATCAGAGGAGACAATTTATTGTCTAGCTAGCAGAAGTACTGACTTTTCTAAATGCTCAAGGACTTTGCAGGACTTGCCTGTGAAGTTAGTGGCATCCTTTCAAATAGGAACAGCTACTTCTGATTCCTTTGGAAAACTGGACTTGGTCAGCTGGAATCTGTAAGTTTATTTGCTCCATACTTAGATCTTCAAGACAAAATAATTTCCCCAAACTACCCATGGCTCCTCTTACTTCATTTCTTACTGAGAGTTTCTGTTGCTGCGTGGGAGACGTTGTCTTGCTCACAGAACTACAAGGGGCCAGTATGTAGAGCAGCTGCAGTACTGCAGAGCCCACTACTGGAATCCATTACAGTGATTTGCTGAAGCAGTTTTGAGATTGGGTCAGGTCACAGTGTTTGTGTAATCTGGATCATGTGGTGACTAGGCACCCAACATCTATCTTATTTGAATATGAAAAAAATCTCTTTAGAAAAAATTCTTGTGCATCAGGAAACATAGGGACCTTGTGTCTACTGACTTTATCAACAAGATATACAGAAGCTCAGCTGAGAGACTGATAACATTTATGAAAGTTGAGCATGGTTTCACTAAACATGGTGGTATAAATTTCAGAGCTCTACAGCAATTTGGAGATGATGGCAACTATCAGAAAAACAGATTTTTACATTCCAGATAATATTTAGAGTTCGATTCAAAGCTATGTTAGTGATGAGTTCTAACTGGGCAAAGATCAATGATGGGTTATTTCTTTAGTAGTCTTTACACAATTTACTTCTGTAGGGTAATGGTATAAAATGCTAAATCATGTTTTATACAGCCTGGGCTGATATTTCTGCCTTAGTGTTTTCACTCAACAGTGTTTTCATTCGTATACTAGGTAATATTGGCAAGTTTCAGTTGTATTTGGTGGGAAAAAAATGTAAAATCTTTAATCCATGAACTACATGTGAGTCTCAAAAAAAAACTCATGTAATAACGTGTGATTACCTGTTTGCTTACCCTTCTCATATTTGTGTCCTGCAAGCCTCTATATAGTGGCAGCTTACTACACTGTTAAAATAAAATGGGTGAGGAGGAGACCGTGGTGGCTCAGAGGTCATGACTGTTGCAGAAGAGAGACTTGGTTATTGAGTCCTGTACACTGTAAGTTGTCACAGTGCTATAAAACATGTTTACAGCATTTTGCAAGCACCTGTCTACCATCTGATGTAATTTGTAAGGCATGTTTGTTGCTTTTGCTTTTCAGATGATACTCAGAAGAATAAGTTTTCTGATCAGTTTGGAGCTTTACATTTGTTTGGTACAGCATGAACTGGGTAAAAAGCTACCACAACAAGCTAAGCAAACGAACAAACAAACAAAAACCCCTTTCCTATCATATTTGCAACCTTTTAGCCTAAATGTGGTTAAATTGACTCATGCCCCCATCCACATTGATCCAAAATACAGCTCAGTAGTGTAGCAAGTATTCTCCATTTTTTTTCTCTGATGTCTGTTGGCACTTTGTCCCAGCCTGCACTTATTCCTTCCCTAAACTGGCCAAGGTAGGGTGGCCTGACACCCGCTTCTTCCTCGGGAGGACTGGAGCAAGTAAAGAGAGCTCCTGTTGGGAGCTTGGGGCGCAGCAGCTAGGGTTGTGCAGGCATCCCTCCCAGGCGCGCGCCCTTCCGCAGGAGCGGCTGCTGGCAGCAGAAGGCAACACGTGGCCGAGGGCAGGGGCACAACGTGTGCGCGTGTGCTGGCCGAGTCGTCACTCAGCAGAGGCTCACCTCAGGAGCTGGAAGGCTTCGCAAAGATGATGAGGAAGGACAGAAACAGGCCAGCATCTGTGAGACAGCGGCTCTAGGATATGTGAAAGCTGGCCAGGAACTACTCAGAAGCAAAAGTCCTATAATTTTAATCAAATCAGAGTTTTACTAGGCAAACTTGGGAGTGTTGAGCGTCCTGGTGTTGGGAGAGGCAAGCATTCTTTAACGTACTCCACCTATAGTTATCTTTCAAAATCTAGGTTCTTGTCTTTCTTGGTGTGTTCTTTTAATACAAATTATACAATAAATATAAATAAATATGTATATTAATTAATTTGTTTCCAACATGGATTTTGACTATCAATTTGCCTGATAGCTAGAGGAATGCAAACAAAATAGGTCAAGTCAGCTAGCTAGCAGTCAGCTTCATTTTATTTTCATGCACAAGAGCCTGTTCTGGTAGTCTGCATGGTCAGCTTTGAACAAGTCTTCTACAGTCTGCAAACTGTTAAGGTGTTGATAATTTTTCTAGCCTTGAAGTCAAAATGATTCTTTTAATTCTTTATTTTCTTTGTCTTTGATTGTTGCTGTTTCTATTTTTTTTAACCCAGTAATCTCAGAGCACTGAATTGTTTTTTTAACAGTGCTTTACTTTATTTTGAGCACCATGTATTGTGCAGATGTTTTATTCATGTCTGAGTTATTTTCCTTCCAGAAAATGTCAAAAACATTGTATGCACTTCAAGTTTAGTGTGTTCACTGTACTACAAATTGAATCTTAGAAGCTTCCTCCAGCTATAATTATTGCAAGCTGTGTGTTTTTCCTCCTCCTAATTTATTTAAAAGCATAGAAGAAAAGACAGGCTGGTTTTACAAAGACGTAGGATGCCACAGAATTTAACTGCATCTGTGTATGCTTTCTTTTTCTTGCAGGTGCATCATACACATGATCTATCACTAAATGCAGCCTTCCTGTA
This sequence comes from Anseranas semipalmata, assembly GCA_013399115.1. Classification (NCBI taxonomy): domain Eukaryota; kingdom Metazoa; phylum Chordata; class Aves; order Anseriformes; family Anseranatidae; genus Anseranas; species Anseranas semipalmata. Next base: position 181,993 of record VXAA01004692.1, on the reverse strand, counting down.
TACTTATTTTATCTTCTTAGTTTCCCATCCTTTAAAGAACGTTTAACATTTTGTTGAAATGTTGTGATGCTAAGGATGCTTTGGCATTAAGTTAAAGAGTCCCTCCTAAATCTTGAAGTAGGTTGTGCAGGGGGAGGGAAAATCTTTTCTTAGTGTGTGCTTCAAGCAGCTGGTACTATTAAGCAAATCACAGTTTTAAGGAACTTTCTTACCTTCCTTTTAACCTATGGACTGTTTTGTAACATGCTGAGTTTATTCCATCCGTGTTTAATCCACAGAGAAACCACTTCTCCTCCCCTCCTGATTTTTATGGGTGTTTTCTCCCTTTTTCCCAAAGGTAGGTATAACAGAAAGACAATGTGAAGGGTTTATTAACGTCATCACTGCACAGTGCACATCTGTTCTTTCTATTCTTTCAGCAACCCTTTCCAGATGTCTGATACTTGTTAAACCGGACAGCTGGCACCTGCCCCTAAGGCACTCATCCTCACCTTTTCTTACCTTGATTCTTCTTACAGATTCAGGAGGTGGAAAAATGGAGTGAAAGACATACGACAAACTAGGCTCTGCATGCTGCTGGTCAGTACATAAATTCAATGTACTAAGACAAGATTCAGTTCATATAAATCTAACTTTGTGGAAGCAGGCTCAGGTCCTCCATTTGCACTGATTTCTCTATTGGCAAACTGAATTTGTCTTCTATGATATATTGGAGGGCACACTGTGGTTGTTTGGAAACAATTGAGGAAAATGTCCTCTCAATTTTTTTTTTTCTGCCAATTCGTGTGTGAATCATTCAGGTATTATATAAAGGTATATTAAAGAGAAGCAAATGGGAATATTTCTTCTATGGTTGAAAGACAGAAGAGAATTTCAATCATATTCTGTTTTGAAAAGGTTCTTAATGTTTTCTCTAGGGCTACTATAATTTAAGGTTATTATATGGTGAAGCACTGTAGGCAGTTTCTGAGAAAGCTAGAGAGACCATGCTATTATCTAGAAAAATATATAGATTTGATTGTCCAGGTCAACACTCTGATTGGCAGCTATAGTGGGCTTACTGGCAATGGTACTATCCCAAAGTCTGTGAACTGTTGCTATACATAATATGGCTCTTCTGTTTGTAAGCATGTACTGAGACCACTTCTAGGTTTTAGCTATTTGAACTGTAAAATTCTTTGAGGTCTTCTGTGTGAAGTTCTAAAGAAATTTGAAATGCTATTTTTGCAGCAATGCCTGATGATTTTCTTCTCTAGAGTAGTAGCCTAGGGACTTGCCCAACTGGATATGTAATTGTGTGTTTAAAAACGTGGCATTTTTAGAGCAATTCAGAAGAGAATCCTGTAATGAAAAATATTACAGGGGACCTCAATTAATGAGGTTTTAGCAATGTAAAGAATTAGCTGATATTTCTACTTCAGACTATCTACTTTCAGTTTGCTTAATATTTTGTCAAGTTTTAAGTGTTTATATTTTTTCTCGCTTATCTGCTTCAAGGTGAATATTTTAAAAAATATCTGTGAATATCACTCCACTGTTTTACTCAAGAATATTAGAGGAAGGTGTTGTCTTGCCAACATAAAGATAAACTTAATGTTTTCAGGTACCTAAACAAAAAGATCCTTCTTGATGACCTCCCATCCTGTGAGACAGGGATTTGAAATACGTTGGAGAGGGACTGGAGCAATCAGGTTAGTGAAATGCCTTCAACTGGCATTATGAAAGTTTGCCCCAATTTCAGTTAGGTTATAAGACTTTGAAAAATCTTATTTTGTAAATATTCCCTACAGACTTTGAAAGAGTTCAGCAGCCATGTTCTGTGATTAGGTTCTGCATCTTCGGTCAGCATGTCTCAGCCAGAGCTCAGGGACACTCCCTGCATTGCCATTGCCATGCATTTCTGTTGTTATCGATCTACCCCTGAAACTGATAGAGGAAATGCGTGCAACATATCCTGTTGGCATACACGACATTATCGGCTATACTGTGCTCACGTCCTTCAGGTTTGTTGTTACACAGCCTTGATGAGTCATCATTGGTCACCATGCTAGCAGTTCTTTACTCCTTAAAAGAAAAACAGCTAGACTTAGGACATCATGCAAAGAAAAGCTACATAAAAAAGGTTAACACTGCCAAGTCAAATGCATAAAATGAGGAGATGTGATTAAAAATAAAATCATGCCTGAGTTTGCCTGGATAACCTTAAGTTGCCCCTCTTATTTGAATGCTTTATTATACAGTTTTAATTACATACTTTCATACTATCATTTCATAAGATCTCCGTGCCTTTCAGCATATATAATAAATAATGCTTGGAGATTAATTGTAATGATATAAGAAATGAGATAAATATGTCATTCCTCCATCTCATTTACTGCAGACGTTAGAAAACACTTAGTGAATACACACCAGCAGGAAGATAACCAGATTAAGGCACACACTTATACAATGTCAATTATGTCCTGCTTTAAACTGGAAAAGTGAAAGTATTATTAGCTGTTATTTATGTACAAAACTCTACTTATTAGGAACTGACACATTATCATTTTTGGCATGTAGATCTAGGCATTGACTCAGCCGAATGATCCTAGAAGGTTTTATTTTATTTTCCTTAAGTCAGCTTCTTCGTTAATTATTAAAGAAAATGAAAGTTATGCCCACTGGGAAAGAGATTATGATTATGTGAACAAACATTAAATCAAGATTGTTTACGGATCAGCACTTAGGCTCTTGTCTGCTCTCTAGTTTGTTGTAAGTTTGATCTCCTTTGCACTAAAAGTAACTGATGGGAAAAGAAATGACTACTAGAAATGAGGTATGATTTTTAAACTGGAACATTAAAAAGACGATTGGGGAATGTAGCTCTCAGTGTGGGAATTCTTAGCTCAGAGATCACTTGCATAGCCAATGTTGCATGCCTAGAAGTTATGAAAATTGGGCCCATTTTGCTGTGAATATCTAAGGTTGCACAAATTAAAATCAGAACCGTGCCATTGTGACTGTAAGGGTAATATACCACATGGAAATCAATATGTACAGATATGACCACCTGAACCACACAGCCTATATTTAAAATGCAATGAGCCAATACTGAAGAGAATAGTCAGTGCATAGCCAGTACACATGGAAACATGTTAACAATCCTAGGAAAAAGTGAGAGAACAGAAAAAGAAATTAGCTACAGCATGACATAAGTTAGCGGGTGTGCTGATCATTGTACTGATTCAGCAAAGCATGACGTCAACTTAAAGTGTAATGAATAATCCTACAACAAAGTGAAAGAGCTCAGAACAATTTGCTAGGAGTCAAGTGGGTATGTTTTTTGTCCGTCCCAAATTGCAGAGTCAAGTGGATAGGTGATACTGAATATTTGGACTCTAACAGTAACTTTTAAATACATTTTTGAAAATAGTAACCTGTGGTGCCTAACCATTAATTACAGCTAAAGGTACACTGGAAACTAGATTAAAGAATGCATTCAGTTGTCTTATAAAATGCAATTCCATGAAAATCTGAACAGAACTATATTTATCATCTGTGTTTCTACAGAAACATGAGAAATTCTGAAGTTATAGGAAACAATGCTTAAATAAATAAAACTCAGGGTGATATTTTGTGACCTTGCATAGCAACTATTTCTACACTGCACGAATTTGAATCTTCTGAAAAACATGGATTTTCTTGATGACTCTGTTTTACCACAGAAAGTGGTAATTAAATAACTTGAAACAATTAAATGCTATCCTTTTACTTAAAAATCTACTCCTATAAGAAGGGAAGAGAAAGCTTGAAGTCAACGCAAAGCAGAGAAGAGATGGTATATTCTTAGATTTTCTGTATCTTTCTGAGGGCATTATTATTTCAAATATACCCAGAGAAAAAATATAAAATCATGATGTGGTGTTTTATAAAAACATTTTTCTAAAAAGAAGGTAAAGTGATAGTATTTAATTCAGAATCATTTCTATAGATAATGTGGAACCACTGTGCTTTCCTTGCAGACCTCATTTCTACAGCACCCTCAATTTCAGCCTAATCTAAAATGATATGAATAGATTATTTTGCTGACACTTTGGCAGTAAACAATGAAAATAGTTCCCAGGAGAGTACATGGAGCTGGGACTTTTGAAGTAGCTTCTGGAAATGTATGTGACAGTGATGAATGGGCTGATTAGATATCCCTAGACTTTTTATAATCTCTGGTCCAACAGTTTTACTTGTTCTAGCTTCTATTTTCTGTATTTATTTTACAGAATAAAATGCTTGATGTACAAGTGAGTTGGTAGCAGGAGGCAAAAAAAAAAAAAAAGTACTCTAAATGAAAACCTTGTGCTCTAGAAAATAAGAAGTTTAACATTTGATAAATATGAAAGTTGAGGGCTGGGCACAATAACTGATTTGCAGAAACTGGAGAAGGGAAAGCACACTTGTTCTGAATTTGGCAACCCAGAGAAGGGAATAGTTCTGGGCTGACAGTGGTAGAAGGGAGAGTACCTTCTCAGATTTAATGCAGCTTGGAATAAGGTGTAATTTTGGGCACCACAGAGCTTTTACAAACAGGTATGTAAAATCCATCCTGGTTCCTCTCTGCTAGTTGTTTGCACTTACCACTCATATATGGGTTCAACCAATTTGCAAAGATGCATAAAAAAACACTTGAGCAAATTCTGAGTTAGTGATATCTATTGGTCCTCTGTGGACACCCAAAATCCTCTCATATATATGCAAACCTGGTTGTTTGTGCAAGTATGTATACAGAGATTTATTTATTTTTTGAATGAAAGAGTAAATCACCAGAGGCTCCCTTTGCTAAATCAGCCACTAAGAACTGCCGAAGTGATAAATCACAGAATCACAGAATCATTTAGGTTGGAAAAGACCTCCAAGATCATCCAGTCCAACCTATAACCTAACACTACCAAGTCCTCCACTAAACCATATCACTAAGCTCTTCATCTAAACATCTTTTGAAGACCTCCAGGGATGGTGACTCAACCACTTCCCTGGGCAGCCTATTCCAATGCCTCACAACCCTTTCACTAAAGAAGTTTTTCCTAATATCTAACCTAAACCTCCCCTGGCACAACTTTAGCCCATTCCCCCTCATCCTATCACTGGGCGCGTGGGAGAAGAGACCAATCCCCACCTCACTACAGCCTCCTTTAAGGTACCTGTAGAGAGCGATAAGGTCACCCCTGAGCCTCCTCTTCTCCAGGCTATACAACCCCAGCTCCCTCAGCCACTCCTCATAGGACTTGTTCTCCAGACCCCTCACCAGCTT
>VXAA01004692.1:153839-176646 GCA_013399115.1 Anseranas semipalmata | reverse complement strand
CAGGTCCTTCTCTGCCAGGCAGCTTTCCAGCCACTCATCCCCCAGCCTGTAGCGCTGCTTGGGGTTGTTGTGCCCCAAGTGCAGGACCCGGCACTTGGCCTTGTTGAACTTCATACAGTTGGCCTTGGCCCATCGGTCCAGCCTATCCAGATCCTCCTGCCAAGCCTTCCTACCCTCGAGCAGATCAACACTCCTGCCCAACTTGGTGTCGTCTGCAAGTAGATCTATATCTGTATCTGTAAATGTAGATCTGCTCTTCAAAAAGCAGATAATCGAGGCTTTGGGAGAGTAGTACATTTGCACACAGAATTTGAAATCATGCAGTCCCCCCACAATTAGGTGTCTTGGCCAGCTTTCCCAAAATACGAGAAAGTACGAATTATATCTTACATAACAGTTGGTTCTTAGAATATCTTCTGTCTTGAACAATCATTCAAGATTAAGCTGCAGCTCCCATGTTATACATTATTGCATATCTGAAAAAAAGCTATGCTTTGACACCTATCCTGAATGTTCTGCAATATATAAGATGACATCTAAAGTATAAAAATACCCTTCGGTTCAAGAAGGTGAAGATGAGTATGATGAAACAGTAATATTATGTAAAAGCTATATCATTCACAACATTCTTGACAGCTTGGAAAGATTTATTTGTAAGAAAATGTGGTTTTCTTATGTTTAGATATATGATTAAGAAATTGTAAAGAAAGATTTTTTTTTTTGTAAACTTTCAAAAACATATTCAGAACTCAAAGAAAAAACAGGAAAAAATCAGTCAACACTTGAAAGAACTCTATGCAGTGATTTTAAAGTATATGCATAAGATGAAAAAAATATCCTTAGAGATGCAGATATTTTAGAGGAAATAGTTTTGTCTCAGGAACATTATATAATAGAAGATCACAGGCCAAACTACATGGGAGTTTCAGGACACACGTAGATCTCTTTAAAAAAGGAAAAGCAATTCAGCAGAGATAACTCAATGAAATTAGAGGGCAGTGTCAGCTACTGCATCTTCAGAAATATCAGCAACCCCTCAGATGCCCAGAACTTCTAAAAATGAAGAAGAAAGAAAAAATAAGGAAGAGATTATTGTGAGAAAAGAGGAAGCTAGAACGAGACGAGATGCTTTATAACTGATGCTTAATATTGTCTGCATACACATGCACCTGGAACCATTAGCAGTAATGAACTGCAAGTTATTTAACAGTGAACTAAAAGTTATGAAGATGAAAAAGTATGTATTTTAATGGATATATTTAAAATTAAAATGGAATTTATTTTGCTATTCATGGTTTAATGATAAAAATTCTAGGAAAGTGTAAAGAGAAAATATGGAAAATAACCCTGTATTACAGCAGTATTCAGATTAATAAATTATTCATATAGGTTTAGGAATTCATTTTAGCCATCTCAGTAAGCTTATATAAAGGAAAGTGAGTGTTTTGTGAAGTTCAGAGGCAAATTGCGTTTTGAGCATGTATAACAAAAAGTCTTACTTTCCTGAAAAAGGAATAACAACAACTGAGAAATGCAGTATTTATGGAAAGCTTTCTTCAACTATAAAACAGAAAACACAACCCCCCTTTGAATTTATTTTTGATAGCCTTTGTTATGACGGTAAAAGTTGGGTTCTGAGGATGTTTCGAGTAATGAGAAGTTATTTTCAGAAGTACAGAGTATAATTTAATTCTGTAATGACCAATCATTTTCTGCTTTACAGCCTCTGCTTGTGTTCTGAATCAGAGGTCTTTGCTTTAGCTTTTAGGTGGAGATTCAGGTTTGTTCCCTTTATGCTGATGCTTTGCCAATGTATGTTTTCGGGGATATGTTTAATTCATATTTAATTTAAGACAAAGAGAAATTTAAGAAAACTGCTTTTCAGTCAGTCAATTAGTGAAAGTTAGCTATTCAAAATTGTTGTTAGTTATGCCATACTCAACTTAGTCTCCTTTGTAGATGATCTCGAAAATGCCAGGACAGCCTTGACAATATTCAGACTAATGAGGCAGACAATATGCTTTCCAGAGCATTGCTAACTCATGGTCCAAGATCATCTCTTCAGCATTGCAGATGTTTACAAGAGAACACCACAGATTTGGACACTGAATATGCAAGCTATACATGCAATCTGCCAACTTCAGCACTCCCAATAAATATGAGCTGTCACAGATGCAATTACTGTGTAAAAGTTAGAAGAGCAATGTTGGAACAAGTAGCTAAGGGGTTGTTTTTCAGCTGTAAGAGACTTGGGAGTAGAAAGAAAAGAAGTATCCAGTTTGCTATTGAATTTCTCTGTAATATTCAATGATTTACACAAGCAGAAACAAAGGATTTTTTTTCTTATGTATAACAACAAGTAAATAAGGTCATGAGTATTCAGACTGCTTTTTGCTTATTCATAGCAATACAAATTATTTGCCATTGTAAGATTAGGAAAATGTGTTACAAATAAAAGTTTCACACTAAACTATCCATTTCAGGAAAATTGACTTTCAATATATTTTTTCTTTCTTAAAAAAGTATCCGTGAGTAATAAAATATAACTCTGATTTATTTTTTTTTTAATGTTAATGACACCATCTGACACCAAGTGAGATAAAGGATACCTTTACATCCTTATTTAATTGGAAAGAAATTGAACCTTCACACTTTCTTTACTAGGTTAGGAATTTAAACCAAGTGGAATGACAATAGACAAAACTTATGATGGCAATTTTTTTTTTTTAATTCACATTTATCAAATGTCAGATATCTATTACATAATATTTAAAGGTTGTCATGGTTGAGATAGCAGATATTACATAATCTTGCCACATCACATTTAGGCTCTCAATATAATGATTATAAAGATTTCTGCATGAAGTGTTTTTTGTTAAAGATGTTTTATTAGTTTCACAGACAGTGGCAAACTTTAATTTGAAAAATTTATTTTCTGTGCATTTGGCATTTGTTCTAGAATCATTTGTTAAACCATCTTACTTGCATTGCCAGCTTCTATTTTATTATTTTATTTTATTTTATTTTATTTTATTTTATTACAGCAATGTGGACAAATCTTACCAGAAATACTGAAAATGGAGAAGCTTTACTGTATTTTTTTTTCTTTTTGCATACTCTAAAACACACATTTTTTGTCTCTGCTGGATTCAGTCTTTCTCAATACAAGAAATTGCTCAGAATTTTTATTTACAGTCTATTAATAATAATAATAATAATATCCAGTGGGCTTGCTTATCAACTTCTTTATAGTCCTAATCAGCCCTCAGCTTTATCTCAGACAAGCTGTACCTTCCAGTCTATTTATTCCATCAGCAATGCTACCTGAGATACTGTAGGCAAGTCAAATTCAATTCATTTCTGATCTCTGTGGGTGCGAACTCCGGCCAAGATTATTTTCTTTCTGGCAAAGGAAATTGTCTATAGCTATTACAAGTTTGGATAACCTATATAATATATGGTAGAAATGAGAAACTTTCTCTGTATCCAGCTGGTTATTAATAAAGAATAAACCCTCTAATGCTGTCAGCAACACTTTGCTAGGATCAAAGTCAAATTAGTGACTGACCATCTGTCTCTGTGCATATGTATTTTACATAGTTTATGCCTTACTGATCCATCAGATCTCACATTGAGATCAGAATATTTAACCACATCAAGACAATCTGAGCTAGCCAAAACCACCAAGACTTTTACCATTGACCTCAGTGGAGCCAGGAGCTCTGTTGGTCCTGGCTTCAAATAGTAGTTTCTGCTACTTTGGATCACCCCATTTATTTTTATTTTGAGTTCTTAAAAAATTATATTTCTTTTTCAGGTTTTTAAGATGTTGTCACAGCTATGCCACATAAATTTGTCTTTTACATTATGAAGTGAGGCTTCTTTTCAAGCTGTTGACTAACAGTGCAGGACATACTGCTGAGCAGTTTTCCACGTGTGGCTTCACTTCACTACAGAAAAGATTTTATTCAGATGGAGGTCTTCAATTGTTGCTTTGGCATGTAGAATAAAAAATGGACCTTTCTTAGAGAGATAAGTAGGTGCTTTATTTGCATACAGCTTTAATCCAATAGAATCCAATTTGTGATAGATGCAGCAGAATTATTGTCAGGCTCTCAGTGACACTTGTGCAATGCAACAGTGAAGTTTGCTTTCTTTGGCTTACAAACACATTCTCAACTGGTTTACAATGTATGACCTCTGCAAACTTCAATAAGCTTAAGTAAGGAGATCTGTTTGTTATCAGTCTTATTGCACCTATTCAAGGAAATAACTATTTTTTAAAGAAAGTTAAAGTAGAAAGAACTATGGTTAAGAGCAGCAGGGTTTTTAATATGTTGAATGATAAACAGCTATAAATAAATAGACCTCAAATTAGTAAGACTGATTTTCATATACCATGTCAATGAATGCTGGAACTACTAGACTTGTATACCAGTTTTCTCAATGAATTTGTCACTTTTATTATATGGATGAAGTAATATTCAATTATAGCTTAAATACTGCATCTAAATTATGCAGAATTATAAAGTAGTAAATATCATTGACATTTCACTTTTTTTTTTTTTCTGAAAGATGACTTAAAGATGGATTAAAACATATGATACACAAACTGCAGAAAAGAGGAAAGTTGTAATCTGTTCTCTTTGTTCACAGTAGACAACACTGGTTATAATGGGCTTAAATTGCAGCCAGAAGTATTCAGGTTAGATATTAAGAAGTGCTTTCTTATTGTAAAGATACTGAAGTGATAGATTAGATTGCTTGAGTTCACCGCCACAAGTGATCTTTGAGAAAGGGTTAGATATGCTTTCAGCCTGCCAGAATCAAACAGGTAAGGATGCATCCAAACCATTGATTCTCTGAAAGTGTCAACATTTAGAACTGCTCCCAGATCCAAATGTCAGATATCCATATGTTGATTGGAGGGCTGGATAATGAGTTTTTCCTCCATTTTAGAGAAAAGGAACGAAATTTATTTCTAACCCTCTTCTAGAATCAGCCTGCCCTTAAAAATGCAGCTGTGAGCGTATCAAAAACTCTATCTCATTAAGCAATTAAAGTTTTAAGGAGGTTCAGAAGCAGGCTTAAAGGGCTTTTGGTGGGGTCTTGATTCAACTGTCCTCTAGGCCAGTTAAAAAACTTGTTGTATCTTTAAGGTTGACTGAGTTATTGGTAAGCTGCAAAAATGAGCAGACAGCCTTAGAGAATGTGAAATATGTCTCCATTTGGAAGAGCTGCTCTCTGTGAGGAAAAACTTCTGCTGCCGTTGACCATACTGTTTCAGATCTGTAACTAGTTGAGAATTTTGGTCTCAGGGCTGTCAGAATGCTACCTCTAAGCAGCAATATATTGCTTCAAAAGTTATAAGGAAAAAAAGTCAGCATAGATGAAAATATTTTTTTTACTCCTTGAGAAAAAAAAAAATTCAACACAGACTTTTTCATGCTTCTTTTATCTCAACGGCAGATCAAAGATTAGTTAAATTAATTTTGTGATAACTCAGAGAAGACACCAACATTTACTTTCACAGTTAATAACAAACTATTTGACATTGGGCCACCTTCCATACATCAGAGGATGGTTCAGAAAGACATTGGCATTAATAAAGACCATGCACTGCACAGCCTAGCATGAGGCACCCTAGCTGTCAACACATTGGTATGACAGCATTCAGATCAAACCAGTAATCCAGTTAATGAGGCATATCTCAGGAACTTGCCAAGAATGTAAGTGTGCGAGTGATATGGGTACTTTGTCATGGATTAATAGATTATTAATCAAGGCAAGGTACATTTTCATATTCTGGTGACAGAAAGATTAGGCGGCATGGGAGTGTCACATCTTCAAGTACCTTAGAGAATGTAGGGTGTAGTTTCTTTGCTTTTGTTTTAAGTAAAATGAATAAATCCAAATATCCTGTGGTTAATGCTTATCATTGCAAATGGTTTACTCAAATATCTTTTGGAAAATTGGTTAAAGAGCATCACATATCTACTGAGAAAAGATTCCAAAGGATCACCTTAATTTTAAGCAAATTAAACCTGTGAATTTTAAGCCAGTTCCATTCTGTCTTCATATTTTAACCTCTTCAAAAGTCATGGGATTCTTTTCTGTGTTTTCTAAACAGTGTGTAGAGCTGCTGAGTCATTATAAACGATTAAATGAGTTTCTCCCCTCAGCCTGTTGTTTCTATGGTGGTTGAAGCATCTCAAGAAAATAACGATAATTGGTTTTNAAAAAAAAAAAAAAAAAAATAAAAAAAAAAAAAAAAAAAAAAAAACAACCAACCACTATGACAATCCTTTGTTAACCAAAACCATTATTTAAATATACTGGGGTTATTGTAGTGCATGGGAACTATCTAAATAGTTTTAAAAAGTCATATAAAAAGTTATTGCAACTGTAATAATTGTGTTTTTCAGCTATTCATTTCCTTCAATGGTATATTAGAAATCTCTAGTGAAACAACACATGCAGTCTCATAGACTGATAAAGGTAGTGAAGTGGAAATTCCAGGAGCAGTGGGACCTCCAAAAGTGAGGATAAATGCATTCATGGAAAACACTGTAATTTTGTATGCAATTATCATACTTTCAAGAGAAGCTATTAGTATTTCTAGGGCCCAGATTGTGTTTGGCCAGATGGGACACAGGATTCTTTTTACACCCTGGAGCTTCCCATACAGGCACTTGGCGCAGACCCTGATTTAGGAAAGGCAACTAGAATGGTATTTGCAGGTAGCATCAAGCAGTATGGCAAAGATATGGATGTAGTGTCATCTGACGCTTCCAGAAATGCATACAGGCTATGAGAGGTGCCCAACAAAAGAAAAGAAAGTGGACTTCCTTATTCTTAGAAAGTATGCTGCTGGCATGATAAATTCTTATGCTATCTTATATATGTGCACGAGGAAGAGGATATTCTTGATAATACTACAATTTTTTCCTTTTCTGCTTTTTTTTGGACCAAGAATAACACTAGGCCAAGTCATGTCATAAAAGTTTCTCCAATTAATATCTCTTTTGGATTTTTTTTCTTTGCTTATATATTGTGTTTTTAAAAATGGAACAGCTGATTTACCCATCAAATTGTAACAAACAAGAACAACAAATCTAACATGAACTTTCACGTCAGTAGCATGCTTTGTTTTTGTGACTTCATCCCTATATTCATATTCTTTCTCTTTCTCTGCATCTCCATTTTATCACGCTTCTAGAGATCTTTTCCCATTTACTTTCCCTCTTGATTCAGATCCCTCAATTTAGCTTCAGTTTCAGTTTCTGCTACAGATATTCATTTGGAGATTTCCCTGCACTAAATAATGGATCTACAACAGAAGTACATGCCAGTGTATATGGGCAAAAATGTCAGATTCATACATGTTCAATATCTGGGAAGATTAGCAATACGTTCTTCGGGAACTTGATGTATGGATCGCTGAAAACACTGACTTAGCATCATAGACTGTCCTACAGCTTTCTTTGCTTACATTTTGAACCATTTTGCTGTGCATTTTTTTTTCTGCCTGTGTTTTGTGGCTGGAAAATGAAGAAATTTGTTTCAAAAGATTTTTGTTATGGATAAACTGATAAGTGTAAGCATTGCAGGACATCAGGATTACTTGTAATGGAAAAATATACAATCAAATGGAATTGCTCTGAACTACTTAAAAGTTGGTATAAGAAAATTCAGTGTTATCATATTGTGGAACATATAGGTCAGCCAAAACTGAACTACTTAATAAAATATAGTGGAGATTTCTTAGGGGGGGAAATCCAAGAAAAAAGTTCCAACACATCTTATTTCAACTATTCAGAGGCTTTTTTTTTTTTTTTTCAATTCTAAATTATATATTTTGAAGTGGTATGATATGAAGTAAAACGGAAACAAAAGACCAAAAACTACACTTCTTGAAGAAAAAGACTTTTTAAGATGTTGCATTATCAGCAAATTTCAGAGTTGTTTTCTCCACTTCACAACAAACTTTATTTTAGGATTTTCCACCTCTTTAATGAAATAGAAAGTCTATCTAAACTACTTAGTATTTTAATGTCATTCACAATCATTTTCCAAGAGACTTAACCATTTTTATGGGCTTTCAGGGAAAAGGGTTTTGAGCTCGGTAACTGGTATTTGACACTGATCAGAACTCCTGGCAGCTGGCTAGATCCAGTTAGCCTGAATTCACTTAGCAATATCAGCCGGACTTGTGTTGACAGCTTAGTTGGTTAGATACCAACAAAATTTTCCAGGTTAATTTAATTTAATCTCATCAATATGAGACTCTCAATATGAGAAAAACCTGCTGTTAAAAATAGCTTTTGTAGCCATTATGCATTATACTAGTTACAACATTTTCAGGACTGGTTTATACTTACTTGTATTCACATTGATTGATTTTCTTTTATTTCTGTGGAAGGAATAGATCTAGATGAAGAAGTAAATTATGATTTGCATAGCTTGTGAAGAAAAAGCTATGCTGCCTTGTGACCTTTATAATAACTTCATGATAAAACTGAGAGATCAAGCAACAGAATGGAAATAAAAATTGATGCATGGGTTGTCTATTAAGGTTACTACTAAAAATGCTACAAACACATGAGACAAATACCTAGAATACTATAAGCTGTGATATGAATACATTTGAAAGATAAGATGATCTAAAAATACTAAGAAAGTACTTGGCTTGATGGGCAGATTTAAGAATTACCCTTGAAATGGAAAGAAACTCAAAAAACAAATATAGGAGAAAGTGGCTTTGAACTATCTGTAGGTTTTTATTATTTTATTCATTATTCTACTGCATTTTGTTTTTATCCAATTTTCCTTTCTTTCTGTTTTCCTTTTGCGAACTGCCCATAAAGAATTGACAAGTAATTCTGATATATCCGAGCATCTTTCTGATACTTTATCTACCTCATGGGCACTTTGTTTGCAATCTGGGGGTTCTCTCTTTTATTTGAGGCCCTTCTGAGGTCCTGAGAATGCTGCCTTTTCTGCCATGATTTTTCTGTAACTGTTGGCCAATGTCATTGATGCTCAGATGCCTCTCCAGGATTTGTGTTGAGTCCCACCTTTGTGTTGAATCCCAGCTTGTGTTGAGTGTGACTGACAAACTACCAGGCAGATCCCACAGCTGCATATACTTATGTCACCCTAAATTCTGGGAGCTTGAAAGGAAATAGGATAGCTCTGCTAACCACAGAGAGAGTGCTTGTTTGGTTTTGATTGCATGCAGAATAAATAAGAAGGCAGTACTGAAGAACATGAGAAAAACAAATCCCAGTCAGGTGAAACAGTGGAAGGGTTATAAGGGAGGACCCTTAATGAAATGATTTGAGTTAAATTTGAATATTCCCAGGAATCATCCTGACTGCATTCTCGCAGAACATAAAGTCAGGTTCAGGTATAACATGCATATACAGTGGTCATTAAAATGGACAGATATGAAACTGCTTATGGAGAAGAGATCCACAATATGCCATTATTTATTTTTATCACAGAATGTTAATATGGATTTCTATGGAAACTTATCAGAATTTGTTCTCAGAGAAAGTCCTAGGAGGAGACATGTCAGTCCTCTGGCTCCCTGCTAATCACTTCAGTGAGCACAGAAATAAACAAGCTAATCATACAGATTACCCTGACTAATGCTTTGGCTTTCTGCTATGTGACTACATACATGGCAGACTAATAACGTTCAGAATCAGCTGTCAGAAGGCTCCTAGGGAAGCATTGCGTATGTGCCAAGAAGGTGGCATTGTATATGTTATTGCTGATGATTGTTGCCATTGCAGACTGTGCAAACTGGCTGCTCTTCAGCACCTGTGACAACTTCTGACAGTAGAAATGTGAAGTGCACCCTTGAAAGGAGAAAAATCCCCTAAAAAAAAGTGGGTGGCATTCTTTGTCTAAAGGATCTGGCTGTGGTTTTTGAAGGTATTTCCATTAAGGTGCCTTCCCAGCCAATAAACATCCTACAAATTCTTTCAGTGGATTTCAAATCTGCCTTCCTTTGGGTTCAGGGAGAAGAAAGGTGCCAGACAGTGAGACACATTCTTTGGAGAGAGAAATAGAGATAGGCTTTCTTCAGAGGTAGTTTTATTTCCTATATTTTAATAAAATTCCATATACAGTCCTGAAAAAATGTGACTCTGTGCCTCTACCTGTGTCACATTCTAGGGCACAGAATTGGTCCACTTGATGGCAGCAGTGAATATGGCACCACATGAAGTTTGCCTTCCTGCTGGTAATGAAGGATGCTTTTAAAAGTGTAGGTGTTGATAGTAACAGAAGAAACACTTTTCTGCTCATCAAAATACCTACCCATCCCCTTATGTGCTGGCTGTTCAGTATTACAGTCAGCATGCATCTGCTCTTGACTCTAACGTATCTCCAAGAGACCATATATCTTTATTTTGCTAATGATTGTGAAGCAAAAAACAATGAGATTTTGTCCTTCATAACCTGTATGACTCAGATTGTGAACACTGTTTTTGCACCTTCCTGTCAGTCCGATTTCACTTCTTCAGTGGTGGCTGTTTGCTGTCTTTAACACAGTGCTTCCCCAGTGGAGGAAGAGAGTACATAATAATATCACCCATGTGCAGAGGGAAACATGGTGGTCACACTGCCCAGTTTTAGGCTCTCTTCTTAAATTTTGAGCCTTGGTGGCACTTAGAGGGATTAGAGGTCCTTATTTGCTTGCATTTCTTCCCAAAGGAAATAAATAAATAAATAAATAAATGCTCATGACCTTCTCCTTCGTCCATGAATCAGCAAACTCATTTGTGCAGGTGCAGCTGATTGCCTGCTTACTGATTCAACTTTTAAAATTATTATGCCAGCAGAGTAAAGCTCTCCATTGACTTTCATTCCTTCTTTCCACAGCAGACAGTTCCATCCCATTTGTGACAATAACAAATAAAATTGCTTAAAGAGAAATCTTTCCATGAGTTTTAAAGAGCTGGGGGAAAAAAAAAGAAAGAAAGAAAGAAAAGACAAAACGCTTGTCAAGCTTCAAAACTAACCATTTTTCCTGAACTGGTGAAGTTTTGCATTTAGATTTCATCAGAACCTCTCAGAACCAGAATAAATGCAAACTGATGAGTAATATAGGTAAATAATATCCTGCATTGTTGGGGTGTTTTTTTTTCATTTTAATTTACCTCACCAATGATGTACCCATGCAGCTTTGAAAAACTGTTTGTAGGTAAAAAGCAATGATAAAGCCTGCTCTTAAAAGAAGAGTGAAGGCAAATGTCTGAAGTGAAATGTATGCTGCCGAGGGAGCTAATGGCATCAGCTTTTAGGATTGCAGGTGTGGGTCTGGGAGGGGAAGAAATGATGGGGGAAGAGAATAAAAAGCAAGAGGGGCAGGCTGAGTTATTTATCAATAGAGATGTCTGCTTGTTTGGCTCTAGACGTTATAACTTTTAGCACTCTAACCAATTCAAATGGACTACAGAGCCATTGGCAAATCAGATCTGATGTAATAGGAACCAGGACTTCCTGTCCTGGAGTACTAACTCTCATTTGTTTTCATTTCCACTTCAGTATTTATTTCTTAATAGAAAAGATTAAATATTATGTTTATGGTAATGTTATATATTGGTAACATTATATTACATGTTACATCATCGTAACATAATATTATATTATTATATGCCATGGTAATATCCTGAGCAGGAAAAATAAAGTGCCCAGAATTCAAACAATTTACTGTAGCAACCTCATATTTTCTAAATTGATTCTGCCTGATCTTCACCTTATGAAGGTGAAGTATTTCAGGAGTATTTCAGGAGGAGTGCAGTATTTTGGATCTCAAAATATTAGAATTGCCACACAATCCTTGGGGTGGGGAATAGAGTCCATTCTATCAGGAGAAGAACTGGTAATATGTACTTGACCCTAGATTTCAAAACATTAGGGCTTAAATAAAGCTGAACTACTCTGATCATGCAAACGCAACATGGGCATTAAGGAAGCTCAGAGGACAATGAAGGAGATTCTTTGGCAGTGTATCATAGATAAATTCATTTATCATTGTATGGATGGGTTGTTTGTATTTTATAGTTACAATTACCATCCTCCTTCCATAGAATGGCTTTGAGGAAGGCATTTAATGACATTTTGCAGCCATCCATTGTGGTTGTGGAAAGAACAGTTATAGTCTTTAATCATCATAATTCATTAGAAAGTAGAATACTATTGTACTGCTGGAAATTACTGTCTGTCTATCTGTTCGTGACAGAAAAAAGTACAATAAAAAAGACATTTTTATATCCTTAGACAGTGCTCAGAAACATAATTTCCAAATGATTTTTACATGTTCTTTTGTATCCCTTGTAAGGATGGTATTGACCTGAACTTACGCATTTGTTTTGTCTTTTGTCTCATAGCTTTCTCAGCAAGCTTTATAAGAAGCAGCAAGTCTGTGAAAGATACCGTTATCTGTGGCTTTCTGCTGTAGTCTGTGTTCACACAGATATTTTGTTGACTCCAAAGATAATCAAGTCTGTGATGCATGGGCTGGGCTCTTGGCCGGGCTCTTTCCAATCCCTGGGTTGAGCCATAATCTGCTGTTTGATGAAGTACCATGCAGCAGGAGGAGCAGACTGCTACCTTAATCTATATAATTATTTTAACAGATTATCTGATCCATATTCCAGTGAAATGAATTTCACTGTTATTCACCTATTATTCACCTATTTCAAAGGTAATGAGATCAAAGATGTATTTTCTAGAATTTTCCTACACCTTTGCCAACATTATCAGATCAAATGGCATATCCTCTTTCTTTATTAGATAACAGAGAAATGTAGTTATTTTGTTCTCACTGAAACTAAGTGGGGTCTTATCTACTTTACTAAACAGGTATCTTTGTAACCTTTGAGTGAACTATAATGAAAATTCTTTGCTTGACCTGGATTTTCTAATATTATTTAATGAGAAAAAATTAGATTGATTTTGTCCTATTATCAAAATAGAGGCAGTTGCCATGTTCACCAGTCATCTATATTATTATTGTTATAAATTCACAATGGTTTAATTTTATCCATGATGTGTACCATCATTTTAAGAATATTTATTGTAATGTTTAATGATTCCATTCAATAATACATCAAGGCTGGGACCTTGAGGGTCTAGAAAGTAAAAAATTCCACAGTTCTCTTATGAAGGCTCAAGTTTTCTTTCTTTCTTTTCCTTCCTTTTCTTTCTTTCTTTCTTTCTTTCTTTCTTTCTTTCTTTCTTTCTTTCTTTCTTTCTTTCTGTCTTTCTGTCTTTCTGTCTGTCTTTCTGTCTTTCTGTCTTTCTGTCTGTCTTTTTCTTTCAATAATCTGCAGAAGTGTTTTGCCAGCTCTGCCATTTTCTTTGTATATTGGGATAGCATTTACCACTCAGATTCAGAGAAAAATATCACTCTATTTAGAATGTAGCCAGTTGTACTAGTACTTTAAAGAAATCATTGGGCTCATAATGGTACAATGAAGAGGTCATGGACATTTGTGCAGTGATGCATAGCGCACAGCTAGAGGGAGATGTGGAAGCACACACTGTCAAGCCACTTGTGCAGGAGATGTGACAGGAAGCAAGCCTGAAAACCTCACTGATCGTTGCTGTCTATCCTATGGATCTGTGGATTTTAGCCTGTGATCCACGGACTCCAGGGAGTTACCACTACTTTTAAATGACTTGCAAAGTTAACCAAGATAAATAATTTTATGTGGGGTATACAGTTGTCTGCATAAGATGAACTGTCTAAACTGAACTCTCATACATTAAATTTTGTCTTAGGAATCCACAAATCACAGAAAGGCTGAAAATAGATCTATACAAAACAGCTTGTAGGTTGAAGACTACAGCAAGTATCTGACGTGAGGAACTATTTTTT
Source organism: Anseranas semipalmata (assembly GCA_013399115.1). NCBI lineage: Eukaryota > Metazoa > Chordata > Aves > Anseriformes > Anseranatidae > Anseranas > Anseranas semipalmata. The sequence goes on along the minus strand of VXAA01004692.1, from coordinate 162,749 downwards.
CCTACGTTCTTATAGTATAAATTTCAGTTCAGGTGATATGCAATGAGAGTTACTTCTTTATGAAGGATTTTGGTGGATAATCTTTCAGAATCTGTTACTTTGATCGCTTAGTCCTGCCTATAGTTTGATGTGGATACCAAATTGAGATTTGAGCTCTTAAAACTCTTTAAGCTCAATCGCTGCATACAATGTGTCATTTGGAAGATGTGACAATATATTCAACAGTAGGCAGCAGCTGGTGTTAAAAATGTGGTCTTTACTTTTGATGGATGAAAATAAAACAGACATAAAAATAGGCAGGTGGTTGTTATGTCTGGGAAACCACAGAGATCAAGGAACTTTACTAATTTTGGCAAGCAGTTCATAGCAGGTAACTTATCTAAAAATTCTATGTCTTTTTGTTTGTTAATAGCACAATTCCCTAAGCTCATTCTTGAAAACAAAATGCTCAAGTGTTTGCTAAATTCACCAAATAATTAAACAATTAAGGTCTTATCCAAAGCTTTCTGTAGTCCATAAAAACCGTTCCATGATTTTAGTATGTCTTGAATATTCTGTAATTACCAACATAACTCTCTATCTCCATATAGTCCTATTTGAACTCAGTGGGTCTCTAGGTACCCATACATCTTTTCATACTGAGGAAGAAGGAGCTCACAAACAGTTTCCACCTAAATAATTCTGCAAAGAATTCTTTGTCTCTAAGACAGATATGAGCCTCCCCCCCCTCATTGGTGTTCATTAGATACAATTTTAGCTAGACCTTAAAGTCATATGGTATATGTTTATTCCCTGACTGAAGGAGCAAAGAAGTCCAAATGTTCATATCTGCAAATTCAAAATTAACATCTGTGGTTGTTCTCTATAATTCACTTAAAGTTTGCTATGTCTGTAAATAGTCCTTCCAGTAAACTCATTCCTTAGACTGAACAAAGGAAAACAAACAAAAAAGCAACATAAACACCAAATTGGGTAGGAATTTCTGTCAAACTTGTCAACAGAATTAGTTCAACTTTACAAAGGCTTTTTTTTTTCAGTTCCATTACTGTTCATGATCATAATTGAAAACCTGTTGAAACAATACAAACCCCGTAGAAACAATACAAAAAAAAAAAATCTATTCTTCTAGTCATTAAACAGTCTTTCGCTAGCTTTTGCATCCTGTTAGCTTCAAGAATACAGCTACATAGAGTAGCTTGTACAGAGAAAACTCATTAAACAATGGTTTGAGAAGTGAAAATCCATTTTAACAGTCTCTTATATTTGTTCACAGATGATTTTGTAGAAGGATCTGTGGTCAGATCTTCAGAGGAGCCTAATGGTGTTGGAACAGGTCTACAGAACTATGTGGAACTGGATTGATTTTAATCTAATTTAGACACTTTCTTGATAGATGATTCTGAAACTCTGCCTAGGTATATAGCTGTATATTAGCACCTGGAACACTGCTCATCTAGTCCCACCCCGGAGCTATTGCATACCCACAGGCAGAGGATGTGAACTCTAGGAGCAACCTCAGAGAGATTTGCTACAGCTGTAGTTAAGATAAAGGCTGGTTTAAGTCATCTATGGTCTGTGGGTCACACTACAATTGTTGCTACTGGTGACACACAGCTGTGGCTTTGTCAGACAGACGGGACTTACCCAAATCAGTATTAGATATTAAAGGACCGCATCTGATTTCATCTGGCAGGATGTTCAGTGACTTCGACAGTGTCCTGCTGCGTCAAAACCTGTGTTGTCCTGCAGGGGCTGCTTTTGCAGGGTTATAAGCAAAATAATACATTTAATGCATTTCATTTCAGCAATTTCTGTTAAGCTTTTCTACCTCTTATGTTTAAATGAATAAGTAAATTAAAGAGGAAATGATAGGACTTGGGGTGTTCTACCTGGCACTGTTTCTGTATAATAGCATGATTTTGCAGACTCATTTTCTATAATGGACTGTTTGTCCTCTAACTACTATCAGTAAAACAAATCTTTTACAAATTTACTATGAATTTACCACACAAGCCTGCACTCATATACAGTGCTAAATTGCTGTAAAATCAGGTAATATGTGCTAAGTACATATCTTCAGTTTGTATAAAATATAAGCTTATGGTCTATACTTATCTAAGTCATATATTTTTTCAAACACCGTATTTACTTCTTCAAGGGGGGGGAGGAAATCATTCTTTTGGGCAGGTGTTTTATATGTTTATTCTAGAATGAATTACTCTTAAACTAAGTGATAAACATTAATCCCTAGCCACACCGTGGACTCTATATTTGGTGTTGTGTGTGTTAATTTTACTGGAAAATATATAAGGTACTAATTTATGCCTTTAGGACGCACTGCACTAAGTCTGAGTTTTTACTGTACCAAATCCAGCTACTGAAGTGTAAACTAGAAGATATTGCCCTGGTTTTGAGAAAATCTCAGTGTGGCCTAATCTGTAGGATTCTTGTAAGCATCTTCATTCATGTCTGTGTAGGCATTACTTGTGCAGTGTTTGTTCTGTACATGGAATATTTTCTTTCAGCCAGAACGTGCATACCTTGGATTCCAAACTAAATTTTCTCGTCCCAGACAACAACATTAATATTTCAATCAAATGTCTAATTTCTGATTAGCAGTTTCTAACTATGTTGTCTTGTATTGAGTCATAGAATCATAGAATGGTTTGGGTTGGAAGGGACCTTAAAGATCATCTGGTTCCAACCCCCCTGCCATGGGCAGGGACACCTCCCACTAGACCAGGTTGCTCAAAGCCCCATCCAGCCTGGCCTTGAACACTTCCAGGGATGTGCCTGCTCACATGGGATTCCAGAATGAAACTCTCTAGTTACATGGATCTCTCTGCATCATTTAGTTTTTGTCAGTCTCTAATAAGATGGTAATGCAGGTTGATGTGAAGAGCCTGGTGCGTGCCCTATGCACAGGTTTAACTTTCTAAAGCTAAACTGACATTTTCTCAAACAAAGAATGATTTTTGGGGTGCAGCGATAGCAGGATGCCAGTCTGTGTGTCCTCTATTGGACATGACATTTAGGAAGTGGCCATTTCACGCCATGACAGTCAGATGGCTTTAAGTGCTCCTAAATCAGGCATTCAGAAATTGAGGCTTTAGTCCTTTGGCTTTAATCATCAAAAGTGCTATGCCAAATTGTTCCATAACAGAATGAGATACTGAGTCAGGGAAGTTTATTAATCTCTGTGTTTATCCATAGTAGTCGTTCTATTACTAACTATAATATCATAATTCTTCCCTGGAAGGCATAAATATTTTCAGTTTACATTATCAGTATACCATATTGATTTAAGTCTTTGTCCTGGCTTCTTAATGGAAAACCTGAAGAAACAGCAGTTCCTCTTTATTCCTTCTTTACTGTTCATTATCTCTTAGGATCAAATGGTGATACATGAAATACCATTTTATAAGGTGATCCTTTTAAGGCATGATGATACATTTTTTACAAATATGTGGAGAGCAGCAATGAAGGGACACAATGAAGGATATCTAAATGGGCAACAATTACTATTTACTTTTGGTGAGAAATGAGAGCAGCATATAAATTGATTGATTAAGCTGAAAGAAAAGCAGCAAGATTTAGAAGCAGTAAAGGTACAAATACAGATTCTTGTAGATTAGCTTCAATAAGACAAATTGGAAGGACATGACAGTCAGATGTACATAACAACCAGAGCTAAATTTTAAATGTGAAATATAGTGTGTTTTTCATTTAATTCACATCCTTCTTTCCTGGCCTTATTTTATTTTATTTATTTTTATGCAGATAGTGTCCTCCAGAGGGCTGTGAACTCTTTTTTTTTTTTAACTTGTTTCTAAATTCTTCTAATAAGAATATTACAACCTAAAGGGATAAAACTGTGGAAAAGCTATAAAGTTAGTCATAAGTAAAAGGAGAACGAATGTTTCATCTATGACATGTAGGGGATGGACATGAAACCACCTACTGCTGTTGGGCGTCACAAATGACAGCTTTACAGGAAAAAAGTAATTATAGAACAAACTAGATTGTAATGCATAAGGAAAGAATTTTGAAGTACATTTTGATATATTTGTAAGTATAGACGTACAACATATCTTGGGAGAGGCTGACTCTCCCTTCTTTTCAATAAGAAGGCAATAGTATTCAAAACATGCTTTTGAGTACTCAAAAGCTTAGGTCTCCCATACAAAAGAAGTAAAGCTGATTATATTCCAAATTAGTAAAGTAAAGTAAAGCACAAGGAAATATTTTTGCAAAGGTATGATGTTTTTGGCTGGGATAGAGTTAATTTTCTTCTTAGGGGCTCACACAATGCTGTGTTTTGGATTTGTGACTAAAACAGTCCTGATAACACACCGACATTTAGTTGTTGCAGAGCAGTGCTCACACAGAGCCAAGGCCTTTCCAGCTCCTCGTGCTGCCCTGCCAGCAGGAGGCTGGGGGTGCACCAGGAGCTGGAGGGGACACAGCCAGGACAGCTGGCCCAGAGTGACCAAAGGGATGTCCCACACCATGTGGCATCATGCTCAGCAATAACAGCTGGGGGAAAGAAGGAGGAGGGGGAGACGTTTGGACTGATGGCGTTTGCCCCAAAAAACGTTATGTGTGATGAGCCCTGCTTTCCTGGATGTGGCTGAACACCTGCCTGCTGATGGGAAGCTGCAAACAGATTCCTTGTTGTGCTTTGCTTGTGAGCATGGCTTTTGCTTTGCCTAGTAAGCTGTCTTTATCTCAACCCATGAGTTCTCGTGCTTTTACCTTTCTGATTCTCTCCCCCATCCCACCTGGGGAGAGTGAGGGAGCAGCTGTGTGGTGCTGAGCTGCCTGCCAGGGTTAAACCATAACAAAAGGATAGAACAAGAACAAGAACAGTACACTTTCACAATGATGCAGGGGTCACACTTTCAGGAAAGAGGTATGTAAATTGAGAAAGTAGGTGAAAAAAAAAACAAACAAGAATTCAGCTGTTCTTTCAGACCTGAGAATATTAAAATTGAAGCTCGGGCAAATGACATAAGTGTACTTGAAAAGATGGATCATTCTTATTAACTGAATTTGCATAATTTTCTATAGTAGAAAAAAATTATCTTCAAGTCTGATTTTGTTTTCTATTGCCTTAAGTAGTCAGGAATTGTATTTCCACTTTCACTTGTAATTTTTAAATTTACTCTTTAAAATTAGTTTGTCATTGTCTGCCATAATCTAACAATCTCAGTACATCGGGCAAGTTTTTTTTTAATGATACCTCTTATCAAGTACATACTGGCTATTAATTCTTAGCTGTACAAAAAATATATTAAATTTCCAGGTTGTAAACAGAGAAATACATAACAAATTTAAATTAAATCCCAGACTCTAAACCATTTTAGGCCTTCAGCGTGAATTTAAACAAGACATAGAAAGGGACCAATTTTTCCATTTTTTCAAGTATTTTGGAAATTTCAGAATTTCAGATTTTCTTCCTTCTACTCCAGAATATTAAGTTAAAATATTATTCTTAAGATGAAAAAATGTAAATATATTTCAAGTTCATTAAAACAATAGTTTGGCAGTTTTAAAAAATATTATATTATAAAAGGCTATTATTTAATTTTTAAACTATCATCTGTGTAAACAAATTCTATAAATATTTGTTATTGTTGTACATAAAAAGTATCCCTCAACCTTTCTCATATTTTCTCTAGGAAGGGAAGGAAAGGAAAGGGAAGGGAAGAAAAGAAAAAGGTTGGAATCAAATGCTTTGTTTCTCATCATTTTCAGGGAGAAAATACCATATTTACTGGTTCACTGGTTTGTTCAATTGTAGTAATTTTTTTGTTCCCTCATGTCAACTTTCCTGAGTACTCTGTAATAAATTATATTTAATAAATTATATCAGAAAGGCCTTTTTTTTTTTTTCTCAGAGTTTCTGCTCATCCTGTAGCACTTATATTTCTTTATTGGTTTGTCTAAAACCACTTTCTCAGCTCTCTTTGATATCAAACTGCAATATGTTTGAATTGACACACAAAATCTTTGCTTTGACATGTTCCAGATAAGAAAACAGGAGTAAAATATGCCAGGGCAAAAAAAAAGAAGACATTTTACTTAGAGTACTTCCCTGTATAAACCATGTTTTAAACACAAATAGACTTTCAAAATGTTAAACACATTTGTTCCTTTCTGTATATACAAGTATTTCCTATGAATTTGCTTCTCCAACTCTCTTCCTCAAAAAACCCTGTCAACTTTATGCATATATAGCCTCATTTAATATTAAATGTCTGGCTTGTAGCCTAATGTGCAGAGAAAGAGTAATCAAGTTGAATTATCATTTTTTTTTAGACCTCAAGGTTGAAAAAATTATTTCATTTGACCATATTTCATGTTTTAAATCTACATTGAATATAAAATGCATTGAAACATTACCGCACATATCCATGGCTTTGCCATCCCCAAAGTTTAATTATTTTTATGGGACACTGATATAATTGGTGCCCATAGTATTTTATGTTGTCCTGGTTGAACTCCCTCCTTCTTACAGCTTGTATTTGTATTCAGTATCTTGAATTATAGTATTTTTAAAGTTTATTTATGTGTTTTACACCTAAGGTCCTGTGCACAATTTTGTTTGAAATTTTTAAATTAAAAATTTCCATGAAAGAAATTGTTTATTCTTATAGAAACAAAGTATTTAAACACTTAATGAGCATTAAGAGTAATAGTAAACCCATTGACATCAAACAAAGGTAAAGGTCTTATAAAAATCTTGTCTGAACTAAGGAAGTGATCACTGGGTAGTCAAAGCCCTTGATGACTTTTAGTTAAGATGCATGATTAAAATTTGCCTACTCATAATGGGTACCTACTTATAATGGTAAGTTTTCAACTTACTCCACACCTTCTTTTCTTCAGGAATCTGACAGTTTGGAGTAGATGAAAAAAACACTTGTTTTCTGCCCATCTCTGGTTTATACATAGATTTGGAAGTATAATCTATCAGAATACTTTTTTTTTCATTTATTAATTAGTAAACTGGATTAAGGACTATCAGAATCAGAATAAGATCCAAATGCTTTCAGGCAGTTTAGGACCAAAAAAAAAAAAAAAAATCAGTTTTTTTTTTTTTTTTTTTGGGGGAAGGAAAGGGGTTCTGCTTGAATATATTGGCCTCCACTTGTTATTTTAAAGTGAATACTGAGAAGTTAAGAATCTTCAAAATTATTTACTTTACTCACAGATGTGAGTTTCATTTCATTTTTGAAATGTCTTTCCAAACCCTGGTCTGAGAAAGCAAGACATACTGCTTATGGAAGGTTGTTTATTTCAACTTCTTTTGCAGTGGAAGTGTAAATGCTTCATGTGCCCTGACTTTCTAGGGAGCATTATTCCACTGTGACTGGCAGCACAAAGGACAGCAATAGGAATAGCTTTTAAAAAAAAATATTTAAGGCAAAAACAATGTCAGTGTACAGCTACAAACAAGTATCTGGGGACAGAGTAGATAGGTTTTCCTTTGATCCCTGAGAATCTGAAGTTCCTGTTCTTTTCCATAATACACTTATCAGTGTTTCAAACAAAACAACAATTACATGTTACATTTTTGAGCTCTAAGTATGGACAATGTATTTAAAAAACATTTCTGAGCATATGTGTATTTTTTTTTATATTCCCTTCCAGAGGACATTTCAGTATAACATCTTTTGCTGCTAGACATGCCACATATGCTCTTGTAAGATAAGGGAAGCAAGAATTAATTAACATCTAAATGATGCCTATTTTTTAAATGCTAATTATGCTTAATTAATGTATGAATATTTTATCATACATCACCCAGTAGTTTCAATAATCTGTCTTTTTGTATTTTATTGATCTATATATATATATAAATATTCCCCAACATGGTTTTAAAAAAACATGATAATTCTACAGTTGGGTAATTTCCACGCTATGCTAGAAGGAACACTGCAGCTGTTCACAGAAATATTAACTACACTAATTGCTTTTCAGTCTGTTGTATTTTCTGGGCTTTTTCCACACCCTTATTTATTTATTTATTTGCATACGTTGCATACATTTTTACTGTGTCTGCAGGGCAATATTTTTGGATAGCTAGGTCAGATCCTAGAAGACTGCCAGAACTAATGGAGAAAAAAATCAATGGACACAGGGGCAAGCCGCTGATAACGACATATAAAAGAACAGTATTACCAATACTTAGTAAATACTTAGATAAATCTAACATCTTTTCAAAAATGGTCTAAATTATCTGAGATGACACACATCTGTAGGTTGCAGAAAGAAACCTAAGACCTTTTTTTCTTACTAAGGAAAACATGCGATTTTTGTTTATCTTGAAGGAAACATCCTTTCATGCACAAAAGAAACTTATTGGCCTATTGTAACCAGATAGACAGAGGTGTCCAATTATAATTTTCTTCATTATCTTCCCATTTTCCATTCTGCCTATCTTATATACATACTCTATGGCATATACCTCACTTTGAGCTCTGAAAAAAATCATATTTTCAAAGAAACTTATCAATGGCAGCATGACTACAATGTATTTATTATATCAACAAACAATGACAGGCACAAGTTTCTGGTTTCTCTCACATATTTTATGTAAATATTCTAACTCATACAGCAGCTGACTAACATTTCTATGTGGATATATATGGATGGATGTGTATATATATATGTCACACGGTCCCTATAAAAATGTGTATTATTGTTCTATTTTGTCAACCATTTTCTCTTACCTTTTCTACATTAACAGTGTTTCCTGTAATATTCTACAATGGTTTGATAACTGCAAATGGTTCCATTCATTTTGAGGAGAACTTTTCTATAAATAGCTGCTCAGTCAGAGCTGCTTGAAGGAGTTTTCCATTGAGAGGAGAGGAGAGGAGAGGAGAGGAGAGGAGAGGGAGA
>VXAA01004692.1:110327-143335 GCA_013399115.1 Anseranas semipalmata | reverse complement strand
GCTCCGTGTGGTAGCCATGGGCTGCAGGGGGACGGCCTGCTCCACCATGGGCCTCTCCACGGGCCGCAGGGGAACTTCTGCTCTGGTGCCTGGAGCACCTCCTCTCTCTCTTTCTCTGACTTTGGTGTCTGCAGGTTTTTTCTGACATTTTTTTCTCACTCTTCTCTCTCACATCTACTGCACACCATTTATTTGAGCTCATTGGCTCAGTTTTGGCCAGTGGCAGGCTTTTGGTACTGGCTGTGTCTGACATGGGGGCAGCTCCTGGAGTCTTCGCAGAGTCCATCCCTGTAGCCTGCCCCATGAACAAAACTTGGCCATGTAAACCTGAAACATTTGCTTTCTTCTTCTTCTTTCTCTTCTCTCTTCTTTTCCTTTTCACTATAAACGTAACCTCTTTTGAGGTCTATCACTAGACCTATCACTGCTACAGTGGTCTATGGTAATCAGGAAACAGTTCACTGCAACTTATTTCCCCTGAGTAGAGAGTGAGGCCTATAATTCCCGGATGCAAGTGTTGTGAACCAGTGAACAACTAAATACCTTTAACTGCGAACAGCAGCACACTTCTTCCAAAAGACCTAGTTAAAATGTACTTTTGCGTCTGACTGTGGTTATCATAAGAACTTTTTACTTCTTTACAGCCTTTCCACAGCTAATTTGAGACCATAATTTGAGAAATACTTGAGATGTTTCTCTCTAAAGTTTTAGCTTTAGAAACATTTGCATGGGAACTGTAAGTATATAATTATATAGGGGTCACACGTGCCCTTAATGCATGCAGATCTGCATGGGCTGAGTAAAGGGAACTATTTTGGCTGGTAGATCCAGATGGCTCATAGAGATAAAGCTGTTTGTTTTGTTTTGTTTTGCTTTGCTTTTTCAAAGAATAGAGACAGGCTGACTTAGGACTAGTGACCTGGAGCTGTATATTTTAACAATGGTTCGGCATTTTTAGAGCAGAGTTCTGCAAAGCACAGGCTGCAGCAAAGTGCACACACAGCCCCAAATATGGAGCAGCACACCTTTTACTCTGTGATCTTTGTGCTGTGATGAGGTGCTAATTGGTTCTCACAAGTACAAATTATTCTGATTCAGCTATTCTCCTCTAGTGGACTCTAACCTAATCTGAAGAGATTCAAGAGTTTAGAAAGAAATGAAAGCAGAGAAATATATATTAGAATTTCATTAGTTTCTCTTTGCCTGTAGTTTTCCTCTATGATTTAAGTTTGGGGACAGCTGCAGTAGGATCTTCTCAGAGTATGTACTTTTTGACATACTCCCTTAAAGAGATGTGATCTAGATCTAATGCCTAGTAATGGCATTAAGAACAAAGGACCTGTAAGCAGAAGCATCGTGAGAGTTAAAGATTGTGCTTGGGTTCATGTTCATTAAGTGTCCTAAGCTGAAGAAAATATTGTCTTCCTCTTAGTTTGGTGAAGCTTGATCAATTGATTGCCTGTAAGACAGAGTCTGCTCATTTGGAGCTAGTGCAGGCGTTGCTGTGCTATACTGCATCCTGCCTTTCACTGAAACAGCAGACAAACAGGCCAACTCTTTCTTTTCAGCATGTTTTCATTATAGATGTTGAAATGATACATCCCGAATTTTACACTTTAATATTCAATGATGGATTCCTTTCAATTCCAGTGGTCATGACCTGATTGGACATTGTATGAAAGCTTAGGGATTTTTGTTTCTAGTATGACTACTGGTAATGTGAATAATATATATATTTTTTTTCTTTGTTAGCTCTAATATATATTATCAGGCTTTATCTTTTTTTATCTTTTCATTCTGCCTCATGATATCCTGGGCCCTGTTCGTTAAAAACAGGTATTTTAATAAAGATATTTTACACAAAGAACGTTTATATGATGCTTGTTTGGGGATATAGTGGGTCTCCAGTATTGAACTGGATGTATTACATGAATAAATCTTGCTGTGAAATTTTTGCTCTTTCCAGAAAAATGGGAAATAACATCAGAATTGGGAAATAGCATCAGAAATAACCTTTGTTTCAGGGCTGGATGTACTTTTTTCTTATAGTAATTCTAGTAGTCTGACCCTGACTATGTACCATCATTTCAGAAATGAAAAATAATGAAATTATGGGATGTGGTAAGCTTAGGTACCTAGACAGTCCTTGTTATTTTAGCTTCTTTGGCTCACCTGTCTCTAGAGTAACTGTTTCAAATGTGAAGTTTTATCAGTTTCTGAAAAGAGGCAAAGAATTGATGATTACACAGGAAACAGTGCCATAAACAGGCAGGGATGGGTGAGGAAAAAACAAACAAACAAAACAACAACAACAAAAAAAACCACAAGAATCCTCCCCTGAGTTAAAAAAAGAAAAAATTAATACCACTGCTGAAACCTATTTCTTACCATAGTCAATACTGACATTTAAAGCTTATGTTGCTTCTGAGTGAATATGCCACACAACATGTCTTGGGAAAAGCGGGCAATGTAGCATTTTATCAACTTTCTGTGACCCATCACTGCTTGATTTCAGTATGGAAAGGTGTAATGAGATATACACCATGTGCACTAGAGAAGACAAAGCTTTGAAAGATAGATGAGAAAAGAAGAGCTTATAACTGCTGTTATATTAGAAGCCCTTTGCTGAAAAAGAAGAGAGTGAGAAGAACAACTAGGGAAGGTGAAGATTGTAAAGAAATTCCTGATGTCTTGAAGAAATAGATGCACAAAGGGAGTGTAGGCAGGACTGCTCCCTACACTTCTGCTCTATTAGCCTTTTCCTTACTGTTTTATGATGCTAGTCAGGCTACATCATGTGGTCATCATTTTAGTTGCTGCGTGGAACAGTCCTCTTGAAGAGCAGAATGCAGACTTCACAAGTCCATACAAAGGTTCCTTGCTCTTGACTAAAAGTTCATTTCCGTTTGAGTGTTCAGTCAGGAGCTGGAAGGGTACCATGATCTGATGAGGCTTACAAGGTTTAAGAACTCCAAAATTTAGCATTGTTTCATCTAATGAACAGAATAGAAGGATAGAGGATTGGGGTGGGGGTGAAGGGGGAATATTTTTTTCCCCCTAATAACGATACAGATTTCCCTGCTGTGGCACAGAAGAAATCATTTGGCATGTGTAAAGTAAAGATTATCTTGTTACTTCCTTGTCTAATTCTCAGGTTGTTATGGACATTAATCAAACAGTCTTTTAAATGCTTTGGTAGAGTATGGTTCTTTATAAAAACAAAATATGCATTATTCATTACTTTTCTGCATCTGGCCTTCCCAGTGTGTGTTAAAGCACCTGCTTTATGTCACAGATGGCCTCTGGTGATACAGAAAGAGATAGACAAAGGGACAGTCAGATTAGTGTTATTATTATTTTTAATAGATAGATGTTTCTTGTTCCAGATTCTTAGATTCATTTTTCTTGTGTGGCCTTGAACAAAGTGCATAGCACCTTTTCTTTCCAGGGATCCTCCAGCAGTCATATCTGATCCTGGTACTTGTTTCTCTCTAGCTTTAAAGAATGTCTGAATCATGGCAGAGAAAGGTCAAACTCTCAACCCACCCCAGACATAGGATAGGCAACATTGTGACTGTATTGGGCCTTGGATTCTCAAACTATCTGCTTATGTAATGAGTCCAAGGTTTTGAATAGATGCAGGATTTGAAATTGAATGACTGTTTCTCGAAGTAAATGATTTTCTGTGGAATACCTACACAAAGTTTGTTGGATTTTCAGTGGCTCTGTCAGCAACCTGCAACTCCCTCTGAGACTTGTTGAAAATCTGCCCACACCATTAAGGTACCTAAATGGAATCTCTAGTATCTTGAAATGGTAGAATTAAAGACTATAAGAAAGATGCATCATTCCTTACAGAGCACTGTGTTACTCCCTTGATGTTTTAGAATAATAACGTTAATAGCTGCTGCAGAACCCAGCCACGTGAAAGCTGTGGTTTCAGCATTAACTGTGGTTAAACAAAGAATTTTAGTGTAAACCATTGAGAGTTGTCTTCAGTAAATTACACTCAGGAGCTATATATCTCTTTAGCTCTCCCTGGCTACTGGTACAGCTGACTTACTTCCCATCTGCTCCTTTCCATGGATGAAGGCTGCTCTCAGTTTCTAGGATGCTAAATAAGGCCTTTGGTGAAATTATCTGTAGGCTGCAGAAGGTCTTAAATAGCTGCACAGGGGAGCTGCTAAAGCATGATCAAAGTTTGGTAAAGAATAGACAGAAAGTCCAGAAGGTCAGTAGTGTCAACCAGCCTTAAATCTGAATACTTGTATGTAACAAATGAATATAAGTGAAGAAAAATAACTCTCTCCTTCAAGATTCATAAGCACAGTAATTCAGTCATGCACACAGTCTCTTGGTGTGCAGACTAATAATCTCAGTTTCTAAGCTTTCAGAGTTGCAATGAATTAAGAGGGAACTGAGAAACTGTAAAGCACTATGGTCTTGCCAAACTTCTTGAGTATAAGATTTTTTTTGTCAGTGAAGTATCAAACTGTTATAACACATGACTCAGAGGTATCCCCATCTTAGGGTACCTTGTGACACAATTTCACAGAAGAAAGTTTTTGGCTTAAACATTAACAACAAATAAGAAGAACAGCTCCTATGCTTTAGCTTGATTCCTCTTTGTTTCCATGTTATTCTTTTCCTTTCTCCATTGCATTTTCTTATAGAGCCTCAATTTCTTATGCTTTGTCCCTTTTCCTGCAAATAATTACAGAAGTTTCTTCCTCCCTTCCTTGCCTTCCATCACTTCTGACAACTGTGTTTCTGTTTCAGATACTTCTAATAGTTTTCCATAACCATCCCACAGACTGGCAACAAGGTAAAGAAGAATATTTTTCTCTGGAGGCACACTGGACACCTCAGCCTTTGCATAGTGATGCAGAGCAGAGGAACTCTAAATTGGGTTCGGGACATCAGCCTGAACCCAATATCAGTATAATGTGATTCCTAGAACAAAAAGTCTGTAGATGTTCATACTGATCTGAATGTGAATTTCATGTAGTTTTAATGGAAGAAAATTGGAAAATGGTAATCGAATAATATACATCTGATAATCATCAGACAATTATGTAATCAGATATTCCCCTTCAAATATTTTATAAAGTGTTATGAACCACTAACAAATGTGTGTGAAAAATTATGATATTCACAGAAATGTATGAAATGTGTTCAAGCAATTCAAAAACAATTATTTAAATTGTTTCCTAATTTCCTGCTTGGATACAAACTCAGATGTTGCCTGAGGTATATTTTAGAGTGGGTGCCTAGCTCAGAAAACTTTCAAAGTATTTTTGACAAAATTGTCTGGTGTTAAAAAATTTTTGACAGAGTGAAACCCCTGGAAATACAAGCCATTTTAAACAAAAGTTCATGCTAATTTGGAGAAATATGCTTAGGCATATTTCTTTCTCTATGTTTCTCTCTATTTGAAGAGTCCATGTTACTTTGTAGATATGTTTGAATGAAATGAGAAGTTAAGCTTTGCCTTAGAAAAAGAAAATGTACAACTCTGCAGATAAATATGCAAAAAAAAAAAAATGTTCTGTGTAACCATTTTTTTATTATTATTATTATTTTTCATGACTATACTTGAAAAGAGTAAGCTGTCAAGCATGCCAAATGACTACTCCTGGGACTTGCCCCCCTCCCTCTGAACAAGATGGGGAGCTTTCCTTCCACAGGCTCTGTTAAATTTGGAAAGTACTGAATGACATGCATATGTTGGCAGAATTGCAGTTCTTGTAAAAGTGAGGGCTTGACATATTAGCTTTCCATCCTTACCATATCAGCCTGTGCATAACTTTGCTCACCTGAGTAATTCCATTCAATGTTATAAAACATTTGCATCCCCAAGACTTCATTGGATATTTGTTTATATTTCCTGCATGAAGGAACACTGTCAGTTACCTCACATTTCCCCTAAAATCTGCCATGGAAATCTATTCCGTTTGAAGGTCAATAGTAGATCATGTACAGAATTCAAGACTCTCAACAATAAACTGAATAAATACCCACAAAATGATTTATATCATCTTAAGCTCCCATGGCATTGACCAATAAGCTGCATAAAGGCACACAGAAATGATTTATGTCTCTTAAATTCCCCCTGGTAAGTGAATAAGAAGGAAAAATGGAAAATACAGGCACTTCCCCTTGAGTATGAATGTTCACTGGAGCAGGAAGTAACACAGTCGACTTTGAAAATGTTTCTTTTTTAAATTAGTGAAAAAAAGTATTTTTCACTTTCTTACATACACACAGACACACACTTTTCTAAGTATATGTCTTTAAGTTACCTCTGGTAAACAAACTGTTACTTACCTACATTGTACCTGGATAGCTATCACAAAAAGCAGTGAGAGCTGGCAGGTAAAAGAAAGCAAATATATCAATACTTCATGGGACTTATAATTTACTCCTCAGCTTCATCTAAAACATAGCAATAATACTACCCTTCCTTGAAGAAGTATTCATGCAGTCTTATAGCTCTGAAATTCTCTCTAAGATGCTCAAAATTTAGAACTCAATATCACAAATTTAGGAATCCGTCTAGCATTTTGTTATGTTTTAATCTAGAGTCACATTAGAATATACTAGTCAAAAAGAAAGATGAGAATATAGCTCACTAAGAACACAAATATAGTGCTTTAGGAATTGAAAAAATACTCTGCATTTTTTCAATGTTACTTGTTTTATCAGCTCATGACTGTTTCTGCTATTCATTGAACAGTCTTTCTGCTTCCTGTTAATTTTTTTTACAGAATATTTTCCTTTCCCTTCCCTTCCCTTCCCTTCCCTTCCCTTCCCCTTCATTACACATTTTGTTACTTTTACATTTTCCCATTTCCAGAGGGATACTCTCAAGTAGCATGACCCTTTTAAATCCTTGTGCATGTTCAGAAAGAGAATCTAGCCTGTCAGTCATCAAATGGAGACCTCTCATAAACAATATGACATCTATTTTGATAATTCAAAAGTGAGTCCTTTAGAATGTAATAATGCTTCTGAACTGGAGTGCAGTTTTTACACTTACATCCTGCTCCACATTGCATTCAAATGAAAGACAAAGTACTAACATTGAACAATGTCAGGTCCTCACACCTCAGGGGGTCTTACTGAAACATGTGATCTAAATCAGGGTATGATTTAGATCTCTCTAAGGTTTCAGTGTTACTTTACAGACACAGAAGTAGACAAGAATCAGGCTGTGTATCTAAATTTACCTGAAAACTTTAAAAGTCTCATCTAGGATGAGATACTCTCTGCCTCTTAATCATCCATTTCCTCCTCTCTCTAAAACTTGCTTATTCCGAAATGTGGTATCCAAAGAACTGTGGTTATTCTAGAATTTTTGCACCTGTATCCAAGTCTCAGCTCTGTAATTCAGACTTATTTTCAGATTTAATGTTTTTTAAAAAAATCTTTATCATTTTGGAAATTCAATTGTATTTTCAGAGACAGCTGAAGACTCATGCAAGCTTCTCAGATGATCAAAGATCAAAGAGTCAGTCTTAAAGGTCAGCACTTTTTACTTGGATATTTAGACTCCTATGTAGGGTTATTGATTTCAGATGAGCTATGCAAATGAGTACCAAACACAGATCTCATATTCACTCTTTCCTTTAATCAGCATTTCTAACAGATGATCTGCTAACAGAATATTATTAAACATTAGTCTTTTCAAGTACTCATTACCTTTCTACCAGAATAAGAACTTCTCATAGCACAATTAATAATACACCTGCTTTTAGCAGTAATTGCTTTGGTGCTGTGTGAATATGAGAATGAGGTGTACCAGCCTGCCAGAATACAAATGGATTGAGATGCATGAAGCACCTGGTATATCGTAGAGTTGTAATTAATAACCAGCAAACTCTTGCTGAGTGTTAAGTTGGGCAAGGTGAGCACTAAACTAGGTCCATGACTGATAGCAGGCAACCACTGAAATTAATTCTTAGCATGGCTGTCATACAAAATGTATCTGAAATAGAAATAATCTGTATTGTTTGATTAGCTTAATTTTTACAGAGTATAAATGATCTTAAATTTGTTTGCATAATTTAGGTAAAATGAAAATGGGAAGCACCTTGATAACAAGTGAAACTTTCAAAACATCACCCTGGGTATGACAGAATGTACATCACTGGCTAATAGATTGTGTCCTGAGAATTTTTTGTCTTCTCATTCTTCCCACAGGAGTATTCTGTAAGGCACTGGTAACTACTTTAGGCAGCTTACAGAACAAGATGGATGAATTGCCACGTTTACTTTGGAAAATTCTGTATAGCAATCAGTCCCTTGTCTTTCTGAACAGCAAATGTCCTCCTTTTCAGCTTAGTTATTTAAGAAAAAAGTCTGTGTACATTTTGAGAAACTGTAAATCATGCAGCTTCTATTTAAATGACTTTAGAAAGTATTAGAATATGGAATTAAGTTTTTGAAGCAGGTGTGAAGTACTTCAGTAATTACTCCCTAATACACATACAGAATTGAGCTATTATATGTATCTTCAGTGTACACTAAATTTGTACAGTTTATATTGTTTTCTACGATTAGCTTAATCTGTGCAAATGTGGTCCAGTGGATTTTAGCTTAAATATATTAAAGTTTGCCTGTCTGCAAGAAAATGTCTAATTCCATAATTAAAATGAATGTTGATTTATGAATTTGTTCAGTTTTAGAAATTCAGATTTGGAAGGCTCTTTTCCTTACTTCTCATCCTATATTGTACAAAATGTTTTCTAAGTGCTTGGTGAATAAATAAAGCAGGCTACCCAATAACCTACATGTTCTCCTCATAACATGAATATTAGATGTATTAGTATTGAAAACCAGAAACTAAGCACAAGAATATAGTGAATTAAAATAATTCTCATAAAACGTGAAATGGCCATCTGGAATTAATAGCCACATGAATATAGGGTTACAAATAATAATTAAAAAATACCAGTTGTGTTTAGAATTTTGTCATCAAATGTTTTTTCAGAAACAACGAGCTCTGTAAAGGAACTGAAAATTCAAGGTTTAGAGCATGAATTGTTTTCTGACCTTAGCAACTAGGAAGAAACATACCACTTAGCTGTTCCAGCTTACTTCCTGTGAAATAGCCAGTGGTTATTTTCAGGCACAGTTCCTGGATAAAACAAATCTTTAGCTGACAAGAAATACAAATACATTTGGTCTTAAAAACACAGAAATGGGAGGGACATTCCCAGTTACTGAGTCCACAGTCTCCTTATGTTTGCTGGCAACCTGTGTATAATTTCCTTCATAACTATATCATTTTGATTAGAGAAATTTTCCTGTCCTCCTTTATTTATATCTTTTGAAATCCAAGCAAGATAAATATACACATCAATAAGAGAATGACCTTGTAGGGTTACACTGGAGTTCAGCTAGAGTTATATTCATTACAACACTCAGCCAGCCAGTTGTCTGATAACTGTTAGCAATTTGCAAATACTAACAGAAAAAAGTCCTGTAATTACCTTCTTTTTCACATAGTATTTATACTGTCCAATTGCTAACCAAGCAGCACTCAAACAAACACAGTTCCCTGTTGCAAGATATTGTAATCCGTTCCTTCTTGATTAGAGATTTTCCTCTAGCCCTCAATCTGCTAAAGCTTCAGTCTGAAGGAGGATAAAAATAACACCTCACATTGCTTTGCAGTGTTATATATCCCAGTCTTCCTACTGTATAATTCAAACATTGGTCTTTCCTCTGGCTTTCACACAAGCAAATTGAAGGCAAAATGCATTGGTTTATTGCAATAATGCCTGTGATGTGGGTGAAGTTAGATGAGCCAGTTTCAGACTACCTTGCAGCTTGGTGCTGCACCAGAGTATCTCACCAGTCCCTCTCATCTCCCAGCTATATACTCCACCACTATACTCACATTGGTTTAACCAAGTTAACTCATTAGCCTAGAAAATAACTTTTTTTTTTTTTTTTTTTTTTTTAAGTTCTGATGTGTTGGGAGGTTTTGTCAGCTTGCAAACAGGTGTGATGTATGGTAACACCTGAACAAGTACCGAAAACAGGGTTGAAATCTCTTTCCAAGAGGTTGAGGAAGTCTAGAGAAAACACAGCTACTATATTTTTAGATTGGCTCACACAATTTCACCCTGAGTGGAGACAGCCTAAATGGCTGCTATGCTATGTGACAAAGAAAAAATATTCAGGGAGGTTTGGGTCAGTGTGTTTGCTGACCTTTGACTTACACACATAATGGAACTGAAAGCCATCAATCTCAAAATGGTGAGGATACCTCTGTGTAGCCAAGAGATGTAGCACCTGTTAGTCTACCTTGCTAATCAGATCACATCAGAAGAGTAGTATTCCTCTGTTAGACAGAAAAAGGAATAATTTAGAAAAAAAAAATAGTCTTCACAGATTTTGTCTTTTTTTTTGTTTATTGAAATTTTGGAAATTTACATAAAACATGCACAATTTTAATACAAATTTAAGTATATTTCCTCATTAACTTCCTCTCACCTGTTTTTCTTTCCTGTTAAGAGGATACTTCAGGGTTGAAATTAGACTCTGTTTGATTTGGTTACAAAGTTCTAAATTTGGAGTCTATTTACATTACGCAATTGTGTAGACAATAAACAGAGCAAGTAGTTTGCTCTTTTAGGAACTTCTCTGCTTTTAGGTAACTTTCTTTTCGTTGTGTATAGAGGGATCCATGTTTCCACACTTCGGCACCTTGCTTAAATACCTAACATTAGGTGAGATACATGTAGAACTTTGTATTCATCCTTTGTTTTGACTAACAATTACATGGTTATTAAGACCTTATCTTTGAGATACACCTGTCACTTCTTCTTTGATTACATCCTCTGGTAATCATGTAAAAAAATTATTAAGGTTGTGTTGATAGTATCGTTTTTTATATTCCTGTTTTTACAGAGTGTAGAAGAGCTTTTAAATAGTATTGTGGACTGAAATGTAGATCTCTGTTCAAAAGGGAATTTATTTTTACACTGTGGCTTACTTTTCTATCCTTTGTTTCCGAAAACTGTATTTTACTTGTATTGTAAAAATAAATTACATTGGGTGTATAAAAAAGAGTTGAGAAGATCTAAAACATTTATATATTCCAGTATGTTGACAGAGCCTGGATATAACCTTGGCAAATAACAGAATACAAAAGTAGATATCCAGTACTTAACTGGGGTCACAGGTATCTTCTAGATCCTTATTCTTTTCCCTAGATCCTTACACAGTTCTTGTGTCTCCTGTGTTGTGGGCTTGAATGCTCGGTCCTTTAAGTAGGATCAGGCCTGGAGGTATTTTCCTATGGTCTGAACAGTGCAAATGGGAAGTTAGGAACCTCAGAAAGGAAATCACATCAGGCAACTATAGTATGATAAACAAAAAGCAGTACTGAAAACAGGGCTATGCATTAAATGCCAACTTCTTTTACAGATTTAGGGACCTCTTAGGGAGTGTTCATGGTTATGAACACTCTTTGGAATTAATTTACCAAACCATCTCAAAATATACAGATATGTAAAATGAGGAAATATGGAACAAAACAACATTGACATATGGTGTTTCCTTCCTCTCCGTTTTATCCAAGAGCACACTATGAATCTTCTGCCCAGCCTAAAGGACTCTAGCAAAACAGCTCAATTAAGTTATCCTCCTTTGTATGGAATAGCTAAATATTCACTAAGCCCAAAAGAGCACAAATCTGCAATGCACTGAGTCTGGGCACTGCCTTGGGGAGGGAAAAGTTTGCCCTTTCAGCCTTTCTAGAGACATCCATTACATAAATTTTTGGTCTGTCGTTATTAAGTGAGTGTCTCAGTTCTTAGGCTAGTCAACTGTGCTTGTGTTTGCTTGACCCTCTGACCCTATTAATATTTAAGCCTCCCATAAAATATTGTGACACTATCCTACTCTTGATTTCTTTTCTAAGTAGCCCACAGATGGCTGCACGGGCATTCTCTTGTGCTATTAGGCTCTTGCATCTCCTAAGTATCTGTTTCCCTTTATAATTAGCCTAGGGTTACTAGATTAGCTACCCAGAAAATTGGATTTTAAGCCATCTTTGGGCTGATGAAGGTCAAATTTGGTTTTCTCTCTTAAAATTGTGCTAACCAGAAACACATAAGCTAAATCAGTGCACAAATAGTTCTCACTTTCCCTGAAGAAGTTTGCCATTGTACTGAAAGGAGTAGTACCTTACACGCTACTGAAAAAACATGGGATAAAAAAAAAAAAGATATTTTATTTTGGTTTTGGGCACAAAATCAGCGGTAGTTTGGTACTCAACACTGAAGCTTTTATTTCAGCTTGTTATTGAGTATAACTTAAATAGAAGAGAGTAAATCTTTACCAATTCCTCTACCATTCAGATTTTATGACTGCTTGTCATGACAGACTCTCCTGGTTCTGATGTTTTTGTGATGATTGTATCCATGGAAAACTGATAGTAACTTAGCATTCAGAAACGCCCCTCCC
Organism: Anseranas semipalmata; assembly: GCA_013399115.1. Taxonomy (NCBI): domain Eukaryota; kingdom Metazoa; phylum Chordata; class Aves; order Anseriformes; family Anseranatidae; genus Anseranas; species Anseranas semipalmata. The sequence continues at coordinate 130,855 of VXAA01004692.1, read as the reverse complement.
TTTTTTTTTTCATGATTAGGTTCTTTTTATTTTAGAAAAGCAGCCCACAGAAAAGAAAGCTGAAAGGTAAGGACAGTCCTAGATGAAAAAAAAAAAAAGACGAGCAGAAGCTAGTTAAGAAGAAATTATAATAATTGCATCGAACAGAATCTAATTAAGAGTGCAAGTAAAGATGCTGTTCATTGATTCATGTGATGATAATGTAATAACAATCTACTTGTGATATGTAGCCTCGTTACTTCACAAAATCAGAATGGAGTTCACAGAACCTGTATAAGCCAGTGCAATTATTAGCTGAGTCCACTATTTAATTAATTGTTTCATAATAAATGGCCCCCTTGTTTACAGTAATATTTTAATTCTAATTTATCTTTGCAATCTAAAAAACTATTTAATTGCTTTAATGATATTAGCTGTCTCAGCCTTTATTACAACACTGGACATAATTGCCCTCTTTTAAGGTAATTTATAGACCTCATTAACACTCTTGCCTCTCTGCTGTGATTAAAAATCTCCTAAGAATTGAAATCTCTCTGAACAGTAAGAGAATTATTGTGATTTATTGTTCACCATTGCTGAAATGAGCACTAAGCTGATTTATTATGGCCGATCCCTGCTGAGGTGACTAGAATTGGACTGGGGAAGAGGAACGTAGGAGCTCGTGGTGAAGCAGTTTACTCCTCTCCATCACAGAGTTACAGTTTAATATGGGTCTTGTCATTTGTTTCCACAGGAGCATGAAGAAATCTCTGGTGAATAAATCCTTCAGCAATAACTGCCTTGAAGAATCTCACCTTTGCCAAATAGAAAGCAGTTATATTCTAGTATTGGAAATGAACTCTACTTACAATGAGCTTAAAGGACTCAAGAAGGTGGTATTAATATGATTTTTACACACAGAACATTTTCAGTCATGGTAAACCTTGGATTTATTGTTTGGATAGAAAATATATATTCTTTACATACCTTTTACTTTTTGTCTGTTTGTAGATGGGATTTTTAAAATATAATTTATTTTAAAATATAGAAAAAAAAACACTACAAAGAAACTGACTAAATATGTCAAAACCAGAGCCTTGTAAAATCTGCTTTCTCTTGCCATCTTTACCCTTTCTTCTCAATGTTTATACAATTCTGAACAGTTTACAGAATGATCAGTTCCCAAAAACAAGCAAAAATAATGCCAAGTTACTATTAATTTACTGAAATCTGCACATCTGAGGAGGCTCCTATTCTGGCTGTTCAGTATACATGAATTTTGTGAAGTAAACAGGAAAGCAGGGCCACCAGCCCTGCTGAGGGATGGAGGTGGCATACACTCTGCTTGGTGTCAATACAGAGATTTCTTCCACAAAATGGAGAGCATCTGGAGTAAGATAAATACTCCACCTATTTGGCATAGGATCTTTTAACAGGCCAGAATGCTGCAGATCTGCTGTTGTACAAAAAATATACACATCTGACCCTCTGAAAGCACTGGGATATATTGTTCTTCACAGCCTTGCAAAATGCTTGGTTTTAGGATGGGCTCAACTTGTTGTAGGAATTGTATTCCTAAAAATGTTTTCCCTTTTTCCATTGCTCTCATATGACTTAATAAAAGAGATTATATCTGCCTAGAAACTGTGTTATTCCTACACAGGTAGCCCCTCTGAGCCTCTGTTTCTCCCCTGTCATGGAAGTCATGTTGGGGAGGTCTCACAGCCCCTTGGGAAATACAGTTAGACACTGAATGGGAGACCTTGTTCTCCATGTGGTATCCACTGCTTTCCACACTTCACAAAATTCAGCTCTACATAATAATGAGCTCAAAGACTAATGACTCATAAATAACTTCAGTTCCATCTTTATCTGTTCTGACAAATAGATGCTATTCAGCTACATTTTTTTTGTATGACATTGCATTGATCTTTATGAGAAATAAGTGTTTGATCTAGTTCTCTGGAGCTATTTATGAGACAAAACTCATCATTTAAATATTGGTTTTGAGCACATGGTTGTCTGGTTTTCCTCATTCTTGCTATGAATATGCATATATTTACTTTGTAATGCAATATACATTGCAAATTAGTTATCCAATGAAAAACAGAATTCCAAGGAGAGTAAAAACGAAGATTTTATGATTGCTGATGAAGCACTAATTTGTTGTTGTTGATTAAGCTGTCAGCCAGTTTATAGTAAGTTCCTATTTTTATGGAACGGATAATTTAAATGCAATATAATACTGATAGGGTAGACATTGCATGTCTGTGGGTTGCATTTGTATTTCTACATAAAACAAGCTTCGAAGTAAGTAGTTCTGGCTTCATTCCATCAAAACTGTATCAACTCAGTTATATTAATTTTGTATTATTTTAATAGTATAATTAATTTTAATAATTTTAGATGTGTTCTAAACGGTATTACAAGGAGTAATTCCTCTGGATTTGTACATCATAGAAAATATATTAATGTAATAATCTTTCAACACAAAGTTGGAGAACTGTAGGAAGAGTGAGCATCAAAACCAACAGTAACAGTCAAATTTACAGATACTGAGACATATATGAAATTCTAGGATATGTATATACACCATGTACAGTGTGGGGAAAAGAATCGTATGTAGACATATACATTCAGTTAAAACCAAAGGAAAGCAAACAGACCTTCACACAAGCTGTTTAATTGTTCCAATGAAAATCTAGAATCCTATTTTTCGGATGTCCTTACTACTTGATGTTTTAATAATGCAGTCTATACATACCATTACATAAGACGCACTCTTAATATTGATGGCATCATCAAGATATAGTATGACTTTAGAGTGAACCTTAGTTTTTAGATGATCATGGTTGAAGAAAAGATTTATCTTATTCACTGGAAAATGTAGTTTATTTCTCCATACATTTAGGGAAAGAAAAATAACTGCAAGTGTTTTATACTTTTGTTCTTTAATGGTTATTCTTAGTCTGTGAGGTTTTCAGATCACTGAAGCGTTTTGGATGACACAGAGTTTAAACTTAACAGCTGCTAGCAGCTGAAAAGAATCTTATGAAAAATTCAGTTGTTCAGATATCAAGTGTAGACTTTTCTTGTGATATAAAATAATACTTTTTATTGATTCTTCTTTTCCCTCTAAACTTTTCTACCTATTTTCCAGTATTTGGAAGTTACTGTTTACACCTTTACTATATGTATAATTCTGAAAATACCATTTTCCCTTGAAATCATTTTGGAGGGCAATAGCACATGTGCTTAAACTCAGGTCGAGGTTTGTCCATCCAAGGACTCCATTTATCAATGATACCAGATGGGTGAGATAGTGCTTCAGTAAAAAGAGTACAGGCTGTAGAGGATTTGTGTGACTAGTTAGAGACACAGCAGCAAACGTTAAGTTCTCTTCAGGAGTATGGCAGGAGGATATCCCAAGTGTCAATGGTGTACATAGTGGATTTTAGAACGGATTTGTGTAAGGAACTAGTGAAGAGGAATGTGGAAAAAAAATTTGGAAGAGAGGCATAGACCTCCTTAAAATGACCTCTGGTATGTATTGGCAGTGATTTTATAAATTCCAAACCTGCCTGTTTAGTGGCATGAATCACATAAATGAACTGTGCAACTTAACTGGATTCATATATAAACCAGTGCCAGATGAGGCATTCATCACAATCTTATTTATAACAACAGACATTTTTTGCTCATATATGGTTTGTATTTATTGCACATGAGGCTTTATCAATTTACTGTGGTCATTTCTATTACATTTAGACATACATTTTCTATTTCATCACTGTGGAACTTTTAGCACCATGAAAGATGCCTCATCTACATGTCATTAAAAATATAGTGTTTTCCGAATGATTAAATATCTATTTTGTGACATCTTTTCTCTTGCTACAGTTATAATCAGATCTATATCTATACCTATATATTTTTGTGGCACTAGAGAGAATGGTTTTATGTTTATGCAAAAAAAGCTTTAAGAAATGAACATGCTTAAAGTCAAAAGAGGAAAAAAGGTGTGAATTGCTTAAACCTGGGTGGTTTGGGGGACTAATGAGGACTGTGTGGGAGAAGATTGTAACAACTATTCTGATAATCGCAATCCAATCTTTTCAAAATATGACAATTAAAGTACTCAATATACTGCTTACGTTGTTTTGCCCAATAAAAATCCAATGATATGCCTTACAAGAATACATAAGTGATACACAAACCTAGTATTGCAGCTAAATACTACCCTGAGGAGTTTACAGTCTGAAGAGGATAACTACTGGGAAAAGAAAGCATTGATATTCAAGTATTACAGGAACTTAAATACAGAGATTCTGCGATACACCTAAGGTCACCAGTGTCAGTGCAGAAAACAGAAACTGAAATGTGTTTTCCCAAACTCTCATTCAAATGTTCTAAGCACAGAAAATATCTTTATTTTTTATTCACAGTCCAAACTAACATTTTCAAGCTTATGGTTCTTCTTTTCAAATCCTAGATCCTAATTCCTTTTGTAAAGCCCGAGGTAGATGGTCAGATTTTCAGTGCTGCTGAACATTCCCGGTTGCTCCTGACATTGATAGAAATAATAGCATTCCATTCAACAGAAAGCTCATGAAGTGCAACATTCTCAGTCTAATTTCAAAAGACCTTCAAAAGGTACACATAGTCTAGAAAAGACACCGTAACTCTGGATGATTATTCAAGTTCTGCCTGCTGCCTACTGAATTCCCACGTATTTTTGGTCCTCAGTGCAATGCCCAGGATGTGATCTACTTGAAAAGCAAATCATTTTGAAATGTAGATAAAAGAGACAGATTATTAAAGATTGTTAAAACATTTATACACAGACTACTTTAACTGAGAACAGCATAATTTCTATAGGTTTAGATGAACCCAAGACAATGAAGTTCTTCCAGCTAGCTGATTTCTATCTGAACTCCTCTCTCGATCCTGATTCTGATATTGGGCTCACATTCTCCAATTTTTCTTGACATTCAACACTATCATCAGCTGAAATTTATAAATTCTTCAAAGGTCATTATAAACCAACAGAAAAGAAATAGTAAAGACAGACAGACAGACAGACAGACAGAAAGAAAAAGAAAGAAAGAAAGAAAGAAAGAAAGAAAGAAAGAAAGAAAGAAAGAAAGAAAGAAAGAAAGGAAGGAAGGAAGGAAGGAAGGAAGGAAGGAAGGGAGGAAGAAAGAAAAGCATAGCTTTGAATAATTTAAAAATATTTAGCTTTATCGGGCAGAAGAATATGTCAAGCCATGGTCAGAAGCCAGTTTCCACAAGGAATATTTCTGTGAAAAGTTCTGCTACATTCTATATTTGCTGTTGGCTTTGTCAGACTACTCCAAACGACTTCAGTTTAACTCAGGAATATTTTATACTCTAAGCATATCATAGTATTTTTAACTTCACCTAATATTTCAAATATGTTTAATTTATCTTTTAAGTTGTCAGACTTTCGGAAAATAAGTAGGTATTAATATGTGCGTAAATATTATCAGCACTGGGGCCAGGGAAAGCAAAGAAGCAGGAGCAACACAGTACAATTATCTCAGTGCTTGCTGAAGTTGTTTTGTTGTTGTTGTTGTTGTTGTTTGTTTTTGTTTGTTTTGGTCAAAACTGCTTCCCAATCTTTTCTTTTTAAAGGGTATTTTTTATTTGAAAAGTTTGCTTTTTCTAGATTTGTTTTGGCAAAAGAAATAAATGTACAATAGCATACAAAAATACAGTTCTGATGAAAGTTTGTGTCATATCAGCATCTGAGGATAATGTAGCCTTTTATTAAAAGTTCCAATACACTGTTGAGTAAAAAGTAACTAATACAAGCTACATACTTCACAAAGCACAAAGTTATATACAAAAAATGAAAGAGTGATTTAATTAAAGGAATATCAAATGAAGAGCTTTATTCTTGCCATTTCCAAAAGAATGTAGTCTTATGACTACCTGTTTCAGCTTTCAGAGTGGGTGTTTTTTTATTTGCAACACGATAAGCACTTTTTAACTGCTGTATGCTCCTGCCAAAAGCAGTGCAGATGACATAAGCAGCAGTTTATATGGGAGGAACAGCTTTAGAAGCTGTCACCATTCTCTTGTTTTTTTGTTTTTTTTTTTTTTTTTTTTTTTTTTTTTTTTTTTTTTGCTTATTGTCTTTGCAGCCTTTGTACAAGCTCTTGGCTTGAAGCCTATATTTTAACATGCAATGAAGAGCTCAGGGATCTTTTTATTTTTTCTGTTGCAACTGAAAAAGGAGGGAAAGTGCCTATTTTGGTCTAAACAGGAATCGCTGTTTGAATAGGCACTTCTGAAGTAGGAGAAAAAAATATCTGACGAAGAAACAAAGTAGGAGAGGTGGAATGAAATTTATCTGGACATTTTGAGTCTAAAGATTATTCTTTGCCTTCTCATTTAATAGGAACACTCTAAGAATTGGCTTTTCTTTTTTGCATTGGAGAAATGCACATAGGTAAAATAGATGAGGACTCACAAGGAAGATGAGTATGGTGAAAATATAATAATTCAAAACATAGGACTCTTGAGACTGGGAAATCTAAAGAATAAATAAAGATTTTCTGGTTTAAGAACTATACATAGTGTGGTGGGTTGACCTTGGCTGGTCACCAGGTGTCCACCGAGCTGCTCTCTCACTCCCCCTCCTCAGCAGGACAGGGAAAGAAAATCAGATAAAAAAGCTCATGGGTTCAGATAAGAACAAGTGAGATCGCTCACCAATTACTGTCACAGGCAAAACAGACTCGGCTTGGGGAAGATTAATTCAATTTGTTGCTAATTAAAAGTAGGACAATGAGAAATAATAATAATTAAAAAACAAAACAAAACAAAAAAATATCATGGGCTGCAGGGGGACGGCCTGCTCCACTATGGGCCTCTCCATGGGCCGCAGGGGAACTTCTGCTGTGGCACCTGGAGCCCCTCCTGCCCTCCTTCTGCACTGACCTGGGTGCCTGCAGGGCTGGTTCTCTCACATTTTTTCTCACTCCCCTCTCTCACAGCTCATTCACAGGCTCTTTTACCCTTCCTTAAATTTGTTGTTATAGAGGTGCCACTAGTGTCACTGATGGACTCACCTTTGTCCAGCAGCAGGTCCCTTTTGGAGCCAGCTGCAATGGGTTGTGTCCAACATGGGGCAGCTCCTGATCTCTCTTCACAGAGGCCATACCTGCAACCCCCACTACCAAAACCTTTCCGTGTAAACCCAATACACATAATAATCTTAATTTCTATATATCTCATTTTTCTTGTTCTCTCCCTTCACTTTGGTAATGCCTATTTAGCCCCCAAACTGGATATTACAATATATTTATATAGCATGCAATGCTATGAGGCCGTGATTGTGTGTGCGTCATAGTCACTTGTGTAAAAAAAGTAAAATAAATTATGGTTGGGTATGTAGAGATGTTGAATTGCTGAAGATAGAAAATGTTTTGGGAAGAGTTAAAAAGGAATAAACCCTGGAAGTGGGATGCCAAATCTTGCTTCTATGAGTTAACAGTGGTATAGAAGAGATAAGAAAATAAAATTGTCCCCTTGGAAATTATTTAATTAATTATTTGTTACAAGCTTGCACACTGAACTGATACCAGATAGCTTTTAAGATTTTTTTTTTTCAGTTATAAGAACTGATTTCTAGAAACACAAAGGGGAAAACAAAATAAAACAAAACAAAATAAAACTCCTTACTGAAAAGGTAGCAGAGCACCATTCAAAATGTTGAAAAAATGATAACATTTACTGATAATATTTAAATCTACAATCTGAATATTTTTTAACTCAAAGTCAATGAAGGTTTGCAGGTCCTCAAATGTTTTTCATGGTATATGGCAATGGTTTCCTAGTTTTTTGAGTGGTAAGAAATGAAGGAAATATTGTAACCCTCAGATCAGATAACTACGGTAGCTTCCTCTATGACGTAGGAGAGAAAGCATTCTCTTTTTCATACCGTAGCAGCCAGTCAGGACCATTCTTAATTTCTAGAAAGTCTACAAATACTGTCAACATTTCTGCCTTTTTAGTTGTTTCATTACACAGACCTTTTTTTTTTTTTTTGCTTGTAGAGTTATACATGGGTTTACAAAGTTATGTACAAAATATATTCTTTTTGTCAGTGAGTGGATGTTGCAACCCTATCATTGTTACTGAATAGTTCATTCAATTTCATTCCTTCCCTGCCTTTCTAGTTCCTTGTCAGGTATATTTAGGAGTGTCTCCTATTCCATGTAATGTTTTATAGCTGTCATGAACTCATTCAGACTTTTTTACATTATTGAGGGAATTAATTGGAACATCTATGGTTCTCTGATGAGGTACAACCATTTCTGAGCAACGTGTGGAGAGGAAACTACAATAAATTCTCATTACAGAAAAATGCCTTATAATACATCCAAGCAAAAATAATCTGGAACATAGTTGTGCAACAGAAATTGACAGTTGGACTCTGTTGGTTTCAATGAGCTTTCAATCAAATGCAAAGATAAAATCTACAGCATAATTGCAAGGGGAGTTAGGACTTCATCAAATGTGCCACTGCTATTGCTGTGAGTTGTGAGCATGCCCTGATATCATTATATACCTATGGGAAGGAATGAAAAAGAAAGAAATTTGAGGTGGGAAGAAATCTAATGTAGGAAGAAAATTAGAAATAATAACAAAATGCCATGAGGGCTTCCTGCTGCTATCTTTGAGTCTTGTAAGATGAGGGACCATGAATACAAATTATTCTGTGACATGACCGGACTGATAATATATGAAATATCTACGTTCTTATTTGCCACTTACATACTGAAAGATGGGAACATTTGCTAATACAATGAAGGCATGGGTATGAAACTACTTCAAATGGCTGAAGTATAGATGCAGCCTAGCTAGTTTCTTTGCTGTAAAAAGTTCAATGGCTACTAGGAATCAGACAGATAACTATACACTCTATGGATTGAAAATTGCCTGAGTTCCATGAAGAAGAAAAGAACGAGGGTCAGAGAGACCCAAAGTCAATTACAAACTAAGGAAACTGGTGAAATCGCTGTTCATATGGCTGAAGAACATCAAAGATAAGAATAAAGGACCTTCTGAGGTGAGTCAAGGTTGATGTTCTAGAAGGAAAGAGGACATCATGAGCATGGCTAGACTGAGCTTGAGCTGCCTGTAGAAAGCCCATCTGTCATGGATGAAACCACAAGACTTTGTGATTTATTTATTTTTTTTAATATTATTCAAGATGATGATCACTAAAATGCTGAAGAAGTATGAGAAGTTCTTGCAGAACAAATTGCACTTTAGGTTTGTGCAACTGCCACTTAGGAAACAATAGTAAGTAAATCTTAGCAGGCACAGAAATGAGGAATAGTTGCCAAGCTGCGCTGCATGAGGTTGATCCAGATGGTAGAATTAAAGCCGATTCCTAAGCTCCTTTTGTTCATCTTACCTCTTTAGTTTTCCCTTACTGAGCTCAGCAGGTATTTCTCATTTTATCTTCACTAGCATTGCTCCATGCAGTCATCACTGTGTAACAAGCTAAAATCTGGCAGGTGGGAACTTTTGGGAATTTTAAGTGCTGGGCATGAGAAGGAAGGGACAGTAAATTGCATCTGGGCTTGGGAGAGGAGATTATAGAAGTCTATGCCCAGACACTAGTTTGTGAGATATTTTTGGTCATTTTTTACCTTTTTTATGATAATGTTTTATATGCTTAACCCTGCTTTACCATTGCCCTCTCATAAGGAAAATTTCTTTTTCAGTTGCAAACTCTGATCTTTTACCTCAAGTCCTGCTTTATGCTCCTGGTATTGTACCCAGAGCAGTGATGACACCTATGAACAGATCTGAAGTCAAATCCATCACTGTGTGATTGTGTTCATGTTCCTTTTACAACTGATCGATACATGCACAACATTGATTTGGTGATGGAAATATTTTAAATAAGACTTTTCTTCTAGACTTTCACTTTTGTGTTCTTCTAGTTTTCTTTTGGAGTATAGCTGTAAGGATACACATTGACAAAGGGCGTAAATAAGGTAACTGCCATCACTAAAATCACTATGCATGAAGGAAAAGGGAAGTGGAAATCTCTTCCTTATGTTCAGAATTCAGAATATTTTCTGGCCACGGAATTTTTCTCTCTCTCTTTTTTTTTTTTTTTGTTCTAGAAGAATTGAGTGTTGTAAAATCTAAACTTTGGTGTAAAAGGAAAGGCCATGAAAACAACTTTGAAAACATGATAGTGATTGTATGGGGGGGTATAGAGATATTTTCCTTAGTTTGCTGATGGTTCAAAATAAAAGATAACACATTAAGTTAAGTTGTTGGTTTGAAAAGCTAATGATGGCAAACCAAACGTCAGTGGCACTTCTGATTGAACTAATGACTGTTCTAGCAGAAACATCCATCACTGACTCCAGCTGCCTCCCATTCTTCCCAAGTATCAGAATCCCCACCTCTGTCTTTTATTCAGACATCAGTAATTCCAGCTTGCCTCTGACAGTTCTGTAACAAAAAACATAGCCTAGTGATGCCTAGTAGCCTTGCATCACTGTAGGTTTATTTCAAGCTAAAATAGACTGACATCATATAAATGTGTATAAAGTTAATTGAAATTAATTGTCTTTCTTTTAGTATAATAGAGTCTGGTTAGAATCAGGTCCAAGAAAAGTATATTCTGAGATTTGGGTAGAGGCCTTTTCCAACCTAAATGATTCTATGATTCTATGATTCTATATTCTGCAAAGTACTATTATAAAAGTGTCCTTAAGCCTCTTCTCTTCTTCTGCTCAGCTCTTTGACTTGAAATAAAAAGAACTTTAAAAATATGTTTACTTTTCTGTCTTCCTATCCATAACTTATATATGAGTATTGAACATCCATCTGGGTGTCAAAGATCAAAGACCGACATTATGCACAAGTAAAATCCAAATACTTTGAGAAATGTCTGAGATTTTTCTTTACTAAAAGCACAACCCTAGCACTCTCATATGTACATTTGCAAGTTTCACATATAATATTCTTACCATCCTTTCTGTTGCTGTGAGAGATCACTACAAAAGGATTATTCATTTTATTCTCTCTGTCAGTTTTGCAGTTGTTCCAATAAGTTCAAATAGCTGAAATCTTCTACATTCTCTATGCAAGCATGAGTGTTTTCTTTGCTGTTAGGGAAACCTTGCAGGTGGATGCATTAACAAGTCTAACCTCACTAGATAAGTCTCCTTTGTTATGTTTTTTAATAATCCTAAAACCTTTAGAAATATCATAGTGCAAATACATTGCGCACACCCTCCAGAGGAGTAGAAGAGAATATATAGCGGAACAGTAACATAATTTACACAATGTGATACTTTCACCAATTAATTATTCATGCAGTTTCAAAGAAGCAGAATGAATAACTTTCCAATTATTTCTAATTTTGCAAACTTTTTATATACTATTTTGTCTTATGTTTCTGTCATAAGTTACTACTTGTTTAAAAATTTTGTGGTTTGCAGGTGTTAGCCACCTGAAGGACAATAAAATACATGCAATCTGTTCAAGATCTGAAGTTACGAGTAGAAAAAGTGCAGACACTTAAAACAATAAATAATCATTAGAATACTTACTTACGAAGAAATAATATAGATATGATCAGCAGAAGTGTGAGGACCTTAGTGTAACAAATAAGATTATGATATAGCCTGCTTAACACCTAATATCTAGGATCTTAATTCTTCATCTCAGATTAGGTGTCTGTGTTTGTTCTGCACTGACACTGCTAAGTGATGCTCAGAACATCGTAATTAACCGTGACATAATTAATGTCACATTTTTTTTGCCTGCCTGAGGAGACTGAGAGGGACATTACTCTGTATTCAACACGAATGGTAGAGGGGCTTGAGATGTGCATCCCTGGAATGATGCTGCCTGTAGGTCAGGGTCTGCTGGTCGCTTTAAGCTCACCACACTGAAATGTGGGCATAGATCTGACAACAGAAGGTGATACCATTTTGCAAAGCGGCAGTGGGAGGAAGAACTTACTTTCATACCAAATCAGAGCGAAATTACATATTTGGAATTTTCTACAGAAATTATTTCAGATTAGAATCCTTTATAGTTTTCCTAGTCAGATATTTTTTCCTTTGAAAATATATATTATGGTTTAATTTTTCATTTTGATTAGATTTACAAGTTTTCTTAGCCCATTAAATGCACTATATAAAGTAGCAATGATATTAGTATACCATATGGTGAGATCCTGTGATGTATTGATAGCATTTATATAGCACCAAACAATTTATCATAGCATAATCTATTATTCAACATGTCCTATAAGTAAGTTTTAGATGGGCTTATTTTGTAAGGTTTTACACCGTGGTTGGATATATTTAAACTGGATTTAAAGAATTATCTGGGTAGATATGCCCTGGTAAAACCTTAAAAAATAACCATTTGAAACCTTTAAAAATGGAGTTTGGTATGGTTCTTAAAGAAATCTTATCGTGTGGTAGACCAAGGACCTCAGCTGCGTGACTCCAAAATGCCACTGCTTGATCCTATTTGACTAACTTGAAAGAGTATCTGTCCTTGCTGATCACGTTTCCAGTTCTGTACATTACCTTAAAGTCTTGCCTTCAAAAACTGATATACATTTTGACATATGCAAGGATACATTGGATGCTTCTATATTATTTGTGGATATTTGGTATGTGCTGCAATGAAGTGATATCTTAATTTGTATATGCTGTTGCTAAAACAAATGGAGTTGCCATTGGAATAAGTTCTGTTAAGATAAGGGTAGTAGATTCTGTCTTTCTATACAAGTAAGAAAACAGACAGAAATAATAGTATTTCTATACCAAATTATTTAACGGCTGTAGCAGCTTCTTATTTATAGGTTGAAATATATTTCTATCCATTTCTTGAGATTGCCATAAAATGTGTAAGTGCTTGGATGTGAAAACTGTTCTGAATGACACACAGTAATAGAAAGCAGTCCTGAATAAGTCCAAAAAAGCCTTAAATATACAAATTAACTTAAGAAAAAATAGCAGAAGTTAGGAGAAGAGACTTTTAAATAATTGATGCATAGAAAGATAGTTTCCTAAGACCAGGTCTGGTTCTTTACTCACAGAATTTTTCTGCCATAATTACCTCTCAAAGACGTAGGTGAAGCCAGCTATATTTTGGATGCTGTTGTTCTGTCTGGGAAGTAGCCCCTCAAGAGCAGATGTGCTGGCTTTGCAAATATAAGCTGCAGGACAGCCCAGGCACTGCTAGAGCACTGCCTCCAGAATATGTAGGGCACTGCATGCCTGGGAGGTTAGACTGCTGTCAAACATGCTTGCACAGACCGTCCACAGGCTGCCTCCAAGGCATCTGCATGTAACAAAGATGGGACAGGAATGAGCCATAACATGGTTACAACTGCTTAAGATTACTGTTTTAGAATGCTATATCCCTGTTGTTCCAGGATGGGAAATTGGCATTACACTCACACTTTCATTGTAAATGAAGTTCTAGTGAAGAGAACCTGTTTAAAAGTCTAAATTGACCATATTTAAGTAAGTGTGGACTCCAAAAATTTGATGTTAAGTCTATTCAAATTTAGCAGAAAACCTCAGAATAAGAGTTATAACTGAGAGGGAAGTACAATTAGAAATGACAGTGGCATTTAAGGGAGAGTTGAGAAAAAAGCAAACAACATAAAAATAAATAGCTGCAAAGGGTAATACCATTCACTTTTACAAAAACAAATCACACCAAAAGATCACACCATTTTCTTAATCTCATCTGAGAGAAACTGTTCTTGCCCTGTTCATGTACTTTCTGTACAATAGCTAAGTCTTGGTCATCCAGTTGTCCCCATTATATCTGTTACTTCATATCCAAGCTCTGTTCCAAGTATGTACCAAACAGTTATGGGGCAGAGAAACTCAGGCCAGAACAAAGTATTTTCTTTGACTGGTGCCAACTCCAAATACAGTATGATTGTGACGTATGCTGGATTTGAATCCTTTTGATTGATGCAACCCTCTAAAATTCTCTGAACAGGGCTATGACTTCCCAGTTGAGCTGGCGGTCTAAATTCATACTGTCAAGGCTTGTGCTGTCTAAATAGAAAGAATGAAAAGTCAGTTCTCACTCCATGTACTCTTTCAATATTGAGTATGAATGTGATCAGCCTTGAAGGGCATGGACTTTAGCATGAAGGCCATGAACTTTCTGCACCACTTGGCTGAGGAACCACGGGGAACTGTTTAGCATAACTAACACAGATGGTGGAAGTGTGGTTCAAATGCCACATACATATTAAGAATAAAGTAACAGATAGCTTACAAAGTGTAAAAGAGGATCTAATTCAAAAGCAAGAATAAATTAATTGGGGTACTGCAATGACATGTGAAGATAAACTTACAATTTCAGCTTACCTCATAATATTCGGCAATGATTTGTGACAATTCATCTTGTGTTTTTGAGCACCTTGGTCATTCCTGCAATGGGTACAGCGAGAGGCAACCACTGCACCTGTCTCACATGAAGCTATTCCCCGTTTTGAAATGCAGACCTTTAAAACTGTGAAACTCCATACTACCGCAACTCACTATTGTAGCTTAGTTTCAGAATGTGGTTAAGGGAACCCTGAGTGGATTGAATCACTTGAGCATATACTGGAAATATATTTAAAGTAAATAGATTATTTTCAGACTAAATAGCCTTTAATGATTGTATTATACTCTAAAACTGCTCCCTGCGGGACAGAGCCTCCAACCAAGCTTGTGTAAGTTTGAATTTATGTTTACTGATTCTTACTGTTATATGGCTTCCTTTTCCTTTCCTTTACTTTTTTTATGGCTGGAGAATAAGCTTCACAAAAGCTAGGGAGAAGTGCAGGGAACTGCTTAATGGCAAGTAGTAAGAACATGGTATCCAAGGGCAGTATTCATCTTTGACTTTACCGGCCTTAGAACAATTAAATCTAGACTGCTTGGGATTCCTATTTGTCCCTGGGACAAATATCATCTTGAAATTTAATGCACACTCAAAAAATGGAAGAGACATGGTTTCACCAACAGAAAAAAACTAGGCCATTTTCAAGATTACCTAATAATCTGTTCAATAATTTCTATTCACCTATGAGGTATCAGATAAGGCTGGAAGAGGTACTTACACCTAACTGTTTCTTCAACATATAAACTTCATTTTGCTACTTTTCTATTAAAGCATGGACTAATATCTTCAGTACACCTACCTGTTTTTGTCTTGCAAGATAGATCCATGAATTGTAATGGGATATAAGCATTAAATAGGCAAGAATGTGAAAAAGGTTATTGTGTTTAATCCCAGTAGAAGAAATTTAAAAGCTTAGGGAACTTTCCTAGAAAAAGAAAGATAGACCTCAGGTATTCTGAGGATTAGTCTGGATTTTTGCAGATGGCACAATACCCTATTGTACACATTTATTCACTGAAAGAAAAATCTGATTTATAAATAATTCCTGTGAATCTATTTCTGCATTTGAAATCCGATACAATGGTGGTATTATTGTACATAGAGGTCTAAAACTTGAAGAGATGTATGGTTTGTAAGGAGAAGTGGTATTTTTTCTTCGACCAACCTATTTGTGTGAAAAGAACAATGGAGAATCTTTTGGGCACAGGCTCTTTTTACGATCTGAAACAGGACAAATTTCCTCAGAATGAGGTAGCAGTGCAGGATGAACTTGGATTATTCACAGTGCTACCTAATTACTTCAGGGTGATTCTTTATCCATAATGTGCTCTGGAGTCTCGTATGGACTTAATTCCTAATCAGTATTATAGGAAAAGACCTTTGGAAAGGCAACACATGTAGGTTCAGTTTTCTGCTGTGCTTCTTTACTCCTTTAGAAGTTCCAGTGTTACGTGCAGTATGCTAAACTTTTATTTTTTATTTTAATATATTCAAAATCACAGGCACAGCTGATCTTTAATATGCAGAAAATGTTACATAAAGTATCTGTGACAAGGAAGAAACAAACTTTCAGGTCACTGTTTAGAAATTCATTGTCAGACTGCACTGTTTGTACTTGTCTGTGCAGATCAACTGCAGGGGATGTGTCCCCTTGGTTTGTATTTAATGGGTAGTTCTGCACTCCAGTATACTTTTTAGAAAATAAAAAGCAAATTCTAAGGCTCATTTGAAGACATTGTGTCTTCTTCTGAATTACTTTGCTCCTCGTTGCTGATTAAATATCTCTATGTTTTGTCTGATTCTTTCAATAATGTTCATATTCAATGCTCATGACATCATCATTGCTTTCTTGGTAATGAAGCATATTGTCATCAGAATTGGTCTGCCAAACAGCCTAATTGTCCTAAATGCTAGATCTGGGACAATAGCAAGTGAGGATCAGCAGCTGACTGGGAAAAGTAATTTCTAAGTCTACAAAACTGTGATAGTAGTTGATGAAGAACAGAGACAGTTGTTCATGTGTCAATTTAAGGGAATATGAGCAGGCCTTCCAACAACTTTGCAAGTTTAAAATACCAAGGACTTTTGTCTGGCCTATTCTTCTTATGCCCAGCTGACAAAGGCCTCCTAGAATTGCTGTGCCAGCAGCATGTCCCCAGGACATGTTGATATCCTGGTGCTAAACTGTATCCCTGAGAGCTAGGTGAACTTGATGGCATTCAATCAAGAGGTGGACAAATTTTCTGACAAGTTAGCTACAGCTTCTCGACATCACTTAGTGTCACACAGAGTGAGGGGAGAACCTGCTTCTGTACTTATGAGTGGTTGTCCCTTCTCAGCCCTTGGTCCATTCTGGTTGGCTTTGGAAGATGTAGTACCCACCTTATAAGTCTGGAAAATATCTGCATCAGCATTGAAATGAAGACCCATCACTGCTTTTTTTTGTTGTCAGTAATATGAGCACTTTCTATTTTGGGGATAAATTAAAGGTACTGCCACCTATGTTTGATTAGAGTGCAGTATAAATATGTACCTATAGATATTGTTTAGACTATCTTCTTCAATGAACTTCACCAAGTTTCTTGTGAAAGGTATAACTGATGTGATTCTCTATAACAGCAGTTAGAAGAAAAAGATTAATAATCAGAAATATAATTTAGCATACAGAATGACTATTAGAATAAAAGATACAAAATTATGCAGTATATAACGTTGTTAGTAGTTATGTTCGTGATGTTGCTCAGCAGAAACACCTTTGCAAATAGGATTACAATCTTACTGATCTCTTCGTTTTGTGAACAATTTCTCTACTAACAAATACGGCAGTTCTAAACAAATTGTCTTTCAGAATTACAAAAGCTTTAAAACAGTCTTTTTTTTTTATTCAACTAGAAATTCTTTTCATGTATGTGTTTCAGGTATTTTCCTCCCTCATCTGTTTGGGATAACTTTAATGTGTTGTATATTGCACAGAAATCTATGAATCACATTGCATTACTAGGTACAATAAAGGAAATTGTGGTGTCAGGGCTGTAGTTTGAAGTGGTAGATTCTGGTGGGCCATGAAAGCCAATATATATGAAATGCCAGTTCTAAACTGAGAAGTAAATGGTATTTGTAGAGATAAAACATCAAAATGAAAAGTGGCATACACTTAAAATATCTTAAACTTAACTCTCAACATTTAAATTTTCAAGGGAAGTTAGGTCTGATTAATTGGAGATAATCTTGTAAAGAGTGAAAATTGTGATGTTATCTGGTAAACAGTTTATTAAGCATTCTTTGTTTTTACTTAAGCAAAGAGATGTTCAGAGTGGGGTACTGTTTTCCATGAAGGGTTTATGATAAAAAAAAAAAGACATATTTTGAAGATGGAACTTGGCCAGTTTATGCAAATGATTGTATAACATGGCCACTGTCAGCAGTATGGTATGGGGCTTGATAACCTTTCTAATTCTGTGTTACTAATTCTGAGTCTTTCATAACTGAAATGGGATACCTCCATAAGTTCCTGTCTTCTGTTCCTCTGCTACAGTCATGGGAGCAAGTGTCTCCAGTGGGATACTTTGGTTTCTCTCCTGTCACTCATTAATGCCTGGTAACTGTTACAAGAAAGATACAGGGTTAAGCACATCTGGGAATCAAGTTTCTCTCCTTTTGCACGTTCAAGACTGTCCCTGTCATGGAGCCAGGAAGGTTCAGACTCTTAGCCAAATAACTGGTGCTCCAATATAGTTGAATATAGTCCCTAAATTCACATTTGGACTGTGTTCAGCTTCTCTATTAAAATCCAAATTTTTTTGTCTCCCATTTCTTCTTATAGTTCTCTAATCTCTCTAATATCCCTTATTCTGGAATATATATTAAAAAAACCTCATGGTATTTGGACTTCTCATTATTCCAAATTCCTCTGGGGTAACATGAATCCATTGGTTCAGGGCCAGGAAACTTCGATTTGTTCAGCCACAGGAATTTTTATGCTCTAATTTTTGGACATTGGCATTGCTCAGTTCAAATCTGAAGGCATCAAATCTGATAGAGGAATTCTGGCAAGTAATGGTTAAGCTTTTTAAATTTCCTCTAGAAAAGTCTAAACTTAGAAAACATAAAGGTAACTGAATCTGAATATAACAGTGTTCATAAAGACATTTGAGATATTAGGATTAAGACTGCAAGTCAAAAGTGGCATTGCAGTAAGTCTTAGGAAACTAATAATAATATGACATTGCTGGTTACTGTATATAAATAACTTTGTTTTGATTCTGCTTTAGCCAAGAAACTAAATTTAAGTAGGATGAATATAGGTATAACATTAATATTATGTAACTGATAACTGCTCAGGACAAATATGAAAAGTAAAACTCATTTTCACTCCCAGGTTTGTTTCTTTTAAACTACTACATAGATAGGCCTGGAGAGGAATAAAGACATCCTTTATGCTAGCTAGGGAGGCTAGGCTAAACAGAAACTACAGAAGAAAGGCACACATATTCTTCAGTGATCTTCTGTGTGCCATGGTACATCTACATGTTGACCTGATTTGCATTTGACATTGACTCTACAGGAGCAGGCAGGACTCCAGGACTTGCTGCCTGGAGGCAGAGGTGCCTTTTGAAGCTGGAGCTCCAGTATTCCCATAGACTCGTAAAAGCCACAGCTCTGAATCAGAGAAATCATCAGAGAAATAGAATCATTTAGGTTGGAAAAGACCCATAAGATCATCAAGCCCAGCTATCACCTAACACTACCAAGTCCATCACTAAGCCATGTCCCTAAGTACCACATCCACGTGTCTCTTGAATACCTCCAGGATGGCAACTCTACCACTTCCCTGGGCAGCCTGTTCCAATGTCTAAGCACTCATTCCATGAAGAAATTCTTCCTGACATCTAATCTAAACCTCCCCTGGTGCAACTTGAGGCCACTTTGTCGCATCCCCAAATTCAACCTACACACACACTTGTTAGTCTAATGCATATCCTTGGATGTTGGAGCCTCATGAGATCAGAGAGTGATAATTTAAAGTGTCCTTTCTAAAATGATTGATTTAAGTTTTGAGGTTAAGGAGTGTTAAGTCCCAGACTCTGTTGGAGAATGGAAGCTGCTTTGTTTGACTAAATTAATCAAAAAAAAAAAATTACCCTAAATATGCTAAGTGCAATCCCAAGGGAACATTAATAAATGAAAGTTGTTTCCTCTTTCTAGAAAAATGTAAAATTTTAAGGATATGATACATTACAGTCCTTCCTAAATCAAAACTAGTGCCATGCCCATAACGAATTAGTAAGGCCACTGGCAATATTTCTTCAATATGTTATGAGAGATGAGGTTTTATGATCAAATACATTCTTGATCAATCTATTTCATCACTAGCAACCTAATTGTTTCATTATGACATTTTGTCCCTCATCAGAATGAAGCAATTTATTTAATATACTGTATAAAATGACTGTGTTTCTCAAAAAGTTAATCAAACTATTGTCAGTTGATGTCTGAACTAGTGCCCTGCAATTAATATATGGAGTGTTCAAAATATCAGTTAGAAATTACTCTCCTTGATAAATGTCTTTAATTTAAATACGTTTACTGGAATTTTATGAAGTGGTACTCTGCAGCTGAGACTTAAATCTTTTTAAGTTCCAGTTTTAAATGTTGAAAACCACAACAAAACAAGCTACATAATGCTGACTTTCTTCAAGATACAAATTAAATGTTCTGAATCCTTGAGTACATTGCTAGTGCCCAATAATTTAATGTTTATCACAGGCAACCAGATTTTTTTCGTTAAGTATCCAAGTCTGCCCAAATGAACTGCGAAGGCAAAACATTCATATAGTTCCAAAAAAATACCACTTTTACTTCCAGAAGCAATTATTTAATTATTAATGATTAATGATTTTTTCTTTAGCCTACTTCTGAATGTTGCTTACTGGGATGATAGATTAAAGACTGAGTAAATTAGAATAATTGATAATAAATAATTAAGTGGAAATATTCAGCATTTCCAAAAAGTTACCACCACAGAGTGATCTACGATGTATCTACATCTTTAATGTTGGTTTAAGAAGCCTTGTAATATGCAACTTTGTGTTAAATTATTCCTTTTT